>PVKU01000406.1:165139-500633 GCA_004027475.1 Anoura caudifer
TACCACTTCACACCAGTCAGAATGGCCATCATAAACAAAGCAACAAACAACAAGTGTTGGAGAGGTTGTGGAGAAAAGGGGACCCTAGTGCACTGTTGGTGGGACTGCAGACTGGTACAACCACTATGGAAAGCAGTATGGAATTTTCTAAGAAAACTAAAAATGGACCTACCTTTTGACCCAGCAATTCCACTGCTAGGATTATATCCTAAGAACCCTGAAACACCAATCCAAAAGAATCTATGCACCCCAATGTTCATAGCAGCACAATTTACAATAGCCAAGTGTTGGAAGCAACCTAGGTGCCCATCAGCAAATGAATGGATCAAGAAACTATGGTACATTTACACAATGGAATTCTATGCAGCAGAAAGAAAGAAGGAGCTCCTACCCTTCTCGACAGCATGGATGGAAACTGGAGAGCATTATGCTAAGTGAAATAAGCCAAGAGGTGAAAGACAAATACCATATGATCTCACCTTTAACAGGAACCTAATTAACAGAACAAACAAACAAGCATAATATAACCAAAGACACTGAAATTGAGAACAAGAGAGGAGAGGGATAGGAATTTCTAGGGAAAAGGGGAAGGGATTAGAGCAACAAGTATGAAAGACACATGGACAAAAGCTAGGAGGGTGGAATGGGAGGGAGGGGGGAGGGCTGGGGCGGTGGGCTGGGATAGGAGTAGAAGACAGAAAACTGTATAAGAACAACAATTAAAATAAAATTTTAAAAAAACATAATAGCTTTTTCAAAAAGGGAGAAAGAATGCAAGCCCATTTTCAAAGTGTTCAAAATCAAACAACATTAAAAGGACCAGTCCAAATGAGCTGCCTCTTCCCTAAAAGCCAGGGAACAGAAATTCCTTTAACATATTATGCAAAGGAACTTGTCCTGTACTAGCTCCCATAGTCGACCTTAGAGAGAAGCTTATGTTCAACTATATACAAAAGAATAAGGAGCCCAGGCCTGGTAGATCAGTTGTATGGAGCATCATCCCAACACGCCAAGGTTGTAGTTTCGATCCCCAGTCAGAGCACACACAAGAAATAACCAACAAATACGTGAATAAGTGGGGCAACAAATTGCTGTTTCTATCTCCCCAATAAATAAAATAAATTTTAAAGAAGGAGATGGAGATGGAGGAGATGGAGGAGAAGGAGGAGAAGAGTTCCTTAGCTGCTGGTGTGACAGTTCATTGTGCACAAACAGGAATGCTGGGAGTGGCTCAGCCAGTCCACGAGCACTGTGTGTAAAGTCACTGGGAACAGCCTCTGGGGCAGCTGTTTGCTGTGCATGGGATGAAAAAATCACCTCTCTCAAGGTAATCCTGTGTAGGGCTTCTCCTCAAAGAGTCATCATTGTGAGACCTCTCATACAAATGCGCAATTTTAGCTTTATGATGTACTGATATCATAGCACACTGAAAAGGGCACCACTAAAAAGGGCCAGCAGAACCACTAAGTACAGCAGTGAGGAACTATAGATTGGCTGATAGACTACTTTTTCCCCCTTCCAGTTGTCTTTCATAAGATAAAAATGTTTTTGCTCATCACATTTTTACCAGAATGGCAAAAACAAGGGGATACCAGGCAAAATCCCTGGAAATCACTGTAGGGACAAAGCCAGAACCAGGTGGGGCACTGGCAGAAGAGGGTGGTGGGCCATTCTGGGAAGAAGACAAGGACAACTGGGAGCAGAGGATGGGACAAAATCTGCAAAGCAGAGGAGCAGGTGACAGAAGATTCTACAGCTGCTCACTGCAGCTGCTCCAACAGTCGCCTCTGCTTCAAAGGAGACACAAATGCATTTAGAAACGAAAGACATGGGGGCATAGGAAAAAAACGTACCTTCCATTCCTAACCAACTGGAATATAATCTTCACAAAGCTCATCCTGTTCTCATGAGATGGTTATTTTTAGGATTCAAATATAGGCAAAATACTAACCAGCAACCCCTATGTGCTGCTTAGCTGCAAGCACAATGGATACTCCATTACTGAGAGCGCATTGCAATTTCTATGGACAGACTTGTAGTTGGAGCCTTGAACATGAGAAATGGTAGCAAGTTAGTAATATGTATGATAGTTTATGGCCTTGCCCACCTGTTTTTGAACTCATAAAATGCTTTGTCACATGTAACCTTCATTTGTATATGCTTTAGGCCACATAATGGTTTTAAGTCGTTTTTTTTTTTTAACTCAGTACAAATAAGAGTAGCTTATTTCTCTACTCCAAAATGATGTCCAAGGACCCTGAACCCTACAGAACTCTGTGCTACCCCAGGGATTGGCTCTGGTTGACTTGAAATCTTATCCTGAGGAAACCAATACATGGTTGGGGAGCGAGAGGACAGGGGCAGGCCAACTCCATCCACCCCCAGGTTTTCTTCAGGATCCGCAGGCAGCCAAAGCAGTGCAGTTTTGACCTCCTGATAGGGGCACCATTTATGATTAGAATGAGGTGTTCTTCAAAAATGTCAGGGACTGAGAGAAGTCACTAAAGATGAGGGAGGGAATTAACAGCAACTACATAGTTACTGGGCTGTTTTACAGATTAAAAAATAAAATAGGCTCATAAAGATTAAGTAATTTGTCTAATGTCACACAGGAGGGTCAGAAGTCAAATAAAGGCCTGTAATAATCCAAAACTTCTTTCTGCTACCACAAGACACCTTGGAGTTCTCATAATTCTATAGACCTCTTTCTTCTTAAGGTTTATAAAATGCTGACAAAGAATGCTTATTCCACTGATTGAAAAAGTTGAAGCCCATTCTCAGGCGACAGATGCCTTTGTAGGGCAGCAGCACTGTCCTGCAACTCTGGTCAGGCACTTGGAACCACTTAATTTGCTCGAAGGCCTCCAGCCAGGCCTGAGTCTATGGAGGCCTAGGGCCATGATCTCCCAGCTCAATTAGGCATGACTTGCTTCTGGAAAGGACAGTGGTCCATGAGGCAAGTTGTCCAAACAGGCCTAACAATAACATGCTACTAAACGCAAAGCACTTAGTTCTCTTGAGATGTGTTCTTATATGCATGTTTAGAGAACTGAGATAATTTCAGTGTGCAATTCAAGTGATAGAATAATAATGCTGACCTCCAGCATGAAGCCATATTTATCATTTCATCCCATTCTGTCTGATCCTAAAATGCTAGTATACCCTGTTACTCCCCAACTCTATCCCTGTCAGAGAGGATGTCTCCTCATTGTTCTCACATGCTTCCCCCATTCTTCCCTTCATACCCAGCTGCTACTGAATCTTCTGGCTAAAATGCCTTCACTTCTCCAGCCAGCAAATCCCACCCCATCTTCCAAGGCCCTTCTCAAAACTTTCCTTTTTTCCACTGAGTGAGCCTTCATAACTCCAGTCAGCAGTTCCCTCTAAAATCCTGAATAGCCATAAAGTATCTCCAGCTTTATTTTCAGATGTGATTATGTTCAACTTGGACCTTGACTGTGAGTGCTCTGTAAACTCTCATTATCTCATCTTTAAATTGCCCCCACCCACAGTTGCTAAACGAAGCATCTTGAAGGCAGAGGCTCTGTTGACATACTAAAATGACTGGCAAAAAGAGAGCATCACACAGTATTCCCTAACACCAAATCTACTCTTTTCTTTCCTTCCTTTCTTTTTTTACTTTGGGTTTAAACCAAATATGAGCAGAAAAACACTGTCCTTGGAGACTCACCTAACTTAGCTCAACTCCCATTCCTTTGTGCAGTGGGAGCCCTACATTCCTTCCTAACTAGGGACTCTGGACGGGGATGGGGTGATTTACAATTTCTTTTCCTAGTCATCTCTGGCTCCAAGTTCTGGCTTAAGTAGGCTTAGTTCAATGGATGGAACGAACATATTGCCATCCCTGAGCCTGTCTCCTGACATAGAACTCACTTCTTTTTCTGCATCAGTAACATGGGCTGAAGCAGGAGTGATGCCTGCTTTAGAGAAACACCACAAGTGAAGCGTGTGTGTGTTAGACCTTCAACTGTTAATGCTTCATTGGGGGTACCATTTGCTTTTGAGGATTTAGAAGAAAAACACTTTGTATTAACTCTCTATTGCATAGAGTAGAATACCACAAATTTATTTAGAATTTTCCTTGCCATTTTCTAAATGACTGCTATATTACTTGTGCCATAATAAATAAATGAATTAAAATGACTTTATTATATTTCATGTATAACAGTCTGGTAATTGCTAATCAAACACAGGCTTTTGAAGTCAATCATAACTTTACCTCAAATAGTTATACTGTGTTTTCTGTTTCTTTGGTCCAAATGGGATGTTTCTTGTTGAGAGGGGCAATCTAATACAGTGAGTGGCTACAGACTATGGCATCAGATTGTGAGTTCAAACTCTATCCCACTGCCTGCTAGTTATGTGACTCTAAACAAACTACTTAACCTCTCAGTATCAAATGGGGATAAGAATAGTACCTAGCTTATATGGATTAACTAAAGATGTGTAAAGTATTTTAATAGTATTAACACATAGTGAACACTATAGGGGCTAATTATTTATTCACAATGAATAGTTGAAGGCCTAAGACACACATGCTTCACTTTTTTTTTTTTTTCTGTAAGCAGGCATCAGTTTTTTATTTGGTATCACATAGTTAATGCTACATATGCATTGTTATGGGCTGAACTGTGTCCCTTCAAATCTGTATGTTGAAACCCTAATCTTCAAGACCCTAATCTTCAGAATATAACTGTATTTGGAGCTAGGAACTTTAAAGAGGTGATTGAACTAAAATGAGATCATTAATCCAAAATGACTAGTGTCCTTAATAAAAAGAGGAGATAAGGAGACAGCAGCATAGAAAGACTGATAATCATGTGAGGACAGAGAGAGGAGGCAGCCAGCTGCAAGCCAAGGAGAGAGCCCTCCGAAGAAGCCAAACCTGCTTACATCTTGATCTTGGCCTTCCAGCCTCCAGAATTGTGAGGTGATAATCTTCAGTTGTTTAAGCCACCCAGTGCATGGTGTTTTGTTATGGCAGCCCTAACAAACTAGTACATGCATCAAAATTAAATTTCTGTAAAAAAATTAAACATGGCAAAAATTAATGCTTTGACATTACATTTTAGACACCAAATTGGTAGGCTGTCTCTAAGAGGCTTTGATTTTTCTGGGGCTGAAATCAGAGCGGATAAGAGCACTGGCTCTAGTCCTGGTTCTGCCACTTTCTAGTCACGTACCTTTAGGCAAGCAAAACCTAAAGACATATATAAGGACTGCATAAGCTCCAGTACTTCATGGGCGTGTCAAGACTAAATGAGACAATGTTTACATATATACATGTATGTGCATACATACATATACATATTTTATGCATAAGGGGTCATGGAGCCAGAGCATTAGAAAACAAAATATCATTTTAAAAGCGTCTTCCCATAGATGAAAGAAAAGCAGAAAAAGAAAAAATAAAACAGAATCCAACCTTTAGGTAGAAGCAATTCCAGCTTTAGTAACTTCACTGCCCTGTAATGGAGATAGCTGTGGTATAATGGCTTCATGTCCTGATTTGAACCAACAAACTATGCTTTCTAAAAGATTACCGCTGGTGCTGCTCTTGAACCTATCTCAGTGTCTAGTTTTAGCAAAAACTTGCTTCCACAGTATTTAGTCCTACTTAAATAAACAAAGTGTGTTCTCAATTACTAAATGATAGCTCTCTGGTTCATTCTGTAACTTTTCCACACCCCAAGTCAAGAATCACAGACCAGGCATTTACCCAACTAGTTTCTTTAATGAAACAAATAAATAAACAAAGTAAGTAAGATAATCATTTCTTGAACCATTTTGTTTTTACTAAATTACCTCCCCCCAAATAATTCCATCATGTGAACAGATAACTCACATATTTATTTTATTTCTGTTAAAAACAGACTGGCTCTATAAAGATGATACCATGTAATAGTGTTTTTAAAGGTCTGACTGAGAACAGCCACATACATGTTTATACCTCTTAAATTACAAAAAGAAGACCAAAGGTGAGTGATGGAAATATTTTTTAAGTAGAACTAAGATAGTGTGAATTACTTTGGTCTAGGAAGTATTTTTGCTACTTCACTAGTTTGTACTATGACAGAAGCTTGGTCTGCATGATATTTAGATACTTGGCTTTGAAATGTGAAAAACCCTAAGTTCAAAAGCTCTTTAATTCAGTAGAAATATTTAAGATGCTTACTATAAATCACAATGCAAATCTGCAAGACAATTGGATCGTTACTATCAACAAAATGGAGGAACAAAGTCTGAAAATTATTTTTAAAAAATCTTTACATCTAAAAATATAGATAGAGCATAGTTTAAGGCTAATAATAATAATAATAGGAAGTAGAAAGGATTTTCCTACTCCTTTTGCCCAATTTGAGACACAGTAACTCTTTGGTGGGGCTCCAAAGTTATTACAAAGGCTTTAAAAATCCACATGTTCTCCAAAAACATTAAAAATGTAGGCTGGAGCAAAGTTAGGATGCCATGTTTCTTCTTTGTCCTATTATAACTCAAGAACTGAGTCATGATGTCCTCAAAGAATGACACCACTATATGGATAGCGACTACATTTAACTTGAATTTCTGTGATCTGGGGTTCTCTCAGAATGACTGGAAGAGCTGAGAGGGTTTCCTAAATAAAGCCAGCTGTTAAATGACATTATTTCTGAAACCAGACAAAATCAATAGAAAAAGAATCAGTAGAATTTCCTGTCAAGGTGACACAGTGAGTTCATGCCTCAAGTTATCCTATATGCTCTAAATGCATAGTAATGACAGATAAAACAGAAAAAGAGAAAAGCCAAAAGGTCATTTCTGGGTTCAAAAAAGGAAGATACATATCTTTGTGGACCAGAAACACAACAGAAATGCAAAGCAGTGAGCTGGGTTAAAGCTGAAGCCTATTAGGGTGTGGGTCTTGAAGCAGCTAGAGGCATCAGGAAACTAAGTTCTTGTGGAATACTGAGACTGAATAGCCCAACTCAAGAGGAGACCAAAGCCAGCAGCACTGAAAACATAAAATCTTTGCAAACCTCTTAGTTCGGAACAAACAGCAATGGTTGATCAAACAACTTTCCCAGCTGCATAAAAAGAAGCTGATTAAAACCGAGCCAATATACTCTTTAAAGCTGTGAACTTATGGGAAGCAGTGGACCCAAGAAAGCAAAAGGACAAAAGGAAAACATCACTACAGCAACTGAACTGAGATATCAGCTGGCACAGTTAGTACATTATGTACACAGTTAGTACATATTCCCGGTAACACTAAGGAGCAAGCACCCAAGTAAAGCCATTTGAAGATCTTGTTCTGAACTGGGGTATGGGTTGGGGATAAGGGAAGATGGAAATATTCATCGAATTAGAGACAGGGTAAGATAGGATGACAACAAAAATGTCTCCCACTCAAAGTAATTGTGCAAATCAAAATTCTAAAACATGTAAAGAAGTTTTGATGCTGAAAAAGACAGTTGGGCAATGATGGAGTAACTGGTACCAGAGTGGCTCTCCTATAAAAAAACTTTTTAAATAGGCAAAGTGTATTAAACAACCATCTTCAGAAGTTGAACAACAGTCAGTATAGATTATGTTTCCTGGGAGAAAGAAAACAAATGAGATGAGTTCCACAGATGGCCCAGCTGTTGTCTAGGGCTCTCTGTGGATTGACATACAAGGATAGAGAAGGTAAGCAGGGCAGAATAGTTTTGCTGAGCGTAGAGACTCAGGAAGGTGACTACAATTTGAGAAACAGTACCAACAAAGAGAAAGATGTACAGAGAAGAGCTCCAGAAATCTGCATAAGGGTCATCTTGAGTGTTTGAACAGTAAGATGCACGTGTATGAGGTAGGATTCCATAAGGCCAGGAAAAGAACAACTACTCAGAAAAACAGCTCTCAGAGAACTGCTGGGGACCTAGGACTTGGACAACACTTTCATAGGTCAAGGAGACACTTGTGTTCCAACCAGTGGATAGACCTCTTAAACTCGTGGGTGCTAAGAAATAATCTTCCATGGCATTTCTACATGTCTCGTGACCACTTTTGTCCCAGGCTGTCTTTCCAAAGATGTTTTATGGCAAACAGCCTTTGGTAGGTATACTCATGCCTGCTAAGATTGTTTCCTGACCAAGACAATAAAGAGAATGTTTCCTTCCAGGGCAAAGTTTGGGCAGATTTGTTAGCAGCTACTTTATAAGATGGAAGGTTTCTTAAGCTTAGGGTTCTTCTCCTGTGATGCAGTCCCATTGTGTGTATGACATCCACTTGGACCCTCTCTGCATTGCCCTCATGCAGTTTAAGGGACAAGGAAAACCAATAAGAACATGAAGCTCATGATGCATGAGGTGCTGTAAGTAATCACGTCCTTTGTCTCTGACCTAGGAGTTGCATAGGCAACTGTTGTAGGCTCACTTGCTGGTTTGCAAGTGGGGGTAAAATCTCAGATACTGAATAGTCCCTGATTTGAACTTCACAGAGACCTCAGAAAAGCCATATTATAAATGTATGGCCAAGTAGCCCTAAAGAATTCTTTAGAACAAGTTTGGCAAATCTGTTCCACAGCCCAAATCCAACCAACAGTGTAGTTTTGTATGGCTTTTAAGCAAAGGATGTTTTTTGTTGTTGTTTGTTGTTTTTTACATATTTTAAGGGCTGTAAAATAAAAAAGAATATGCCAAACAGACCATATTGGCCTGTAGAGTCTGAAATACTACCAGGACCTTTAAAGAAACACTGTTTACTTCTGAAGGTGTAGACCATCTTAACATGGCTCAAAAACAAGACTTGAAAGAATCAAGCTGATTTGCAAGTAAATTAACTGCCTGCTGGAACAAAATATTCCTGAAAAGGAAGAAAAGAAAATCTAGACACTTAACAGCATGATAATCACAATTTCCAGCACCAATGCAAAATTATTAGTCATGTAAAGAAGCAAGAAAATGTAACTCATAACCAGGATAAAATCCATCAGTACAAATAGGCTCAGAACTGACAGAGACAGTAGAATCGATAGAAAATAACTTTAAAATAGCTATTATAAATATGTTCAAGGATGTAATGGAATACATAAAATAATTTGGAAAAAAGAAGGTATCTCAATAGAGACAATACGATAATCTTAAAAAGAATCATGTAACTTCTATAGTGGAAAAATACTTATCTGAAATTTAAAAAAAAAACTAGTCTCATCGGATGGACTTGACAGCAGCAGAGTAGACACAATATCAGATAGTTGAACCTAAAAAATAAACAATGGACATTTTACAACCTGAAGCACAGAAAAGGAAAAAAATCACAGAGATCCAGTGACCAGTGGGAAAACATCAAGGAGTATAATTCAGAAGGAGAAGAGAGAAAGGTTGAAATGTTCCCAAATTAGATGAGAACTCTAAACTCACAGATCCAAGAAACTCAATAAACCCCAAGAAGGATAAACATGGGAGCACCACACCAAGGAATATCATAATTAAATAGCTGAAAACCAGTGATAAAAAGAAAATCTTTTTTTTTTTTTTTTGATAAAGAGAAAATCTTGAAAGCAGCCAGAGGGAAGGAAAAAGCCATCACATACAGGAGAACAGAGATAAGAATGACTGCTGATTTTTCATCAGAAACAGAACAAGCCAGAAGACAAATGTTGAGATAAAATAATAAAAACAACAAAATATTTTCAACTTAGAATTATTTATCCAAAAAATATAACCTTCAAAATTGAAAGCAAAAAGAAAGACATTTTCAGACAAAGAAAAGTGAGAGAATTTGTTGCCAGCAGACCTGGACTACAAGAAATTATAAAGAAAAATTCTTCAGGATTAAGAAAATAACACCAGAGGGAAAATCAAATATACACAATGGAATGGATATTAGAAATGGTATGTATGTGGGTGGCTATAAAGTAAATTTTTAAAAGATTATTGACTGCTTAAAACAAAAATAATTACAATGTATTGTAAGTATACATAATATATGTAAAAGTAAAAGGTCTGAAAACAATAACAAAAAATTGAAGGGGAGAAATGGAAGTATACTACTGGAAGGTGAATAGAATAACAGTGTTTGAATGGAGACTGTGATAAGTTAGAGATGGATGTTTTAAACCTTAGAGTAACCATGAAAATGTTAAAGAGGCACAGGTAATAAACAATAGAGAAGATAAAATGATTAAAAATACTTAAATACCCCAAAAGGTGGCAGGAAAAGAATAAAAAGAACTAAGAATAGATAGGATAAATAGAAAACAAATAGCAATATAGACTTAATTCCAACCATACCAATAATTATATTATCTGTAAATGGACTACGCATACCAATAAAAAGGCAGAGATCATTTGATTGGATAATAAAGCAAGACCAAACTTGTATACTGTCTATGAGAAATACATTTTAAACATAAAGATAGAGATAGATTAAAAGTAAAAGTTTTGAAAGAGATATACAATATAATAATAATCACAAGAAAACTGAAATGACTGTATTAATATTAGACAAAATAGACTTTAGCTCAAAGAATATTACCAGAAATAAAGAGGGACACTTCATAGTAATAAAAGGATCAATCATCAAGAAAATATAACAATTCTAAATATGTATGCACTTAAACATAGAGATTCAAAATACAAGTAAAAACTAATACAACTGAAGGGAGATATACAGAAGTTCACAAAAATAGAGATTCCAATTTCTCTTTGATAAAGTAAATGATAGAACAGGTAGATGGAAAATCAGCGAAGATACAGATGACTTTCACAACACTCTCAACCAGCTTAGCCCAACTGACACTAACAGACCACTTTCTGAAAACTGCAGATATCCATTTCCTTTCAAGTGCACACTAGAACATTCACCAAGAAAGATCATTTCCTGTACTATAGAGCAAGTCTCAAATAATTTAGAAGGATTTAAATTATACAAATATGGTTTCTGACCACAAAATGGAATTAAGTTGGAAATCAATAAAAATATTTGGTAAAATACCCAAATATTTGGAAATTAAATAGTATACTTTTAAATAGCCCCTAGGTCAAAGAAGAAATTACAAGAAAATATTTTGAACTGAATGATAATGAAAATGCAACATATAAACATTTGTCTAATGCATTTAAAGCCGGGCTTAGAGGGAAATTTGTAGATCATCTTTGAATAGGGACCATAAAAAGAGTAAGCATAAATATCTAAATGTCTGAATTGAATTTAAAAAAATTTTAAATATCAAGCCATTGGAAGCAAAAGAGTTCAAAAGGAGTTAAGATACAAACTTTTTGTTTCAGAGTATATTTCTCTTTAAGTGTAGAAGAGAGTCCCATAACTGCTCCGTAGGAAGAGGAATGACTACAGAGACCCAAGTAAAGCTGAAAGTATATTTAAGTTAGGTCTATAAAACAGAATTGAAAAAATAGATTAAAGAAGTTTAGTCAGCATGATTAATATGTCCATGTAGTTCTCAATTACACTCTCATGAAGATAGGTTCCTTTCAACACACATTTATTGTGCATTTGCTATGTTGCATTAATATAGAAGGGACATAAACAGGGAAAAAAAATCCCAACCATTCAGGGATCTCACTTTGGGTAGGGGACTGGGGGAGACATACTATAAACAACAATTAACAAGTAAAAATATATAGCCTTTCATCACATGGACATAAGTGTAATGGAGAAAAATAGAGCAGGGGAGTTGGGAGGGTTATAATTTTTAAAGAGTGGGCAGGAAAGGCCTATTGCAAAGGCAATATTTGAGGAAAGATAAAAAAAAAAAGTAAGGGGGCGGAGAAGACTAAATAGGGCCTTGAAAGCCTTTGTAGGGACTTGAGCTTTTACACTCAGTGAGATGTGAAGCCTCTGGAGGGTTTTGAGCAAAGGAGTGATGAGACTCTGGATTTTCACAGAATCATTCCAGCTGTTGTGATGAGTACAGATTGAAGGGGAGTGGGGGCTAAATGGACACCTGTTAGGAGGCTACTGCTAGAATCTAGGAAAGAGGCGATAGTTGCTTCCACTCTAGTGGTAATGGTTTAGGTGGACGGGAATGATCCAATAGAAAGGGTGGGGATGATGATACTGGAGAGAGCAGAAAATAGCTGAATAACTCTCTTTACGTAGGGGAAGGATGGGACCTAGTGCCCAAGCCAGAGGGATTTCATCCATAGTAACAGGATACCAGTGATGGTGGGGGGCGGGGTCTTAGGAAGCTCTTTTCTATTTATTTCCATTTCTTAGGAAAATAGGAAACAAGGACTGAAAAGGGAGATGGAAGAGGAGGTGTTGGTGGCTTGAGAAGAAGGTATGAAATAAAAGATTAGGAGAATAAAAGAAGGAATAGAATGAGTTTGCCATGGTTAATCTTGTCAACCCTAGATACTTTTAAAACAGTTCTCTTAACATTATTGCTCCTGAATATATATACGTGAAGAAAACATCATTTTGAAGACAAGTAATTATCAATGTCAATCCCTTCTTTATTGGCATATTCTATTCTGGAGAGAAAAGTCTGTCCTGTAGTAAGCCGTAATGTGCCCAAGAAATATATTGCTAACTGTGAAGGGAATGTTGGCAGATTTGTAGCTTTCTTGTACTTTCAAAGACATTAGATTGAGGTTTTCTGTTTTGAATTTCTTTTTTATAACAAAACTACTTTCAAAAAAGATTGAGTGTATTATAAATTTAAATGTACTTATGTGTATTTCCCTTTACCCTAAAATTACAGCTGAAAAAAAATTTTAAGGAAGAAATTAATGTCATTCAGAAGAAAATGCTTATTTAAGCAGCTAGATTACAAATTTTTTTAAAAAACAACATGAAGCTTTCTAATGACCACCTGGCATGGAAAGCTTAGAAAAGATAAGTGGTTGTTTTTCATGGCCTGAAGATATCATCTAATAAAATTATGTCAAATAAATAAGGTATACATTTTGTCATAATGTGCTATACATCAAATTATAAATCTGTAAAAACTCCGATGATGTAGTAAGGAGATGAATTATCATTTTATATTTTTTTCTATTGATGCAACTCAGGAAAATATAAAAGCAATCTTGTTGTTTTAGGAGACAAAGCAGTGTGTTGATGCTCCTAAAACATCTTATTCTCCTAAAATTCTGTATTTGAGAAAAAATTCATACCTAAATTACAACATTTATGGACTACATTTACATATATATGTATATATGTGTGTGTGTGTCTATACATATATACATATAATTTTCCAGAATCTAAGCCTTTTGTAAATATCTCATCAGCCCAAATCCCCCCATTATGGGATCTTTAGGACAGGTATTCCAAGACAGGAATCTGCTGCACTACCCAACATGCTGGTCCAAAGGACAGGTTTTTTACAACTGACACATTTTCAACAATGAGGTTTTCCTTTGGTGTGTGTGGGGCGGTGGGGCAGAGGGCAATTGCAGAGTATCGTTTAAGAAAATTAGGCTACTTCCTATTAACAATTACTGCTCATGTTTGGGAGTGAGATGTTTAAAAAATCATTAGAAAAATTCAAAACCAACAAAAGACTCAATATATTGTACTCTACTTTTTGGTATGAATAGAGCAAAAATTAACCAAACTAAGTCACTGGTTCCTAGAAAACATTTAAGGTTCTAAAAATGCTCTTTCTTTAAAAAAATTTTTTTATTTATTTATTTTTAGAGAGAGGGGAAGAGAGGGAGAAAGACAGGAAGAGAAACATCAATTGGTTGCCTCTCACACATCCCCAACCAGGGACCTGGCCTGCAACCTAGGTATGTGCCCTGACCAGAAATGGAACCAGTGACCTTTGGTTGGCAGGATGATGCCCAATCTGCTGAGCCACACTAGTCAGGGCCCAATTACTCTTAAAGACAAAGGAAAGCAGTTACAATTTTTAGGCAGAACTATTCATTCTGCTTACTTCAAGTTTAGTTTTGAATAGCTTTAGGCAGCTGTTCACTCTTGGGCAAGGTCCATCCAGTCATCTCAGGTAGGTTTGATTTTTTTTTCCACATAAGTAATTTAAAAAATACTGGTTGGAATAGAGACAACTGTACTTGAACAATAATTTAAAAAAAGAAAAGAAAATCTTTAACTTCATCAAAAAAAGAAGAAAAATTATAATTTACTAGTCATCTGATAAATTATGATCCTAAAAAAAAAAAGAAAGAAAAAATATTGGTTGGAAATGAATAACACAAATGTTCAGAGTAGATCCAACCCATGACCACCAGGGCCTTTGGGTCTGTGCAGGCGATGAGGGAGGCTTGTCCTCCAAAGCTGTTTCTCTGTAGGTTAAGGAGGCCCACCAAAGCAACCTGGATTCCTTTAATACTACATTATAAATGGTTGAAACATTATGGAGAAGACTCAAGAGTTTAACTCAAAAAATTTTTGAAGGGCCATTCATATTTTCAGTCCATACCACCTCTTGAAGTTAACAAGAATAATCATAATTCAGTGAAATGCTTTATTATTTATCCAAAATTTGTCTTTTAATTCCCTCACAGAAAGGAAATGTAACTCAAATAAAAGCAAATTTCAGTCGTAATGCCTCTGATATAAGGTATTCCTGATAAGTTTTTTAAAAATTGCTAAAATGAGCTTTTTGATTTATTCATAGCTTGTAATCATCTCAGCGACCCTTGCCCCTCATTTGCGCACACAATCGAAGGCTGACTGTGCTACTCTGCACTCCCACTTTCATTCTGCTACCATCAACCACATTCAAGCTTTCAGCTTCTCGGGTCTGAGTCTCTTTGATTTCTGACAGGAGTGCATCTATCTTGTGGGAGAAAGGACAGCATGCCTTACATCGATTGTTGAAATCAACAGTTAATCCTAAAGCCTTATTTTGCATCGTTAATATTAGACAGAAGCTGTACAACCTGGGGGAACTCGGAGCCAGCCCACGTAAACTTCCTTGTGTGTGGACTTTGCCTTATTCTTCCCCAGGAAGACTGAGTCTGCCGCCTCTGTGAGCACCCTGTGAACGTGCTTCAGTGGGCGCGGTTAGAGACCACCACCATCCCTCCAAGCTTCTCAGGTTAGGCACCTCACATTACTCACTTACTTATCATCTAAGTACTTACAGATATTAAGTACTGAATACACCTTTGTCAAATTGATAAATAATTCTACAAGACAAAAGTTTTGAACTTGATGACTTCAATGTTCCTTTCCTGATCTGAAACTGTATTTGTCTCAACTGCCAGCTGTAGATTATAAGAACTAAGAATGTTTATGTGATTATACAAAAGTTGGTCATTAATGGAGTGTTAATAATTTTCCTGCATTATGTTGGTAATTTAAGACCTAGAGTGAAGTAAAATCCTGTTAATGGTTATTCTACATCAGTGCTGTTCAATAAAAATATAACACAAGCCAAAAATACAAACCGCAAATTCAACTTCAAATTTTCTGGTAGCCACATTAACACGGTAAAAAGAACCAGGTGAAATTAATTTTAATAATATATTTTATTTAACACTATATACCCCAAAATATCATTTCAATATGGGTTAATATAAAACAGTTGTAAAGATATTTTACATTCTTGTGTTGTCTTCAAACTCCAGTGCATATTTCACACGTGTACATCTCAATTGGGACTAGCCACATTTCAAGTGCTTAATAGCCGCATGTGGCCAGTTGGCGGCTGCTCTTTTGACAGCGCAGCTTTAGGGCCTGATACCGGAAGTGCTGGGTGAACCAGGAGCTTTTTAGGAATGCAAATCCTTGGAATCAGAATCTGCATCTCCACAAGCACTATGGGTGATTGTGTAGAGTGAAGCACTCTTCTAGAGAGAATCCCAATTCTTGTGCCAGTGAAACTTTGTTTTGAATATTTTTATAACTTTTACAGTTCTAATCTGTATAAAATTTTTGTGAGCAATATGCTCCCTCCCTCCCTTTTAAAAAAAATTACCTGTTTTTTTTTCTAGTTACAAAAGCCTAACTTGTTTATACAGAAAAATTAGAAACTACAAATAAGAACAAAGGAAATAAAAATCACTCATCATCCCACCAACCAGAGATAACTAATATAGACATTTTGGGTGTTTATCCTTCCTGTTTCTAAAATGTTTATTTCATAATTACACGGTAAATTATTATAATTAAGTAATTTAATAGTAACATAAAAAAGTTCCTTTTAATTACTTCCCCAAGTGGAGTGCTAGCTTGATCCATTTATCAGGTGAAGGACATCTGGGTTGTTTCCAGTTTGGGGCAATTAAATGAATAAAGTTGCTATAAACATTGGTTTTCAGGTTTGGGGATAAATATGTAGGAGTTGGATTCTATTAGAAAACATCTTTTTTAAATGGCTGCATTGTACTTCTGGACTTGAATGTATATGAATATATAATCATTTATTCATTTAATCAACAAATGTTGGATTCTAACACTGTATTATCACTCAGTGAGAACATCATGACTGGAGTGTTGGGCCCAATCCTCACAGAATTTGTATTTAATCAAATCCTTAGTAGACATTTAAGTTATTTCTGATTTCTTTTTCATAAACAATGAGTTTTGAAATTTCAATTCAGTCATTACCGATCATTAGCTATCTGCCCAAAATTTTCCTGTGAGTTTTCAAGGGAAAAAGATGAGCAACTAGACAGTACTCTTAGCTGGAGGGTCACTGAACTATAACCACAGGACTACTCAGAGTTGGGTGGCAGGGTGAGAGGACAGACTCCAGCCCTGGGCAGCTGCTGCAGGTTAATTCTAGGTTAAGGTGGAGAACCTGGGATCACCCTTAATATTCCTGGGCCAGTGGTGTTCAAACTTTAGTCAATAGCAGGACCAACTGAAGGGCTTATTAAACACGGATTCCTGAACCCCACTTCTGACTCAGTAGGTCTGGGATGGGAACCAATAATTTGTATTTTTAACAAGTTCCCAGGTGAGGCCAACACTGCTGGTCCCAGGAACATACTTTGAGAACTGCTCTAAGCTATTTCTGGGAGTCTTTGAGCCTGAATTTCTTAAATTTGGACTCTCTTTCATCAGCGGTTAGGAATTCAGAGATCTACAGGTAGTTATCTTTGAAGGTATTGAAGTTATTGATGCAGAATAAAGTTCTGTGGGCCTGGAAGTTCCTTTGTAGGATCACATGGGAACTCCACTTGTTCTTGAGCTACTATCTTTAGGTTCTTCCCTGAGTTGCATTGTTTGGCAGAGAAACTTATCCTCTGGCGCTCTCAGCACTACCAGGGGGCAGGGAGGGACATCACCCTTGAAGGGTTCTTCTGGAGCAGTGTCTTAATATTAAACACAAACAGTTTTTTTTTATCTGGGTTAGAGGTGACTGAGTTTCTAGCTGCAGGAGTCCTGTGAAAGCTGCAGGGCATTCACCTGAGACTGCAGAAGAGCTGGGAGAGGACATGGATGAGTGTCCTCTCCCAGCTCTTCTGGGAGTGTAAAGCTAACCCCAGAGAAGGCTTTTTGGTTTCCTTCCCTTAGCTACTTTGGTGGGTAGGTTCAAAAAAGGGATTTTTGGTCCATTCCCTTCAATAGCAGGTTTGAATCCAGTTTTACCATTCAATGTCTCCGTCAATAACAGTCTTGGGAAATTTCCTAACTGTAAAGTGAGAACAATGCTCTTTCCTCAGTGTGACTGCAAAGATATGTAAAGTATCTCATTAATGCAGCGCTCAGCACAAATAGGCCAGTCTTTTTAAAAATAATTATACTTTTATTTTATTTTTAGAGAGGAAGGAAGGGAGAGAGAGATTTGTTGTTCCACTTATTTATGCATTCATTGGTTGATTCTTGATAAGCCCTGCCTGACTGTCGGGATCAAACCTTGGCGTATGGGACGATACTCTAATCAACTCAGCTGCTTGGCCGGGGCAGTAGGCTCCTCTTTATCTCATGGGTATGGGCCAATAGTGAGGTGGTGGTACACCATGCTGCAGGAACTTCAGTGAACTCATCACAAAGTATACCCGGTTCTCTTTGTACATAGGGTACTGGCATTACTCCCTCTGGAAAATGAAGCTCGCTAGCTTTAGGGGCCTGCTGTCAAGCCATTCGCAAGCATACACATTCTCTGAGGGGGATGTAAGATTGGAACCTGTATTGAGTAATAGCTGACAGAATAGCCATACCACATTAGCATTGGAAGACTTTCCAGGATCTAGGGCACAGGTGGCAAACACAAGGCCTGTTGGCCCAATCCTGCCCCCCACCTTGTTTCTACTTGGTGGCAGCACCAAGCTGCTTGCCCCTAGTTAAAGAGTGGTTACATTTATACAGTCCTAAAATTACATTCGGCCCTCCGAAGGCAACTGCGAGGCTGATGTGGTCCCGAGTGAAAATGAGCTTGACACCCCTGATCTAGGGGAACTATTCACAGATGGGATTTTTAGAACTAGGATAGGGCTGATTCATTTCAATCATTCATTTTACTGATTATCTTGGGAGGTTAAGTGATTGTTTCAGGGTCAGAGAACATGATAATATTTAGAGTTCCTAACTCTGAGTCGGCTTTGTTTTCAGCTATTCCACCCTTTCTGAAACTTGACCATTGCTCTATCCATAAAGCACTTGCTCTGTCTCCCTTGCCGTATATATATTATGCGTACAAAATGAGAAGCACATTTCTGTAGCTCCAAGTACTTATTTAGAGAAGGATGTTGGGTGAGTAGGAATTTAAGGTCAATTGCGAAGAGTGAAAGTATACGTTGGCATAAAAAGCACTGGATTCCATTTTCACCTTCTTGCTTTTATATGTCATTCCCAGATGCTCTAAATGGTTACTACTACTTATAGGTCACTATAAACATTATTCCAACAACCTAATTTTAGCTGGTTGGCATTTTTGTACCTATGTTCATATTTCAATTTTGTTTTAATAGTCAGGAATCTTTTTCTTGTTGTTTTAGTTGATGTGGAGTCCGTGGGGTCCATGTGTTGTGGATGCAATGTACAAATTCACACGTACTGCAGAAGTCCTGTGGAGAAAAAGGGATGGCACAGCCACTCTCTGAGTGAGAAGGCCCTGACCCCTGCCTAGACAGGCTTTTATTGCTTTTCTGGGCACATTACATTGAGGATGGTCCTCATTTACTATGCACAGTTTCACTTCAGGTGATTACCTTTTATAGATAACAAAGGAAAGGATGTTGCTGATTACTTTAAAGAAAAGGATATTGCAAATGCAAGGGAAAAAGTGGTTGAACTGGTTACACTCCATCCTTGGGAGGTTTAGCATAGATTTTAGGAAGTTACTTTAAAGATATGCAGTAAACATTTGCTGCCTCAATTCAGGGTGAGGGAGTTTTAGCAAAAAGCAAGCCTCCAAGCAGCCTAGGTACAATGCAGGCCTGGTTCCCCACGGGAAAACTGATCTGTGGGCTTGGTTCCTGTGTGCTGACTCACTCCCACCAGTTTTCCGAATCAGGGGCTGGGCTACATTCACCAGGTCACATGGTTCCCTATATTTTAGGCATATCTCAGCAAATAAAAATAGTTTTCCCCCTATGTCAGAGACTTACTCAAAGAACAAATAATCAGAAGTCTACTTTTTAAAAAGTCTATGAAATATGAATTTTAGAATCAACAATTTGTTTCACAAAGGAAGGTTTTTTCTTTTCTTTCTTAAAAATAAACAGGCTTTGCTTACACAAAAAGCACAAAACCAAACTCCACTGGCAGAAGAAATGGTAAGTAATTTCAGAATGGTATACACAGAGTGCACTCCACCCTGCCGCTTTCTGAGTTCGTGCTAGTTTGCAAGGAGATGTCAGGCCCACCATGGACATGATCTCTGTTATAGGAGAGCTTGACTCCCTCCTCTCTCTATCCCCCATTCTCCATAGTAAGAAAGATCATTGGTGGTGGTTCCCCTGTATTCCAATTGCAGAGGGATTTTCTCATTGAAATTGCATTAAAAATGGTGGTGGGTTTCTCTAAAATGAGAATTGGATAAGTTACTGAGTTGGCCTGAAAAGCTGATGGCCATTTTTATTTTATAGGTCCAAAAATTGGCTGAATACCACAGACATGTGAAATACAATCTGCCAAAGGTTGGGAAAAGGTTATTTGTAAAATTTTGATTTACATAAATTCTTGCAAGTGTGCATTAGCTACACATGTTCCTTGGGTTCCTGAACTTCCGCTGCATTGACAAGTGCAGTACCCACGCAGACACCCCACTTACAGCCCAAACATAACCGGGGGTCTGTCACTGTATTTGCTCTACTTTTGTGTATGTTTGAAATTTGTCATAATAAAAAAGATTAAAAACTTCGAACATAAACTTTAAAAATCCCCAAATGATCAACCTAAGGCAAAACTGAGAGGCAATTTAAGAACCCCTAATAAGTAAAAAACTTGAATTTTGAATTGCATCTATAATACAGATAGCAAACTAGTTATCCAAATGTTGAAAACATCTGAAATAATGGACCTATTTTGAAACCTTGGAAATCTTATATCACTGTATTGTTGTTTATAATTAAGAATGTCTTTCAAATGCCTATAACATTTTTTTAAAATCCAGCAATTCATATAAAAAGGAAAATTAAATTCCTCTTTTAAGTATCTTTTCCATATCTCTTTAAGATGTAGCTTAATAAGTGTATTAGAATTCCTAAGATATAATTTTATTAAATTCAGAGTTAAAACATTTACTCTTTAGATACCTACAGTCAACTAATAAATTTTCTACAACATCCCATCATATCTTTCATAAACAAAATATTTTAAAAACCTATAATGGCATGATATAAAAAGGAGCAATAATTACAGTAGACAAAATAGTAAATGAAATATGATACGCCTTCTGCTCTGTACCTATGGTTTTTACAGAGTAATCACCACAACAGACATCCTTAGAGAACAAAGGAGAATGGGAAAGTTTAACAGATGAGGAAGGCATGGAAGGTATTTTCTGTTATCTTCCACTGTGTGGTCTTTTACCACACTGTTCTTTAAACAAAAAGAGGTCTCCGCAAGGGCAAATCCTGCTTCAAATGTCCCCTTCCCCTCCTGACTACAGAATAATGTGTTTGTGTAGTGTATGATTACACCTGACAAGGCTGTGAACACATGTGATTTACTCAATGATTCTATTCTGCTTCCTTTTAAAGATAAAGAATGCATTTAAGTCGATTCTGCATGAGACTGTAATAATTCCTTAGAAGGCTCCAAACAGACATCTTACCTTATTTTAAAACATTAAGAGAAAAGCCACTTCCTTGGTCTTCATTTTCTTTGTAGACAGTGTCAATTAATACATTCATTTATTTCAAAAGACAAAACTATGACATGAATAATTACTTTCAAATCTTTTTAATTTTTCTTTGTATAAGCAAAACATCCCCATAAAAGATTCACTTTTTAAAAATCTTTATATACAAATAACTGTGTAAGAAGGAAAAAAAACAACTAAAAACAACACAACCACCAACACAGCAGCCCCTGACGGCAGGCCAGGTCAGCGTGCAGATCTTGTGAAAACAAGCTGCTCACATTCCCAGAACCACGATCCCCTAGGAGGAATCTTGTCCTCGTCAACTTGCTGGGTGGCAGAGCCCAGAGGAATTACTCAAACGGTGAAAATCTCAAAGCATGGTCACCTAGGGGGAAATGGAGAGACAGATATGATGAGTTGAGCATGATAATTATTTTCTTGTAATAACAGTAAAGAAAACAACCTTAAATGGTATCAGTTGCATTAGCTCTGACTTCAACAGGTAGCTGTGTATGTACTTACCAAACGTAGCACTTGTTGGCCAAGGTGGAAAACACAATGTATGCTTGCCATTTGTCTGTAAAATAATATTCTCTAAAGCACTCACCTTTATTGATTATAGAAACATGTGTGTGGTATTTAAAATAATAAAACAGAGCCAACATTTGAAGGCTTACTGTGGACCAGACATACTGTTCTAGGTATTTCATCTGGTTTATTTCTCTTAGTACCTTGTCTCCAGAGGTCTTGCTTTTAATTTAGCTCCAGTTTTGTAATGTAAAGTTGGATTCTGAATTCCATAATCACACAGAACAGTTCTTCCAATACTGTAAATTCTATTTCTTCTCTGTGAACTTCCACCTCTCTGATTCATTGTTCACCTTCTGCCTCCCAATTCACCTTCTGGTTTTACCTGCTTCCCAGTACAAACTGGACCCCTAGTCATTTCAATTATGCCCCAAACCCCTGTCCAGACTTCTCCTGCTGAAATCAAATGAGGTGGTCGCCTGCACCCGCAATCTGTTACTACTACTGCTTCCCAGCAGTGAAACATTACTGCTGATTTAATCCAAGAAAAACTCATGCTGCCTGTTGTTAAGTGGGCCTTCACCACTGCTCAGCAATCCTTTCACTGACACGCTGCAGCGCCCATAACAGCTGCTCCAAACTTCTTCCAGGATTAAATCCCAAATGCCCCCATCTATCCCTTTGTTAATTATCTTACTGTGGGTTTATCTAAAATCCACCCAAAGTAGGATTGCCAGATAATACAGGATGCCCAATTAAATGTGTATTTCAAATAAATAAGGAATCATATTTTAATACAAGTATGTCCCAAATACTGCATTACAGAAATATTTAAATGGCATTTAAAATAATAAATAGCAAACTATGTACTGGGAGCCTACCAAATATTGTATAGAGCATACTTAATACTCAAAACTTATTCATTGTTTACCCAAAATTCCAATTTTACTGGGCATTTTGTATTTTAATCTGCTAAATCTAATTCAGTCAAATTCCCTTCTCTCCATTTTCAGAAGTGCCCTTCTTTCTTTTCAAAGGTTACTTCTCTGACCTATGGTAATGATCTTTGTCTTTATTTAATTTTCTTCTTCATTCTACACATTCCTTCCCTTTTACTTTCAACCATCAGGTCATCCCTACTATTATTTAATGGTCCTAATTCTTTATCCCTCCATGAACCCATGGTTTTCACCATTTCTCTAAGGAGGTGAATTCTATTTCCCTATCCCTTGACTCTGGGCTTGGCCATATAACCTGCTCTAGCCAACAGAATGAGGCAGAAGTGCCAATGCATCAGTCTGGAGTCTAGTTCCTGCTTGTCTTCTTAAAACTGTCGTACCTCTGCGACAAAGGTGTGCCCACACAAGCTATATAGTCCTGGGAGGAGGACGACAGGTTAAGTTTGCACAAGCAAGCCCAGATGAGATCAGTCAACTCTCAGACATGTTAATGATAATAATTACTCTTTTAAGCCACTGTGTTTTAGAGTGTTTGTTATGCACGAAAAGCTAAATAAAACATCTACCCTGAAAAACCTCTTCTTGGCCTTTCTACCCCAACTTCCTTTCTTGCACTTCAACCAGCTGCAGAAAACAGCCTTGTTTTTCGGTCTCTGCCACCTATTCTTATTATCTAAACCACTTATCTCCTAAATGACATCCCAAACCTCCCAATGGTCATGTCGTATGTCTTTGGCTCTATCCTCATCCATCTTGGCCTCTGTACATCACTTGATACTGTAGAATCACCTGGCACCTCAGTTAGATTTCCCCCTCCACACTATACTGCACTTGCCTCAATTTCTTTGTTTCATCTTGTTGAGAGGCTCGCCTTCTCTCTTCCACTTTTCTGGGAGTTTATTCATTCTCCTAACACCAACTATCATACATTTGACTCACACATCTTTATCTCCATCCCGATCTCCCTTCTAAGCTCTAGTTCAGTTGGTTATCAAACTATGGCATGCGTTAGAATTACCCAGAGGGCTTACTAATATTCACACTGCTAGGACCCCACTTCTCAAGTTTCGTATTCAGTAAATCTGGGGTGAAGCCTCAGATTTTACATTTCTAATGAGTTCTCGATTGATGCTAATGCATCACTTTAAAAACCACTATCCTAGTTTCATATTTCCAACTACCAGTCTCCACCTGGTTATCCACAGATGACTCAAACATCATATACAGGGCCAGTTAGGGTTTTTTGGCTGTAAGCTGGAGGAACCAATTTGGGCTAACTAAAGCAAAAACAAGATTTTATGAGGGACCTCACAGAATCTATGTGAAAGCTAGTGAACTATGCTCCAAATTACAAAGTAGGCGCATTACCTCTAAGTCTGACAAGGTAAGCAGAGTTTTTTGTTTTTGAGTCACTCTGTTCAAGATTCAGTTCTAAACAAGTGTCCCTTACTCACAGTTGTGCCAGGGCTCCTCGTCCAGGCCCTCATAATCAAGCAGGTGGATTATTAAAATAACCTCTTAACTGGTTTTCTTGCCCCTAATCTAACCTCCAATTCTTTTTCTACACCGTCTTCAGTTATCTTTTTAAAACACATGCCATCTTCTTCTTTGCCTTGTCTGGTGTCGTGTTCCTGTCTTGTTTTAAGTAAAAAAAAAAAATTGCTTTTATGTACAAGTGGTTGGGATATTTTTGCCTTAGCAGACTCATAAAATGGAAAAGTAGTTTTAGAAGGTAGGGAATACTTTATATTATTATGAAAGGACCTTAGTAACTGGGCAAGGGTCAGAGTGGTCCCAAAACTTTGCATATAAACCTCTAGGAGCCTTTACAAGATCAACATCTCACTAGACTAAAAAGTCCCTCAATGACAAGGATGACCTAGGCCTCATTTTATCACCAGTACCTAGTTCATAGTAGGCACCTATGGAAATGAAGAATGTCTTCACCTCCAGGCCCTCCTTTACTTTAGATTACAGGCATATCGCAGAGATATTAAGGGTTGAGATCCAGACCACCACAATGAAATGAGTATCATGGTAAAGCAAGCATTAACCTTTTTGCTGGTGGAGGGTCCAGCCTTCAATTGTTTTTTCAAAAAAGAAAAAAGCAACATCTGCGAAGCTCAATGAAGTGAAGCCCAATAAAACAAGATATACTTGTACTGAACTGTCTCTTACTTGATTTCCTGGTCTGCAGTCTCTGCCTGCCTACCTCCTCACTACCAGACCCTCCTGATTACCACTACTAAATCAAGCCAACTGTCACATTCTGCTCAAAACTTTCTGGCTCCATTGTATATGTTTGCCAACTCTAAACTCCACAGTGTTCAAAGCCTTCTATAACCTGGTTCCAACCAATTTTCCTAGGTTTTCTTCCACTCCTTATATTGTCAACCAATCTGGATGAATAAGGTTTCTTTAACGTAACTTACTTTTTCTGCTTGTTAGTTCGGTTCCACTTTTTGGAATGTCTTTCTTCCATGGAGTATATCCTACCCTACCTTCAAAGTCCAGTTTACCTGTCAGTGTTCTCAATCTCTTTAAATCCATGACCCACCATCCCAGGTTCTTATTGGTCATTTTCCTTTATACCCCATACCCTTAACCTGCTGGCTAAGGATCTATTTGAAGTCTTCGTTAATGTCTTGTTTGTATACATACTTCATAAGAGTCAAACGCACACCTCTTAAATAATCACTATATACTTATATTATTTGTCCTACCAGATTTTAAGAGCTTTTAGGAGATTTCTGTCATGAATGAATCTTCTGTATTCCCCTGAAGTTTAGTGCCTTACACATAGTAGTGATGAGTAAAATCTGTTGAACAGATGATTAAATGGATGTTGATAATGTGGGGCTAGTGTTTTGGGCTCGTTCCCTTGAGGGAGCAGCCAGTAGCTATGCCAAGAATTTCTGAACTGCTGGAATCAAGGAGTTTAAATCTTGGCAGCTTGGAATGGGAAGGTGAATCTAAACCAGAGATGATCAAGTTGAGCAGAGAATCAAATGCTAGGAAGCCAAAAATAAGCATCAAGTAAAAACACCAAAAGGTTAAACATGAGATAAGTGTACAGCCAAGGGTATGGAATCAGGCAAAGACAAAGTAGAAGCAACAGTAGTTTAATAATAGGTCGATGGGAACCTAGGACGGTGGACTTCTTTAGGGGCTTGTGTATAGATTTACCAAGTCCACACTAGTGGTTTATTAGTAAAATGTAGTTGCTTAAGAATCAGAAGTTGGGTTGGCAGCCATTTATCATTTCTAGCAAAGAAACACATACTTGAAAATAAGCTTGTAATAGCAAATACAGTGAAATATAAATAAATCCGCTCTGAGAGGTAGATTTATTTTGAGCTCCATTTTCTTGCTTCTGCCCTGTCACCTTAATTTGTTTCGCAAATTTGTACAAGTTGACATTTAAGTTCTGTATTTTTTAATTCCTCTATATTTTGGATAAAAAATATTTTAAGAGATACAATATCATGGTGCCCAATACCAAATACAAAAACTCAGAACTTTTTTTGCTACATTTTGTTAGACTTTTAATCTACCAATCAGTAAAGCTATAATAAGAACACTGTACCTAATAACCACTGATTTTTCTGCATTAACTGTTCATAGACTGCAAAAAAATCTAAGAACATTTTATACATTTAAAAAAACTTAAAATGTAAAATAAAAAATCCTAACTATAAGAAACGCATATTTTATTACTGAGAGTTTTAAAGGGTTTAATTTCTATAGCTACCTTGCCCTAAAAAGCATTTGTTTGCCTGTCAATCTGTGAGGTTGGGTTGAGCAGCTCTTTGCCACACACAGTGCTTTCTTGTACTAATTAGCAGCGAGCATTGTGGCAAAGACTAATGTCCACATGAAGAGCACTGCAATCACTTTAAATCTTACTGTAAATGTGCAATCGTTCTCTGCATGAATTGTAAAATAAATTTTGTTATTTTGAATTAAATTAAATGCTGAATAATGTAGTGTTTTAAAGCCTCTATTATTCTTCCTGATATTACTTAAAGAAGAATAAACTACCATATTAATGTCTTTAAAAATTAATGTACCTGGCAAGCAATATAGAAAAACAGAAAGAATACTTTGCAAGGAGCTAGGTGACCAGGATCTCACTTATACTGTGGGGTCATAGGCAAGTCATTTATTTATACTAAGGCTCAATTTCCTCAACATAAAAACTAAAGACATAAAGTTCCAGTGATTCCTGTGAGGAAGACTGCATTGGAATTGCCTGTAGACGTTTTGATTTGGTAGATGTGAAAAGGGAGGGCCTTAGGAAGTGTTTACAACACTTCCTAAGTGATTCTGTTGCGTGTTACTGGTCAAGAACCAATGGTCTAAATAATTTCCTGGGCCTTTTGCAAGTCTAAAAGCCTACTTTTTACTTCCAATCAATGGACCACCTTTCGTCATTATTCTCTTCTTATTAATGAATAAATGTGTTTTAGGAAACAGACAAGCTATTTCTAAATAATGACTAATACTGAGTGCTTACCAGCTCTAAGGTATTATTAACTCATGTAACATAAGTAGTTCAATCCTCACAACAACACTGTGAGATGGGTACCAGTCTTAACATCTGCATGTTACTGATGGAAAAACTGAGGCTCAGAAAGTAATTTGCCCAAAGTCACAGAGCAGGTAAGTAGGGAAACTGGCTGTAGCGTCTCAACTCTTAACCAGTATGCTACACTGCCAAATACTATCCACAACCGTTCCCCATCTAAGTAGCGCTGCTTTCCCTGCTGCTTTAGGGGATAAAAGAATGTTTTGTAGAAATTCTGTATGGTCAGATGAGGGAAGGTAGAAGCTGGGAAAGGCAAGAATGAAAGGGACTGAGCCTAAGGCCCCTGGCCCTGAGTCATAACTAGAGACTGCTAAGATTCACAAAAGCCTCTCTGAAAAGGGTAAATATCCCTAGAGGTGATTTTCCTTCAAATATCATTTCATTCCATTATGTTTGAGACATGCTCTTTTTGACTGATCAAATATTAATTTGAAAAACACCAGAAATTTACCTTATTGGATGAACTAGACCCAAAACAGATTAAGTAGGCACAAAAGCAAAGTTAGAGAGTCAGAGAGAGGGTAACAATAACTGAACTGATTAAGCCTATGACTAATTTTTGGTATACAAAGGAAAACTTATAACTCTCTGCCTTGGCAAATGGAATATGAGGTTCAGATGGTAGAGACTAATACATTATAAGGATGACCTTTCTTTCCCAACAATATGGAGAGTGATCAGCTGAAATCTGTGGCCCTGAATGGGCAGTATGAGATGCCAATCTGCACAGCAATGTTACTTTTTCCTTCTGGGTGCACTCAGCAATCCAGGTACAGGAACCCACTAAGAGCTGATATACTGCCAGGTGAGTGATAGGACATCAACAGAGCAAAGGAGATATGGTTCCTGGCAAGAGAGTGGTCAAGCAATTTAAAATAGAATGCAGCAGGAGATCAAAGGAAGTCAAGAAAAGGCTGATAGGGAAGAAGAAAGAGAATTCTGTGGCTTGGGAGCCACAGAAGGGTTAAACGCTAAAGCAGAGTGGGGGAGAGTCCCACTGGAAACGAGGTTCAGGAAACTGAGGACGCTGCACTGGGAGTAACAGTGAGAGAGCCAGGATGAAAGTTCTGGCCAGAGAATGTGAAGGCTGCATTTACAAGGTTAGAGGTGAAACACTGTGTGTATGACAAGTTCCAGGGTGTGACAATAGAAGCAAATGGCTGAAGATCACTGAAGACAAGCATGTCAAGGAAATTTAAGGCTGGTGCTTGGTGGGCTGTCTACTTGGGTGATGAATCACTCAGGATGAAAACAGGAGTTAAAGTAAGAAAAAGACTCTAAACCATGTGTCACAGTCTTTAATAAATTTAGTCTTAAAAGACTTTGGATATGGCTTAGTAAAGGCAACTAGATAGTCTAGAGAGGGAATGCTTCTGCCTTACCTGTGAGCTTTTAGTCTAAAAACAGTTCATACTACTGCAGAAAAAGACAGCAGTTTTACAAAAATGGGTAAGGTTGCCTTTAATTCTTAAGACTAATCTTTGCTCCACTTTTTAAACTTGGCAAGAACCTCTGCTTCACATTTTCATCCTAAGGATAGGTTTTTTTCTGCTGAAGTGAAATTACCTGCTAATTCAGGCAAGAAAAACTCAGTTCCCTGCTCTCATAAATTTGTGAAAACAAATGTTTTTAAAATAAATCACTACTCATTACTCCAGCTCTGATTTTAAAACATCTGGTGACACCAGTGGGTACAGTCCCCCAATACTTTTTTTTAAAAGTATAAAAATACACACATTCAAAGGTTTCTTATAATCTCAAAAGAATGGGGTGGCATACTATTTACTGTCAGGTGAACTTCACACAAAGAACCTCCACCCTCAACAAGCTGAAATTACTGATACCTTTAGAATGCCACTGTCTTCCTCAGAAAGTAGCATCTTTTGTCCAAGTCATACAGAAGTGACTAAATGGACACCATTTGGTCACAAAATGGTGCAATGCAGAGGGCAGGGAAAAACTATTTCTGCAATACCAACCATATGTCTGATATTGTGCCAGGAAAAAAGAAGGGAATGTCAAATATGATTCCTAATGTCAAGAAGCTTGTAACTTGTTGGTCAGTTACATAATGCTTGAGCCCAGAGTCATATCTTACATTTTTAAAAATCACCCACGGTATCTATAACGTAAGTTTATAGATATCAACAAGAATAAAAAATAAAAACAATACAAAAAGTTTAGAATTAAGTAATAAAATACACATTTAATGTAGGTGACTAGGAGAGGAGATAACAGTTGAGCTGGTATCACTGTAATTTATGAAAAATCATGCTCCTATCCTAATTTTATATTGTTATTTTGAGCATGTACTGACACATAAAGGTCCCTATTCCTACTCATTGAAATCCTCAGGGAAGAAAAGAACCATGTCAGCTTCTCCTAGAGGTAGGAAATAGAGGTAAGGCTTATTCTGTGTTAGGGCATAAGGAGTGACTTAACCTGCACCATTCCCAGATAACCAAGGAAACCAGCTTTGATCAATAGCTCTTTTAAGCAAGCAAAGTAATTAACCAATTCGTTATTGAAACCTTTTCCCTCTTGAATTCTCATATTGTTATTCTTCCATTCATTTATCAAAAAATTATTGGTGCCCTGGCTGGTGTGATTCAGTGAACTGAGTGCCAGCCTGCAAACCAAAGGGTCGCTGGTTTGATTCCCAGTGAGGGCACATGCCTGGGTTGCAGGCCAGGTCCCCACTAGGTTGTACACAAGAGGCAACCACACATTAATGTTTCTTCTCTCCTCTTTCTCCCTCCGTTCCCTTCTGTCTAAAAATAAATAATAAAATCTTTTAAAAAATTGAGTACTTACTATATACCATATGGATGTAACAGCAATGTGTTCCTATCTCTATTATTTCTGATTCCTTCACTACCTTTTCATTCTCTACCCTACAACTCCCCTTCACCCTGTGCTTGGCCCTCAGCTCTATTCATCAGAAAGTCTATCAGTTCTAAGGTTACCACAGTCTTTAGGATACTATCTCCCAACCTACATATCCTACACATCCAGGAGGAAGAGGAGGCTAGAGTATCTGCAAGTTGTTAAACTTCCTCATACCACTATGCTTGAGTGTTCCCTTTCAGTCTCTCCAGCTGGCAACCCTTTCTCTAGGGAAATATTAGATACTAAAAAATTTTCAATACTCTGAGTCTGTTTTTTCACTCTATATCTTTATGCAATTTCAGCTCCCACTCCCTATCAATTGCCAAGCTTAAGAAATTTTTCTGTTCTTGCTCTTTCCATGCTTTACATCTTCACTGAGCCTGTTACCCCTATTTCTATCCAGATAACTCCCTTCTTCCTTAAATCATGTTCTTTGAGGAAGTCTTTATTCCTCTCCCTAGACTAGTTTAGACAGCTCTGATGTGCAACCTTACTGCACTCTGTCCTTTTCTTTTGAAGTATTCATCACCTCAAATGATCTGTTAAATGGCTGTCTTGTCCACTAGAGCAGGGGTCAGTAAATAAGAACCCATGGGTCAAATCTAACTCCCTTGTCTGTTTTTTAAATAAAGTTTTATTGGAACCCAGGCTCTTTCACTTATGAATTGATGATTGCTTTTGTGTTTCATCAGCAGAGTTGAATAGTTGTGAAGAGAGACCATGTGGCCTGAAAAACCAAAAATATTTATGTTCCTTTACAGAAAAAGTTTGCCAAACTAGACTATAAGTACCAGGAAGGCTGAGATCATGCTTGTCATTTTCACTTGTGTATTCCCAGCACCTAGCCTAATGCCTGCCACATATGTGTTTTGGATTAATTGTATTTCAGTCTCAAGCTTTAACCTACCTTGTCAGTAATGTGAATGAGATCACATTAATTGGCCTTAGAATGCATTATAAACAGCCTTATAATCACTGTTTATCCAGATGATTGTAGTATTCTAGTCCAAGGAGGGAAAGAGAAATTAAATACACAACAAAATATATTTCTATAATCAGAGGTAGGTGCTATGGAAACAAAGGAACACTACAATCAGGGTATGGAACAGGGACCCATAGTCAAATATAGAATTTAGGAAGGCTTCCTTGAAGAAGTGACCTTTGACCCAAAATCTAAAGGTAAACTAACTGGGCAAAAAGAGGTAGAGAAAGGAAGAGCAAACCAGGCAGAAAAAATATTACATACAATTCTCTCTTCTTTGGAGAGGAGAAACATGGCTTTTACCAGGAATTGATGTTGTCACATAATGAACTATAAAGTAAGTTCCTTGAAAAAATAAGTGCAGGATCCAATATGGAACAAATGCTCAGTAGGCTATTTGTAATAATGTATAATACAAGATAATCTGTTGTTGGCCAACAGGGAAAATAGTAAACTATTGTATGTCCACAGCATAGTCTGCACTCGTTAAAATAACGTATATGGCCCTGGCCAGGTAGCTCAGTTGGTTACAGCACTGCCCCGATATGCCAAGGTTGCATGTTTGATTGCTGGTCAGGGCACATGCAAGAATCAACAGCGAATGCATAAATAAATGGAGTAACAAATCAACATTTCTTTCTTTCTCTCCTTCCCTCCCTCTCTCTCTAAAAAAGAAAAAAACTAATAATGTGAAGAATTTTAATTTTCATGGGAAATGCTTCTTCTATAATGTAAAGCCAAAAAAAAACCCCAAAATAGACATTATTTCCACTACATAATATATTTTTAGAAGGTTTTTTTAAGAATAAATTGCTAAATTTATTCTAGGACTAAAATGCTAATACTTGTTAATGGCTTTCCATATTTCCTATGCTATGCATTAAAAACATTTAAGATTGCAGAAATGCATTTTATTGAGAAAGTAAGGAAATTTAAGTGTTGAATCTATATATAGAAGACTATCTGAGAATAGTCTTCCCTGGCCTATGGAATATGGATGTAAAATGAGGATCAAAATCCAGAAGAGTTCACTGTCAATAATAAAGATTTTTAGTGAAAATTTTCCTGGAATGTGATTTAAGCTGTGAAAAGTGCAGTAGGGCCTTTGGGGCCAGAGAAAACTGCCCTGAGATATGCTGCTCCATATAGACACCTTGTTTCTGTACCTTGATCAAACTGGGAACTCAGTCTGACCTTACTCTATGTGTGTTTGGTCTCTTCCTTCCTAGCCATAATCCACTGGAAATGCTCCAATATCAATTCTGGATAAGTATTTTAAATGAGAGTCCTGGAGAGCTAAAGCATCAGTTCTAATATTGCTCTGTTTTGAAAGCTTCTTTCATTTTTTTGTTCCTGAAACATCATCTTTAATTTACAGGCTCATTGGTCTCTCCCTTAAAACTATTACTGATAATTTATGGAAGTAGGAGAGTTGAGAGTTGTTTTTTAACAAGTTTTCCTTCTCCTTGTAACTGAGAAAATTAATTGATTAAAAAGATGAAATTCATCTCCTACCACAATGATTAATTTGACTTCCCTTTAGTTTAAAAAAGAAAGAAAACCCCATACTTTAGCCAAAAAATATTTTATTAACCATCCAGGCAATATATATTTATGTGCCTTTCTTATACCAGGCAGGTACTATGAGTAAATTGGGGAAACCTGCATGAAGTCTTTTGAGAATGGATGGAGTTAATAGCAATTGCCTCCAGAGTTTGCTGTACTTATTACTTAGGGCTTCCAATTCCTTCTCGGAGTGAATGAGTTTGTTTTCTATCATGGTTTCATATAGGCAAGACACTGGAAGAAGGGCTGGGTAAAAATTTGGAATACTTCAGGGTTTTCATCCTTGGCACTGCTGACATCTTGGACCACATAATTCTTCCTGTTCTGAATGAACTCTTCTTACCCAATACCAGTAGCACTCTTTCAGATGTGAAAATAAACAATGTCTCCAGATATTTCACCAAATGTTTCCTAGAAACCAAAATTGCCCTGGATGAGGACCACTGAACTAAATGCATCAGACATTCAAACACAGTAGTTAAGAAAACAGTTCTATGAAGGTAAAGAAAAGAAATGACACAAAGAATAATTTACCCTGAATTTCACTGAATTTACTAAAAAACAAATAAGAGCAGCCAAATAACTGAATAAGGAAGAAAACCTTGTCAAATTACTATGCCCTTCTGCCTATGCCTAAATTAGAGATGAATGGAGAGACACTAACAAGACAGGCTATTTCCTACAACAGAATTGACTATATATAGCTACAACTCAGAAGATTCTCTACAGCAGAGAAATAAAAGTAATAGATCTGAAATTAGAAGTCATGGGTTCTCACCAAACAGCTTGATTTCTTTCGGCCTCAGCTTCCTGACCTGTAAAACTGATGTGTGGTAGGAAGGTGGTAGAGAGGGTTGTAAATAGAACTTTTAATTTTTTAATTCAACAAATGTTGAAGATATACTCCAGGCACTATACTTGGAATTAGTATATAAAAGATGAAAAATACAGTTCCTTCCTCAAGGACATTAGAGTCTGTTAGAATGACAGATAAACTAGCAAACTAAATAATCTAAGAGTTATAGCAGAAGCACATACAAAAAGCAATGGAAGTCTAGAAAGAACACCTAAATCTGCTTGGAGAAATCAGGAAAACTACACAAAAGTGGCATTTTAGTTAACACTTGAAAGATTAATAAGCAATTACGAGTATGCCAGTGGTCCTAGAGGATAAATGGAAAGGTAAAACAAAACATTATATTGTAGATGACAAGTTAAAAATTTATATGGTAGACAGATACCCTTTGGGTAGTGAGTTAAGAAAATTGGAGGGGAATGAGCCTAGAGACCAAGTAAACGACTATTGCAATGTCCACCTGAAGGTAGTTAAACCTACAGAAGGACAATAATTATTTGGGCAAGAATGGAAATATTCAGGAGAAAGAATGGGCAAGACTCAAAGTCAGGATGTTGTAGGGATTATAGCTAAGATTTTTTGAGCATTTTACTAAGCACTTTTTAGTCTGCAATATTTCACTTAATCCTTATAATGTACCTAATAAGGATGGAAAACAATTGCTTTTGATAAAAACTAATTTACCGAAGAATCAGTTATATTTTACTAAATACTTGTTTTAGGAAATATTCACCTTGAATTTATTTGATAAATGTATTCTTTGGTAAAATTACCTCTTAATGAATCAGCTTTTGGTGAAAAGACTTAGAACCTAAGATAACATACTTTTATACTCATTTTATTGAGAAAACTTACGTTCAGAGTTAGCAAAGGCAAGGCCGGAGCTACAGAGCTAGAGCTTTTAATCTCTACATGGCTATTTGTATAGGAATAAAGGAAAAAAAGTGCTTTGGGATATCTTGCTTTAGCTTTAATATGCACGACATTAATATTCTTAAATCAAGAATTAAAACTTAAAAAAATAAGACACAATGAAAGTAGGCTCAAAACCTAATATAGTAAAAGTACCATAGTTTCTAATGACAACTTTTTTTAGTTTTCCTTCATGGCTTCCCCCCTTCCCCCATCAGCTAAATGATAAAGGTAATGAAAGTAGATGGTTCCCACTGCTTTTCTGTGGTTCTCTGCTCTTTTTGTTAATTACCAGAAATTGCCATCTATCTGGAGTCAATTACCACTTATAAGCATGTGACATAGAAAACCCACTGATCATCTTTAAACTTTCATCCCAAATATTTGTTTCATCACCAGTGTAGGTGGTATCATTTTTCTGGCAATGGGGGGGAAGAGGTCACCATATTTCTGCTCTTCCAGGTGTGCGAGTTTTTAAATTTTTCTAACTTATGTATTTTGCTCTGCTTGAGAATCATTATCAAAAACTGCACATGACCTTTCTTGGATCTGTGATGATTATGGTTCCTAGCTGCAGACAGGGGTCTACTCTGGTTCAGTGGAGAGCAGCAACTCCTCATTGGGGGCATTCTGTCACAGAGGCCAGGGATGTTAAATATCCTGCACAATGAACTGTTTCATTCAAAATACCATGAGAAGCCCCTGGAGAAACACAGAGCTCAGGGTTAACTTCATGGGCATGTCAACTGTATGGTCATATAGGGCCCAGTGCTTGGTTTAATGCTCTGTAGCCACTATTTTGAACATCTTAATAACTTTATGTTTGAACATCTGTTTAACAAATGAAGTCCGGTGAAACAAAGGGTTATACATGCAAACAGAGGAGGCAACACATGTGTCCTTTTTTCCTCGTCATCCCCTTTGCTTTCGGTCTTCATGATGCCTCATAAGCATAGGATTCTGGTGGCATGACAACGTATAGGAACCCTGGGAGTCACAAAATGAGTACAAGGCAAGCATGTTACATTTATGACTGATTTATTAGGGGTACTGACAGCTCCAAGAAGCTGTGCTTTCCATCTGAACCAAAACTGGCTTCAGGTATAGAAAGAAGGCAGCCTAAGAAATACAAGTGACTAAAGAGCCCTAGCATATCCTTTCTTACTTGTATGTGTTACTTCCTTTTATTACCTTTTACACTGAAAATGTGACATAGAAGGAAGGGGAATCATAGGGCAGCCAATAGTTCCTTTTTCTTTTCAGTCCTTCCTTACTCAGGTTAGTAGGATGTGTGCACATCAATATGGGAATTCAAAAGTTGAGTTGGTTTTATGCAGCGTTTACACTGTTCTGATGCAAAAGCTATGAAATATGTGTAATTTTGGTGACTCCACGTATGAGTTAAATGCTCTTCTATTTGTATTTATAAATGGCATTGCATGATGTAAAAATGAATTGGTAAAATTCATTCTAGTAATTTAAAATTGGAACTTTACTTGAAATGACATTAAAAAACAAATAGAAATATCATGACAAGTTGAGGGAGGGATGACAAAAGACAGAAAAGGCTTTATATTTTAGTACATATGGCACTTTTGTCCTGTTTTTTGAACAAAGAATCCTACATTTTTCATTGTGTTCTGAACCCCACAAATTATATAGCTTGCCATGACTGAACTAATTTAAAAGAAATGAGTTAAAGGATAGTGTTTAGCTCACAGATCTCTGAGAGGACTAGAGAACCAGACCATGGAAAACACATAGGTAGAAACAACATCCAGGAAAAAACAAACTAGAAAGAACACTCATCTCACATCACAGGGCTATATTAGTGGAAACCCAGCCCAGCACCTGCCAGTTGGCACCTATAACTCTAAAAAGGGATGTCAGAACTCCTCCCCAGTTACCAAGAACCAGACCCCTCCACCATGGTGTTTGCCAGAAAATCCCATCTTCTTGAGACATCAGTTGAGGTACCACATTGCTCACTTTCACAGCCATATCATGAATGGGTGCATCTGATTGCTGGAAAGTAGGTCATATGTAGTGATATGCTAAAGCCAACTTATTATCATTAGCATCTTCTCCAACTAACTCCACATTCAGTGAAGTGACTTTGGTAGCTAAAGGGTATTCACATCATGAAAATCACCAGTTCTACAATTCAATCAGGGTCTTTCTCCTCTCCCAGCCATTGTTAAACATTGACCAGCACATCACTCACCTCCTACCAACACTCTTGCTACAAGGGAGTCTGGAAACTAATTTTTAATTTTCTAGCTTCTAATGTACAAAAAAGCAACTTAAAGGGGTTGGATGAGTGTTGAGTAAGCCATCTTATAGCATCTACCAAAAAATTATGGTAGCCATTGCCTCCTGTTCTACGTTATAAATTACTAACAGGCAGATGCTAACAGACGTTGAACAGTATTGGTGCAGAAGGCTGGGCCGGCATGCAGTACAAGACGAGCACAGGTCAGTGAACTAGAAGAGATAATAAAATGTCAATTGATATGACTAACATAGGTACATTTCTAAGATGCTAGACTATAACCTCTATAGGGGCAGGGATCATGTCTGTTGTGTTTCCGACTACACCTGGCAAATAGAAGCCACTCAACAGTAACAACTGGAGATGCTTTAAAAATATCTAGAGTTCAATTTTGGCATTTTTCACATTGTATTGGATGAGACAATTTCAAATGATTTTACTGGTTTTATATGAATTAAACTTCTGAATGTCAAAAGTTTATGATGATACTTTATGAAGTTTTATATGAGTTAAACTTCTGAATGTCAAAAGTTTATGATGATACTTTATAAAATCTCTGAGAAGTTAGAAATTACCCATTTCATAGGTGAAAAAACAAGCTCCAAAAATATAGTGATCTGGCCAAACTCATTTAGCCAATAAATGATGGTTTATAATTTTTTATTCTCTGACTCAAAATTCCAGAGGTTTTTCATGTTTCACGAGACTATATTTATAAAACACATTTTATAGTGATTGATTAGAGGAGTATTTCAGATTTTCAGTTGAGCATCCCCTGAAACTCAAATACACGCAATGAACACATTATCCTAATTTCATGCTGCAAATGTTTTTCTTCAAGAGTGAATATTCCTTGGAGTTCTAGAAGAATTGGTATTGTGGTTGCAACTGCCTTTTCTAAAAGTAAATGATATTGATTCAAGAAGTAGAAGGAAAGAAACAGTTTTCTAGAAATAGCTAATCTGTGAATCTGATGCTTTTACCCTTTTCTAGTTAGGAATGGTGTAATTTAAATATTACATACTTGATTATAATACAGTATAGCAATCCTCAATTTTATATTATTTAAGAATAATGACAGTGGTGGGTGGGGTTGCTAACAATAAAGACTTCTAGGCTCCACCCCCAAAATGAGATTTAGTAAGGGTTAAAATATTCAACTTTAAAGAACGCTCTAGTGTCAGAGAATGCTATGAGAATCCTGGCACTGTACATCTGACATTCAGCTTGTACAAAATATTTATTTTGCCAGAAAATGCATTTTAACATGGTAGTCCTATTTTTAAATCATTTCCATAGCCTTCTAAGAGTTAAATCAAGAGATTTTTTGCCTCTTAAAAATGTTATTAGGCAATTTCCTGTATATTAGTAGAAATCTTGCTGCCTATTTTATAATCATGTTTGAGGATGAAAACTGCAGGCTAATTTACTGTAGTAATCAGTCTCAAATCCCTTGGAGCATAAATTCTTATTAGTATTGTATGTTATGGAATTTACAGACAGCTTCTTATCAGTGATCTATCCCTTTGAGCCTTTTGATTTTCTATTTGAAGAACCACAATGGTTTCCAATAAGGATCTCTCACATCACTTCAAATAGCAACTTACTGCCCATTAGAAGACCTGTATAACACGTGTGAAATAATGATATCTAATTTGGGTAGATTGAAAATGAGTCAAAAGTCCTAATTCAATGGCATATTTAGATTTTGAAGCCATGGTTTGTTTCTGCTTCCTATTGCTTCATCTTCTTGTTGGAAAGAAACCCTTATGGATTTGTAAGTGAAACTCTCATTTCCCAAATGAGAAAACTGAGTCCCTAAGAAACCAAATTATTTGTTCAAGGTCACGCCCAACATTAGTGACCAAGTTATACAAACAAAACCCTGTCAGTTCCAATATAACGGCCACCTCAGCAGCCTGCCTCTTTTTTTCGATTTCACAACTGCACCCCTACTCTCACTCCCCCCCTTTGAATAAAGTTGTTTAGTCTAACGAAGGTTCCTCTCCACCACCTTTTGCTTTTATGTGTTCAAATAATAAAACCTAGCATAACCTGTTAATGAGTAACACTGGGAGTCCGCAACCAACACGGTGACTTTCATCGACTTTTTTTTTTTTTTGCCCAAAAATTTCTCGGAAAGGCAATCCTCTCCGGGAGGGAGAAGAAAGTCACTAGCAGCTGACAAGTCCTTACTTGTACACGCGCGCGACCGGGACGCAGTCTACTAACCCGGGGCGCAAACCAAGGAAGGATATACTACACCAAGAGCGCAGGAAACGGTGGGGAGGAAAACACAGTAGTGAGCAATCCTGCGCACTGGTTCTACCAACTCACAGCAAAGCTGAGCAGAGCGTGAATAAATCTCATTACGCGACCGGGCGAACACACTGCAGCACCGTGAACCAGTAGGGAGCGTGGCGGAGTGCGCGGCACGTTCGGGAAGCAACGCTAAGGAGGCCCTTCTATAGGCCAAAGCCCGAGCTCGCGCGCCCTCGCCCCTCCCGCGAGGCCGCGGCGGCACGAGATCTGCGCCTCCGCTCCCTCCTCCCGCGGGCGGGTTTCCTTACCTTGTAAAAACCCATCTCCACAGCTGCCCCCGCCTTCTCTGCGGGATGCGAAATGGCGGTCGTCGCGGCGAGCGCCGCAGCTCCGGCCAATCCCGCCCAGCCGCCAAAACGGCCCAGAATACTGGCACCACCTTCCCGCAAGCCCCTCCGTGCCCATCTATGACATCGGCACTCCAACGCCTCCCCCCCCGTCTGCTGCCCCTCACCCAGGTGGCCGTGCCCACTGGCCGAGTCATCGATCCCCTGCGTCGGGCGCGGGCCCAGCTTTCCGCCAGCCTCCACCCTCTCTGCGTTCCCGGGGGCGGGGAAGAAAACACCTCAGCCAGGGTGTCCCGCTCGGGAACCCGCCCGCTCCCTCCCTTTCCCGCCGCGTCCCCTCCCCCAACTACTCGCAGCCCTCCCTTCGCCACACACACAACCTTCTTCTCCCCTCCCCCAGTGGTTGCGTCCGTGACATCATCATCATGGCAACAAGAGCTGCAGCCTGGGACCGAGGAGCCCGTGTGATTCCCGGCGGCGGCGGCAGTGGCGGCAGCACCAGCAGCAGCACCGACGAAAGCGCGAGGGCTTGTCTCCTGTTACCCCTCACCGGGTGCTCTTGAGAAGGCGGCGACAACAGTGCCTACACCGCCCCGCCCGCCGCCGCTCACGGTGTCTGTGTGTAAGGGGAGGGGGACTAGCAGAGGAAAGGAGGGGGCGCCGCCACTGCTGTGGGGCCGCCGCTGCGGAAGGAGCTGCCGCCGCCGCTGCTGCTGCTGCCGCTGCCAGGTCACTAGTGAAAAGGAGGCGGTGGCGGCGGCGGCGAACATGTTTTCAGTGAGGATAGTGACTGCCGACTACTACATGGCCAGCCCGCTGCAGGGGCTGGATATCTGCCAATCTCCCCTCACCCAAGCCCCTGTCAAGAAGGTGCCGGTAGTGCGAGTCTTCGGAGCGACCCCGGCAGGTAAGCGGGCGCGGGGCGCGGGCGGGAGCGGGGCGCTGGGGCTGCCCTCCCCGCCGCGCACACGCGCGCACGCCGCCGGCCCTCTCAGTGGAGCTTTGCCGCGTCTCCCTCCCCTCCGCCCTCGTCTTTCCTCCCGAGCGTGACAAGAAGCGCAAAAATGTGGGTCCGCGCGAGCGCTTCTGCCCCCGGCAGGGAGGCGGCGGGCGCCTAGTGTTTACACTGCGTGCGGCGGCCGGGAGAAGGACGCTGACTCTCGGGTCGCTGGCTGGGGGAGTGAGCGCCCGCGATCACCGCTCAGGCCCTGGAGGCTGGGCCAGGTGGCCGCGCCACGTTCTGCGTGAACGGGTCGCAGGTCCCCGCTTCTGAGGTCTGTCGCTAGTGGGACCACGGACCACCCTTCCCCCTCCCGCGCGCCTCCCAAGTGCCCCTTTCTAGAAATGGTTTTAAGAGTGGGAAAGTGTCAGCTCTGGTGTCGATCGCTCTTCGTCTCCTCCTCTCACCAGCGCTCTCCTCTGCCCCTTCCGGAGATGCAGTAGGCGGAAGAGTGGCGCCCGGGGCCAGATAATCTTTCTCATTGAAGTGACCGTGTGGTTCCGCTCGCTGTGCGCGTAGGTCGTGACTCTTCAGTTTACAGACTCGGAGTCTGGGGATGGGGCGGCGTCTTCAGGTGCAATGCTTTCAGGGAAATTCGCGTCCTTGGAAATACGAAATGCGTGTTTACGGTGCCCAACATAAAACCTCCCACTTAATAGCGTACATTTCGTAGGGACACCAACATTTTAAATGCCCTTATGCTGGATTGTAGAGTTGCATTGTGAGTACACGTACATTTAAACCAAAATATTTTGAAGAACGAAGCGGGGATACAACGGTGACAGAAGCTAGTTTCTCAAAAGCTTTTGGGGATTTATTTATGGTAATATAAATAGGATAGTGGCCAAATTTACAAGGCATTTTTCGTTGTTTTGCTTTTCTACATGCTTTGAACTGCCTACATGAAATAATGGAGCTGCCTGCAGAAAGGGATGATCTTACTTCTAGCTGTGTATTGTCCTGTGGGACTTTAGATGATAGCATTTCCCACTTGATGCTCCTCGCGCTAATCAGCGTTCATCCTATTACTGCTGTGTCTGTGGACTACCACAATAATGGCCCTACTTTCCTAAACGTAAACGCTTATTCTAACCAGTTATCTTTTCATGTGGATTCTCTTTGCTAAAAATGTCAATGTTTTAGTGATATTTGGCAGAATATTTCTTTTTAAAATAGTGAAAAAGATTTTGATGATATGGAATATGGGGAATTTGACAGATTTCCCCTAGTCAGATGGGGAATTTGAGTGCTGTTAACAATTTGTTCAAGGTTTGACACTTTAGATTTTCTGCCCTTTTAAATATAGTGGTGCTGTCTTTGTGTCTAATTGGAATTTCTGTGTAATATACTGTGTGTTTTTACTTTAGGTGAAGAGAAGGAATGAGTGATGTTGATATAGCTCTGTTCAGCCAGGTTTCCAATTTATAAATGAACATGTTCGTAGGATATACTGTGGCATTTTTGTATATTACAGTTTGTAAGATTGGAATACTTTTCTACACATAGCTTTTTTTTTCTCCATGCAAGTTATTAAATATGTATCCCTGAGTGATTTTCAGGCTCTGTTTTATAGGAAAGTTGTTTGTGGAAGTAAATGTATTTCACTGTGAGCTAGCAATAATTCTATTACATGAAAAAGTATTCTTTAAAAATAAAGAATATGTTGTTTTTGCGTGTTTCTCAATATTTAAAAAATATACATGTAAACTAATTTATGATAAATATTTATTTATTCCCTCCTGGACATATTACAATAGATTACCCCTCCCCCCAAAAAAGTCCAAACTGTTTTTTAAAAAATATATCTTGAAATATATAATGTAAATGAATATGAAAATAAGACTTTTTGTACATGTATTGAGAATATAAAGCTTGCTACAGAGAAACCCAAACTTCAGCTCATTAAGGATTATCAAATTGAATTTGCTATAAGTATAGTTCACAGTTTCACACATTAAAAAATTTGTTTTTTCTACAGGTGAAAAAATTTGAGGTCACTGAAATACATTTAGAGAGTACAGCTTTCAGAAATCAAACCAGCATTTTTAGCATGTCAGAAACTCCCAGTGAAATTAGTATTAATTAAACATAAATAAAAACTGTACAGTTATCTGCTTCTGAATTTTCCCTGAAAATTCAGGGAAAGAAGACTATTCTAGTCTACCAGTAAAATAGAACTTGAAAATAATTAATATAAAAAGGTCAATCTGGCTTAGTAAAAGTCAGAATGCTAGAATTTTTAATGAAGACACTGTCTGAAAGTACAAACTGTATTAATAGATCCACAAATTAGTAAAATAAATTAAAGAAAAATTGTAACACCTAATAAACCTATATTAATAAAGTACCATACCTAAGTCTTTCATATATACTAATTAATTTTGGAAGTCCTTAATTCTTTGTCTTGGTTTGGAGACAAGATGTTTTAAAACTGAATTTGTTTTACAAATGAGATCCCGAGAAAGGACAGCAGAAGAAATTTTCTCCCCCAAAAGTGGTGATTTCAGATTTACATTGAATTCAGACCTGTTTGGTTTATTATATTTTTACTAGTCAGTTTTTCTGTTACTGCATGAAAAGTATTTTTCTGCTTTAGAAAACAGTCCAGTTGACTTCAGGTTGTCCTGTTTTTTGAGGTCCTATCTTGAGTAATTTAAGAAATAAATTGTCTTAGTTTTAAAAGGTCCTATATATCAAGGTTGTGAAATTTGAAAATGTAAAAAAAGTAGCATGTTCAAATTTGAATGGTAAATACTGACTAATTTAAATCCTTGTTGACTGAAGATAATTGATTCCTGAGAGAATCAGTTAAATTTTCATGTGAGTGATGGAATTATTATTAAAAAAAAAAAAAAACCCTCTTCTGCTTGCTTGTATTTTGGTCATTTTTAAAATGTCTTGAACATTGTTTTGGCATAACAGTGTATTGAGCAATATAACAACATTTTGGTAACTTGTTTAATGGAGGGGAAGCAAGGTTATAAATAATTAAGTACAGATCAGTGTTTTTTCAGGCTTCATTTTGAGGACCTGACTCAGGTGGACCTGGGAAGATGTCCCAGTCAGTTTCTACATCCCAACTTTGCTTAGTTGTTTGATGTAACTCTGAGTTGAGCTTAGATGGCTGTCTCAGTTTTCTCAGCACCAGGTTAAACAGAATTACCCTTTCAGAAAGCTTCCCTGCTGAGAGGCAGAGTAGGGAGTAAATAGAGGAGTGTGAGTGAGATGTTCAAAAAGCAAGTAATTAAACAAAGTAGGCCAAACAGACTATAGAGGGAGCTGCTTGTCTTTAAGATTACTGTAAGGAACTCTGCCAATCCACTCTCTAAGTCTTTCCAGCTAGTGAATATTTTAGATATTGAAGATGCCGACTGTAAAATATGAATTAAATATTTCAACATAGCAACTTGATAATTCAGAAATGTTCTATGGATTTTTGTAGTTGCTTAGTAACCTATTTTTTGTAAATCTGTGGATTATTAAATACATTTGAAATGACTAAAAATTTGAAAACTATGGCATTTACCAACAATTCAGAGTAATTTCTCTGATAAAAGTCTTGTTGTTCATAGCCTTTGCCAAGCTATTTTAAAATATTTTAAGAATACATGATGCCTATTTGATATAATTCATAGAAAAATTCAGGAGCACTACTGAGATTTAGTGATTTACCACAAAAAATTAGTCATTTAGTGGGTATTTGAAGTCCTGAGTAGCAAAATTTATTAGCTTTTTGTATTATATTTGATTTAAAATAACAATCAGTAAATCAGAGGCTTAAGCAAGAGCCCTCTTAAATCTATAATAGAATCTGATAGACACAATCGAATCTGCTAATATGTGATTCCATTCGTTCAGTGAACATTTAATAAGAACCTACTGTGTAATATTGAGCCCTTTTTTTTTTAGGTGCTGTCATTGGGAACATCTTTTACCCTCCAGAAGCTTACAGTATGGTAGAGATGATAGACAGATATGTAAACGTATGTCAAACATAGTTTGGAGTATAGTAGAAATGTGTATAAGAGCCAGGCCTCAAAGAATGACATGTTTAGTGACATGTTCAGGTAGCAAAAAGGGGAGTCAGGGAAGGCTTCATGAAGGAAGTATGGATTAAGTCATTTTAAAGGAATTTTAAAATTCTGATAGAGGAACAGATACAAGGTAATTTACAAATGAAGCAAAAATTGCTCTCGGCAGGGCAGCTTGGCAATGCATTTAAGAATCCTTCAAGTGTTCTTTTTTTGACCCAATAATTCCAGTTTTAGGGATTTTAATCTATGAATGTAAATCTTTTGGCAAAGTTTGATTATCTTTTGAATCCATCTATTTCTTTTCATTATTCATTACCACCCTAATCTAAACTAGTGTTTTTGGATGCATTTGCAACAATAGCCTCCTAATCTTGGCCTACCCCAATCCATTCTGTTCCCTTCCAGTCTATTTTCTACACTGTAATGAGAGAGATCTTTTCAAAATGAAAACCTGATTATATCACCCTACCACTTGATATGCTTCAGTAGCTTTTCATTGCATTTAGGATAAGGACAAAGCTACATGTCTTGTGTGGTGGCATCTACATTTCTTACAAGGTCTTTCATAGTCAGGCCCCTACCTTTCTATCCAGTCATGGCTTGGGCCATGTTCCTCTTACCTTTGCTCTTTGTGTTCCAGCCACATTGGCCTTATTTCAGTCCCTTATTCTTGCCATGCTCCCTCCCACAATGAGGCCTTTGTACCTGCTGTTCCCTCTGCCTAGAATGTTTTTCCTTTTCCTTCACCTAAACTTTGATTTATCTTTCCTCAGGGAAGCCTTCCCTATCACAGACTCTCAAAACTCCATAAACTCTCCTTCATAACACCTGCTATAGTTGTAATTTTATTATATGTTGGAGATTAATATATTTTTTCCTCAATAACCTCCCTAAATGCTGGTTATGTGTTTATTTTTGCTCACCATTATGCAGGCAAAGCTTACTACAGTGCTTGAAACAAGCATTTGTTGCAGGAATTAGTCAGATGATAGTCATCACAGAGAACAACCCCAAATGTCCAACAATTGGGAAACGGTTACACAAATCAGGTATATTTATATAGTAGAATTTGTTATTAAATCATGTTTTAGAATGTAAAATAATATAGGAAAATGCTGTCAATATATTATGTGAAAAATCAATTACAAAATGGTAATTTATTAAATATAAAGAAAAAATACACCAAAATATAAAGGTTATCTCTGGGAGGTATGTTTTGTATTTTCCAGATTTTCTACAGAAAACATTTAATGACTTTATTATTTGATAAGAAACTGACCATGAACAAAATTAGAAAACCTGACTTTTTAGATATGGTTCATAAAAATAGTAGAAAAGACCTGAGGTTCATACTGAGCACCAAAATAAGTAGCAACCAAAATGCATAATTGCATGATAATAGTGTTGAACTTGATTATATAAATTCAACCTAGGAACTGCAAAAATGATTCTTACACTAAAGCAAGGCAGTAATTTCTGGTTTTATTATACTCATTTATATGTAAACTGATTTTTAAAATGTTCTGAAAAGTAGTGTGGTTTTGGCAAATGACATCAGTGAAACAGAACAGAGACCAGAAATACATATAAGAACTTAGTATATGATAAGAAGACTTACTTAATAAATAGTGTTAAGATAACTAGTCAGTCATCTGGAAAAATAAAAAGTTGGCTTCCAGATGAGTCAAAAAATTTAAATATGAAAAAAATAAGCAAAAAATGTAGGGTCATTATTATTATTTAATCCAGGAACAGTGAAGGCCTTTCAAAGTATGAAATAGAACCAAAGCCATATAGCTGGATTTTACGACATAAAAATAAAATTCAGTATAGAGGGAAAGAAGTCATACAGTGAAAAGAGAAACAGACTAATAAATCTTCCTCATACACTTTTCACAAAGGACTAATTTCCTCTTAATATACAAAGAATTCCTAGAAAATAACCCAGTGAAAGAAATGAGCAAAGAGAATTCATGTGAAAAGATGTGCAGTGTTATTTATAATGAAAGTATAAATGAAAGCTATAACATGCCTCTCATTAACTATCAAATTAGGAAAGATTGGTTACAGGTATAACTTAGTGTGAGAGGGAGGGGAAATGGTCATTCTCATACATTGCTGGTGGGAATATGAGCTGTTCATTTTCTGTGGAAAGCAATTTGGAAATCATTTTCAAAATTAAAAATGCACATAGATTTTGGACTAGTAATTTTATTCAAGAATTTCATCTTATAAAAGATTTTATATGTGTGTCAAATGAACATGTAAGAATAGTTGTGGCAGCATTATTTGTCATCGCAAAAGACTGAGAACAACCTAAACATTAATCCATAGGGGAGTGGGTAAGTAAATGATGGTGTGTCTATTCAGTGGAATACGAGGCAGTGTTTAGTAAAAATATTAAGGAAACACTATTACTGTTACCATGCCATGTCTAAGATATACTAAGAGAAAAAAGCAAGATGTAAGATTCCATGTATAGTAGTATCCTTGCCACTTGCATGATTTTAAAACATATAAAATATGTACTTACATGTAAATATCAATATATATTATACAGATAAATGATATGTTTCTGGAAGGATACATGAGAGTTTGGTAATAGTGAGAGGAACTGGTGGCCTAGAGGACAAATGTGGGAGACTAAACTTTTTTAGTATACTGTTGGGTAATTTTTGAATAATTTTTACCATGTGCATGTAATACCTATTCAAAGTTAATTTGTTAAGTTACATTTGTGCTTGCAGGAGTTGATAAGGAAGAACAAAAATAAAAGACACCATGTATTGTAAACACTTGTCAAATGATTACTGCAATACTCTTTAATTTTAGGTTTCACTAGAGGTCTAAAATTCAGAGCTTCCAGTTGATGTTACATGGCTTACTGGAGGGTGGCTCTAGTGGAGTGGGATCTGAAGGAAGGCTGTGGGGTTCTTATAAACATAAGCAGATAAAGTGATGAGCAATAGCAGTTACTTTTTCTTTTAATATTTTGAATGTGTTAAAGGAGGTGCTTTACTTTTTGGAATTTACTTCAGCCAGCCACAGAGTGTGTAGCTACTTGTGGAGAAGGGATCCTGGAGCTGCTCTCTGAGTTTGTGTTCTGGGTGCCTGAGGAGCATGTCACCCAGTGCAAGGTGCAGCCTACTAATGATGAGAGGACAGAGTAACAGGGATGTTGCCTAGAGGGGGCCAGCTCTTGCCCTGAATCTCTGTATTTGCTTGTAATTGGATCCTCCTACTGATGTGTGTCCCATACGCCATTTAGCTTGGGGCGGGGTGACTGCCTAATAGTGCATGTGTGTTCTGCAAAAATGAAGCATGGTTGTTATTTTGAAACATTGTTCCTGAGGTGGAAAAGGTTGGATTTGAAATTCATATTATTACAAACATATTTAAACTTTTTCTTCCATAATTATATAAAGAGTAACATTTTTTTTTTTTTTTTTTTTTACCAAGCATTATGTCAATGCCTCCAAACACCCTCCTGTTGCCCAGTATGCTGAACAAATATTATTTACAATGTGAAATAGGTTGGGAAATGTGGTTCTGGTCAAATCCTTTCATTTTATATAAAGAAAACAGAACTCTAAATAGGTTAAACTCAGGGATTTGTCCAGTATCCTTTATAGTTGGCTGGTGTGGGGCTGGGTCTGAAAACTGAGGATCTTAACTCTCAGCTTCCACTGCCTCACATTGGCCCCCCAAAACCTTAGGGATAATTGGAGGAAGGCATTGATAGTTGAAAGATGAACATATAAAACTCTAGAGGAACTATTAAAAGAACTGCATGTACACAGCTTAGAAATCTTTGAGGGTCTACTGTGTGTCCAATAGTGCTTAAAAATCTGTGGGATAGGATATAGTAGTATTTGTGTTATGATGATTGTAGCTATTACTTTTAAAAAGTAATAATAATAAAGGTTAGGTTATAGCAAAAGGAATTTAGGAAAGATACATAAAAATTGATATTAGACTTGTATGTAAAATTTTTTCCAAAGAAAAAGGGCATTCGTATCAGGAGACCTTTCAAGTTCCTCTGGTGCTAATATTAAAATTTTCTCTGTTGCTTTTGCTTTTGATTGGATTAAAATCTGTTCTATTAAAATATGAGTGGGAAATGATTTGGGTTTAAGTAGGTTGGTTGGGATTAAATAGGTTTCAAAGAATATTGTCATTAGCCCTAGGTATTTTAAAGAAATACTTAGAAACATTAATATGTGGGATACAGTGTGTTATTTTGTCACTTTGGCACCTGGCAGCCATTTGAGTACCACCACAATGATACTAATAGGAGAGGAAATGATGGGAGTTAAGGTACAGTAAACTTTGGGTAAAATTGTGTTAATTTATAGTTTCTAGGTAAGATTCAAATAAGACAGGGCTACGCGTCTTAGGCAATCCAAAGGGGGAAAAAAAGCAATTCCACTGTCCAAACATTAAAGTGGCTGTATGAAACAAAAACGAATTGTAAGTGAAGTAAAGTCTTCTGTGACAGTCTATTTAATCTTTTGGTGTGGGGTGGTATTTTGTTTTGGTTTGGGGGGGGTCAGTCCTTTTAAGTTTTACAGATGATCTTCTGTATTGCTTCCAGTTCTCTGTAGGTTTTTAAATGTTTCATTTTTTAATGAAAAATATTTTGTTGCTTAATTACTACTGGCAAACTGGAACTGTTTTCTGCAGCAGAAATTGGATATATGTCTAGCAAAGTAAATTCTGAAAAAAGAGTCATAATTGTCATTGGAAAATTTAGGGTTTATTTTTGTTCAATTCCAGTTTCTTTTTAGATGATAGTTGTGGGAAATACTAAGAATTTGAGGTCAATTTCCTTGCGGGCAGTTTTTAAATTTTCTTTGGGTTGAGAGAACATTTACTATATAAACAATTCAAATAACAAAAGAAAACGTGTTACCTCAAAGATGCTTGTGTAATATATAACAATATAACAACAGTTTTCTATTTTTCTTCCATTTACCAAGGAAGTATAATAAGAATTAAAAGAAATATCTTATATTGCATATATATTTTCACTTCAAAGTAATTTATATATTAAATTAGGTTTTGTTGGAGATGATGAATGAAAGACTTTGTAAGTAAGAATACATGTTGATATGTGAAAAAAATGTAAAGTTAAAACATGTTGGCATACTCCTAGTTTCTCAGAACAAGAAAATGACTAATCTAAATTTCATTTCAGAATAAAAACCAAGACAAGCCACATAAAAGCAACCTAAAAATTAAACTGTCATCATATTATTTGTTTTAAAACTATGGAGTAATATATCTGAGGAAGATTTCTCTCAAAATTGTTTTTCTCAATTTCAAGTAAGTAATTTGTTTTGGTTAATATATTGGGGATGAGGGGGGTGGGGGTGAGCCTTGGCATTGAAACTGATAAATCCTACTCATCCTTAAAGTGACAACTCAAATGTCAACCTCTTTAAAGCCTTCTGTGACTCTCTTGCCCATTCCTAAAAGATTATGTTTGGTTTCCCATAGTTCTAGCCCCCTTTCATATTGTGATAAAGGACTTACTACACTAAGTGTTGTGTTTGTCTGTAGGACCAGGTCACACGGCACTACCCTCTGGTGCCTCCCTGCGCTCCCCCAGTGCTCTCCACCCTGTGATCTATTGCTGAGAGACACAGAAAGTGATTTTACTTCTGTGAACCTTAATTTCCTCCTCTGTAAAATGAGTTAATAATTTCTGCCTCTTTGGATTATTGTGGCTACATACAATTACCAGCAAATGTCTGATATATATAGTAACATAAGTGTTACTTTACCCTTCTAATGCCAGAATGGCCACATTATTTCTGTATATAGTAAGCACTCTTTAAAATGTTTGATTTGAACAGAGTACAATATGCAGATAATGAATTATAGAATTGTACACTTTAAACCTATAAAATTTTACTAACCAATGTCACCCCCAAAAATTCAATAAAATTTTCTTTAAAAGATAAAATATTTACCTTATTTAAAAAATGTTTGACTTGAAAAATGGGATTTTTGCAGCATTTATTTATTCCTCACAATAGGACAAACTAAAATACCTGCACATTGTGGCATAAGGCTTTTTACAGTTGGTCACTGACTCACACATCTACAGGCTAATTAATTACTTGTTTAAAACACTTTAAAAAATTGATGATTTTTTTGTAAGTACCTCACCCAGGCCTGATTTTTTTTTTTTTTTTTTTTTTAACTGTTGGGACACACACAACCACACAGAAAAGTGTCCAGGCTGATCTTGCCTTGAAAAAGGGCAGTGAAGCCATTGATCAAGGAGTAACAGTAGTTTTCCAATGCTGCAGATTAAGTGTAATCTCTTGTGAAAGAGCCTTATTTATCAACGCTATCAGTAATACCTTTTTTTTACATTATGGTGAACATGTTGACAGTGTGGGTCCCAGAGGTCACAGTAAAAGTGACCAATAGGATTTATTGCTCTTATCTTGTTTTTGCCTTTTGTGAATTGGTAACATACGCAAAAATTGAAGCCTTTGGTTTTTAAACCTACTTAGGATTGTGGGATATGGCCCAATAAAATTTATTAGAGCCTAGAGTTTCAATTCTCTTCACCATATTTTTCTGCATATATTTCCAGGTTTTACTTTGTTTTTTAGTAACATTGTCTTTTCATTTTTCCATGAAGTCATTAGAAAGATTTTCAAATTAATTTTGATCATCACTCCCTCGTTGATGGTGTTTAGTGATTTTAAACTAGAAGCCAGGTTAAGTTAGTCAAAAGATCTTAATTTTACGTCACTTAACTAAGAGAGGTGATAAGCCATTTATTGAGCCCTCCTCTGTGCCCTGTTTTAAGTGATTTGATTTTCACATCAACTAAAATAGCTGCTGTTATCCCCATTTTACAGTTGAGGAAATGAGGCATGCATAGGTCAATTTTTGTCTGAAGTTGAACCCCTTTATATGTTCATTTCATAGCATGTGAGGATTAAATTGAGAGAACATATATTACAATAAATGGTTATTATCTGCCTAAACAGAAGAAGTAGAGAAGCAAAATATGAGATGTATGTCTCCTAATACTTCCAGAATTTGATAGTAGCTGTTACTGAGATAATGGCAATGACCATGAATATATTCTTACTACTTTTTTGTGTGGTAACATACCCTGGTACTCTGTACTGAACCATTTTTTTCTGAGCATTGTTAATGTCTCCCCCAAATTCATATTCCCATTTGACTGAATTATTTTGTTTTATCTATGTGTCTTTGTAAGGTGATAGGACTTTAATATCCATTGGATATAAAATATTTTTATAAGTTTAGTTTAATTAGACAGGTAGTGCATGAATATATTTTCATTGCAGAATTTTAAAAAACTGAAGCAGGTAAAGCAAAAATTCTCCTCTACCACCAATCATCTTTCAGTTTTTGCAATAACAAACCTCCCCAAAACTTAGTGATATAAGATAGTAGCCATTTTTAGCCCATGATTCTGGGCTTTCAGTTAAGCCCTGTTCCTGCTTCTGGCTGGGCTGGCTTATGTGGCTGCAATTAGCTGATAGATCAGTTGGAAGCTAATTGATATAGGATGGCCTTGCTCACAGGTCTGAGTATTGGTGCTGCCTGGTGGCTTGGGGCATTGGAGGGCAATGTGTCTCCAGCCTCCAGCAGGTTCTTCTTCATCTGGAGGCAGGTCTAGGGTTTACAGGAGCAGCAAGTGAAGGCAAGCCCCATGTATTTTCGGTTGTGCCATGGGCCAAAGCAAATGACATTGCCAAACCTAGAGTCAGTGTCAGAGGTTTCCTACTAGTGCTTGACTCATTAGGGGGTTGTTAACTGCAACAATCTACTATACCACTGTTACTGGTTGACTCATTTTTCAGGAAACATTTGCCAGTGTGACCATGCCTGTAAGCAATTTATTTAACAATTCAGATAATTTAGTTGATTTGTTTTTCTTATTTTATTTCATTCTCATCCCTTGGCGTCATTCCTAGTCCCGTTCACTCAACAAGTATCTACCGAGCACCCAGGAAGTGCACAATAAGTTATAATGAGGTGAGCAGCAGATGGAACAGGACTGCTGTGTTCATTATCCACGTATCTTAAATTTGCCTACCTATCTGCTTTATTAAATAAACAATTCTATAAAAGTAGACAGTTGTTAACAGTTTTTTTTAATGACTAACAGCATATGGTCAGTATCTCTTGTGTGCAGCATTTTTAAAATGTCTTACAAGGACTTTATCAAGTAATACAAGATTGTTTTGATGTATACTCCCACCAGCAATATGAGACTTTTTTTGTGTATTTACCAAGATTACGTTCTCAAATATTTTGACCTTTGCCAATTTATTAGGTAAAAACATGGGTCTCAGTGTAGTTTTAATGTGCATTTCTTTTATTATGAATGAGAGTGGGTGTCTTTCCGTATTCTTGAAAGCCATTTGTATTTCCCTTTCAGTGTACAACTTGTCTATCTTTCACCCATTTTCCTGTTGCCAGTTAGTCTTTTGCTTATTAATTCCATAGAGCTCTTTATACATTAGAAAAATTGAGTTGCAAATATTTTTCCCATCTTGTTTATTCTTATGGTAAATACCTTTGATTTAAATAACTTTGTTTTATAAAGAGCTTTTATATCTTAAATGAGGCTTTTAGATCATTTAGCTGAAGTTAGATTTAAATATTAGACATGGAAATAGAAGAAACAGATCCTGACATTATCCTATATTATTTAGAGATGTAACCTTTCAAAACTCTGTGACTTAAAATTAATAGTTTCAGAAGGATCGTATCTTTGATTTACCTTTTTCTCTTCTAGGTTTGGTTTTATTATGAGACCACTCCTTTTGACAAACAGTCGAAGTAGTATCATCCTTTGGGGAGTTTTTTTTTTTTTTAGATGATTAGACTATATAGCATAGGTGGAAAATATTTTGTCACATAGAATAAATTGTTAATAATGTTGCTTTGAGTTTTACAACACATACAGTGGTAGTAGTTCAAACAGTGCTCTAATTTATATATAATCCTGTACCTATTCATTCAGCCTTTTACAATGTAGCTGTGTTAGGGTGGGTAGATTAGGCTCACCTTTATATCCAGTGGGCCCCACAGAAGAAAGAGAAACAGACTGTGAGGTTTTCAAGAAAGCAATAATAACTACTACCCAAATACTATCCTTCATTTTAAATAAGATTATAGGGAGCTAGGAGGGGAGGGTAGCAGAGGCATATGTGACATGTGCAACATCAGACATTATGAAATACTTTTGAGTTCCTCCTTTGACTTCTATATAAAAGGAGACTGGAAAACTGGGAGGCTGGACAGATTAGAATGTTTTGAGTCATTTCATTTGTTTTTCAAAAGTCTTTAAAGTTGGCAGACCCTTTCTTCATATGTAATTTTACCCAGCAGCATCAAAAAAGCAAAACAAACAGGAATCAAGTGATTTATACTAAGGAATGATTGAAAGACAGTTTTTGCCATACTTTACATAGATTTTAATTTTTCAAAATTATTGAGATGTTCTTTAGGGTCTGTTATATCATCACTGTTTCTTTGACAATTAAAAAGAAGTTTCCCATTGATATCAAATTACTGATACACTATTTCCTTGATTAATCCTTTAAAATATTTTTTAACATAATGTGTACATTTAATACAATAATTTTCCCTCCTGAAAAGGTGATATTAAATTGATGGGGCATCTTATAATGAATGACTTCATAAAGAAAATATGACAAATTGTAATTTTCATCTTCTGTATACCTTTTTAAAAAAATTTAATCTCTCATGGAATGAGATCCTTTCCATTTTCATTTTGTTCTTTATTTTTGCTTTGCATGTCTAATTGTTTTAACATATATTTGATGTGTTATCTGGCACATAAATCCTCATAACTCATATATCTTTAAGCAGTGCTTTTCAAACTATGGTCAAGAATCAACATTAAAAGTAATTACTAGAAAAATGAAATGAGAAAGAAAAACCAACATGCAAAATATAAGCTCTCTTTTTATTGTTATATATACAGGTATAGAATTCTCCTGTCAGATTGCTGTAAGAAATCCTAATTACTTTCCAGTTTAGTACTTGTCCTGTTGCGGACCTATAAAAAACTGCTAGTTCACAGAATGCATTTGAGTAGCACTGTAGATAACTTTTTATCAAACTGGAGACCCATTAATTCTTTTCTTCTGAGTCCTACTTCTTATCCTATGTCAAAATCATTCATGTTTCTTTTTAGCTTGACTGTTTACATGATATATCATTACTCATCACTATTTTTAGTTCTTTTACTTTACTCTTTGGGGGTGCTTTTCAGCAAAGACTATGTATTGTGTGTTTTATTTTTATTTTTTAAAAAAGGATAGATACAGCACTGGCTGGTATGGCACAGTGGATTGAGTAATGGCCTATTAATCAAAAGGTTGCAGGTTCAATTCCCAGTCAGGGCACATGCCAGGGTTGCAGGCCAGGTCCCCAGTTGGGGGGAGTACGAGAGGCAACCTGCCGATGTTTCCCTCGTACATCAATGTTTCTCTCCCTCTCTTTCTCCCTTCCCCTTTCTCTAAAAAATAAAATAAAATCTTTTAAGATAAAAGGATAGAATCATAAATCATTTTCAAAGCATATATACAGAAATGTAGTTGTAAAATTCAAGAAAAAGTATTTTTTTCTTTTATGTGTAATGCAAGGAATTTAGCTTATTTTAGTTTCTTCCCTTAGCTCCCCAGGTTAATCTTTAAGACTAATTTATAAATGTTGAATGTTTTAAACTGTATATCTTTTCTTTCAAAAACTTTTTAGTATATTTATTAAATTTCAGTGTAACAATTTGGACTCAACTTTACCTATTAATTTGTTATGGAGCATTACCACTAATCTATTTAGACAACAACATCTATAATCATTCTTCAGTTCCAATTTTGATTTATTTTTTTAGTTGCCTCCAATGTTTCCAGGAGAGATGCACATGTGGTTTACTTCCTGAACCCCTGAATATCTGAAAATGACTTTTTGTTGCATGCTCTGTTAATGACAACATGGTTCAATATGGAATATTCTCGTATTCCAGGCTTTTTCATTTAAAATTCTCTAAACATTATTCTGGTGTCTGTTAATATTGACTGAAACAGGAAAGTCCTTTTCATATAGAGATGCTGGTGCTTTTTACTTGGGTATTGTTCTTCTTTGATTATTGGTTCTATTCGATTTGTTACGCTTTTTTGGAAAAAACCTGTATTTGTGAAATGGATCTCTCTCTCTCTCTCTCTTTTTTTTTTTTTGGAGAGTTGATGTCTGATCTTATTTGTTACTTTTAGAAAATCTCATTTTTGACTGAACTCTGACTTAAATGTAGAAGCTGTCAGACAGGACCTCTGTCACTTGGCAGCCTGTTCCCGGTGGTTTTCTTTGTCCTTTCATTCTTTTAGCCAACAGTTTAGCATATTCTGAGACCTCATCTTTATTTTTTTTAGCACATTGTTTCAGATCAATACACCAACCCAGTTTGTGTTGCAGGACCCATGGAGTAACAAGATACTGAATCTTGGGTGTTTTGGTCCAAGGCTTACTACCTTTAGGGGCTTTTTTCACAACACACTGACAGACATCATCTTGAGAGGGATTGAAAAGTTTGCAGATTCTGCTATCTCTTTTGGACCCTGATGGAGCTACAATAGGAGTATCAGTGAAACCAGGAATATCTCCCCCAACTGTGACTCCCCCCCCCTTTTTTTTTATCATGACCAAGTTGAGAACACTGAGACTGGCATCCCCAGTGCAACCCTGAAGAGATTTGCACTTTGTTTCTCCAGTCCTCCCTGGTCTATAACAGGAATGGCCATTACTCAGTAGCAGGCAGCTAACTTAACCATAGGTCAAGACTCCCTGCTTCAAACCTAGTTTGTCATTCCCACCACTCATGCAAACCACATAACCCTTCCATTCTCCACCCAGAGTGTCGGCAGCAACTTCTTTGGCCATATGCTTCTCATAAAAGGTAAGGGGTTTGCATTCATTGTCCAGTTCAATGAGCTTCTGGCAGCCAGTGGCTGGGTAAGAGATGGTCAGCTCATTCTGAAGCATCCTGTCCTCCAAAGCAAACAAAGAAAAGCCGCAGTTCTTTTTTATACCTGTTTTCCCTCTGATTTTTAACTTTGTCCTTTTGTATTCTTGGTGAACATTTTTGTTTTCATTTTCTGCATTACTGATATATTTTTTGTAATATTCTATTTTTTCTGATCTCTAGTGTGGGTTTTGGTTTGTTTATATTCTTTTTTTTTTCTTATCTCTTTGAGTTCCATTTATATCTTTGCATATTTCTATTGTGTTTTTATTCTTTCCTGGTCTTTTTAGCTGATCGCCATACTTACAAAAGATGTTTCACAGAAACTTTTTTTCTCATTATCTTATTGAGAACACACAGCAGATACTTTCTACATTTCTTCCATTTCCTAATATATATTATTACAGATTATTTTCTTTGGCATTTTAACAAGATGTTTTGTCTGTGCTGCTGAATGTTTGTGTAGGTCCCAGGCTTAACTGTCTATGAACAAGAGGCTATTTATCCAGTTCTTGTGTTTTGCCAGTAGGCAAAGTATGGGAGTCCACTTAATCATCTTCAGTTTCTACTCATAAACTGATAGAACTGCCCTTCAAGATATACAAAGCTAATAATTGTGCACAACCCACTTAGATGAAAACATTCATCTAGTGTACCTCTATTTGATTGAAGTTTAAGAGTTTTCCTCTGTTCTCACTGCACAGTCTGTTTTCCCTGTTCACACTCACTGACTGTCTACAGTCTCTCTGTTTTTTAGAAGAAAACTTACTCCTGGATAACCTGAGACAGTGTGGTGTATGTGTTTTTCCCCAGAGCATTACATGAAAGTCTCCAGGTTATAAAGGTCCTTAGAACTTTCGGTGATTTCATCCATATTGGAAACTCATTTAACATCGAGGATAGAGAGATCCATGCCCCATCAGTTATGTTGAAACTGGAAGTTGTGTTCTTAGAACAGAAGAAAGAGGTATTAAGTGAGAGAATATAACTGTGGACATTTAAGAAAGTCTTTAGTAGGCATCTGGTTTATTTTGGAGCAGACTGTTTTTCCAAGTTAAGGCTGTGTATCTTAAATATTTTAGTGAAAAAGTAGGAGATGGGTTATTGTGTATTTCATTGATTCTAAGAAATGCATTTCCCTCCCATTTTTATATCCCAGTAATTGAAATGTATCTTACAATCTAGCAGCATATTTTTCGTAGTGCAAAAATTAATGGTGTTTTATAATCGCGAGCATTGCAGATTAGGTAAACTATATAAATAGATGTATAGCTTAGTACAATTCTAAATTGAATCTGTTTGTTTTGAGTATAGTTAATGATAGCTTTTCTTTTCTTTGGTAAATTTTGGCCTTCCTGGCTTTATTCACTCAGAAACCTGGTAAAGACAGAATGTCAATTGTGTAACCTAGCCCCATTGCATTTGGTAAAAATTATTAGTGATTTTACTAATGACTTGTGATTAGTAAATTACATATGAACTGTGAGGACTGAATGAACTGTAAATACTGGCAGAATATTACAGCTTGGGACTTCCCTGAGTGTGATAACTCTTATAATTGAAGTCCTGTTGTAAGGCTCAGGAAGTTGTGTCTGTGGGACTGGATACATTAGTTGTTATTTGGTACTTTCAAGGTAGGATAGCTACTGTACCAATTCTTGCGATGGCATTGTTACTCTTGACCTGCCACTCGGAGGTGCTGAAGGAGATATCCCCTGATTTGCTGTGAGGACTCTTTCTGAAGAGTAACCACCTGATACTGCATTGCTGGTATGTTTCATGTTTTATATGCTGCTAGGTATAACCAATGTCTAGTGGCCTCTTTGAGTCACATGAGTCTCAATGTCTGGTTGAGCCTAACAAAGATGTTGTACCTGTATTTCATTTTATTTTTTATTTTTTTGTTTGTAGTATTTGCTGGGTGAATCTATATTATTTACTCTTCATAAGAATTTTAAATTATAAATATATAATACATATGAGAATATCTAGAATATATATAGATTAAGGAATAATATAAAAAACATCTGTCTACTACCCAGGATAATAGAATATTACACATATCTTTGAAGTCCCTGATTGCCTACTCCTCTCCTGTCTGATTTTGGTTTCTAATATCAGTTACTCATTTTCTTGGTTTTGTGTGTGTGTGTGTGTGTGTGTGTGTGTGTACACACACACACACACACACACACAGCAGCATATTTGTATATATCCCTAAACAATATATTTAGGTTTTTTCTTTCTTTTTTTTTTCAGAGCTATTTATGTGTTTTTTCCTGCTGTGAATCTTTTTTCTCCCAACAGTATGTTTTTGGGAGTCATCTATGTTGACATAGTTGTAATTAATTCATTTTCACTGCTGTATAGTACTATATTATGACTATGCTACAGTTTTATTTATTCATTCTGCTATTATGGATATTTGTGTTCTTGTTTTTTTTATCTCCAATTACAAACAATACTGTTATGAAAACAGTATGTTTTCATATGTCTACTACTGCATGTGTATGCAAACTTATCGTGGTTATACTATAAGCAGAATTGCTGATTAGGGTGTACACATCTCTACTTTATTAGATAATGCCAGTTTTCCAAAGTGATTCTACTAAGCTATAGTCCCATCAGCAGTGTATATGAGGGCTTCTGATATTTCATATCAGCATTTAGAATTGTCAGACTTCTTAAGTCTTAAATTAATTCTTGTAGGTATAAATAGTATCTCATTGTGAGTTTGTACAGTTTCACTAGTAAGGTTGAATTTTTCCATGTGTTTATCATCTGCTTGTTTTTAGCAAATATTGAGAGAGGAGTGTCGAAGTTTCCAACTTGTGGATTTGTCTAATTCTCTTTCCGTTCTGTTATTTTTTGCTTCATGTATTTTGAAGCTTTGTTAGGTCTGTGTGTTTAGGATTATTATGTCTTCTTGATGACATGGCCTCTTTATCCCTAGTAATATTCCTTATTCTGAAGTTGTCTTTGTGCATTCTTAATATAGCCACTCCAGCTTTCTTTTGATTAGCATTTACATGATATATCATGTCAAGAATTATGAAGGGTGTGAGATTTTTACCTTTTTACAAGCTAACAAGTTAACTTGCCAAAATTTAGTAGATGCTGGCAGTAGACATGAGATTTCTGGATCTCTACTTATTACCTGTTAATAAGGAGGAACTGGAAAGATGGTTGCAAGCCAGATACTGAGAAGTCAGTTCAAAGGCAGCCATCTCAACAAAGACCCATGGAGAATTCTCTCCCAACGTATCTCTTCACACTTTCACTTTCAGTGTATTTATGTTCTTACATTTAAAATGCGTTTGCTGTAGACAGAATAATATAGTTGGGCTTATTTGTTTATTTAGTGTGACAATCTGTCTTTTAATTGGTGTGTTTAGATTGTTTACACTTAATGTAATTAGTGATATGGATGGACCAAAATCTGGCTGTTTTTTATTTTTCTGTTCCTTTCTCTTTTATCCTTTTTTTTGATTACTTGGGTATTTTTTTATTGTTATTACATTTCTCTCCACTATTTGCTTACTTGTTTATACCTCTTTTTGAAATTATTTTAGTGACAGCCCTAGGGTTTATAATATGTGTTTGTGACTAATCACAATCTCCCATCATACAATAGCATGTAGCTGTGAATACTTTAGTATGGCTGTTTATTCCCAATTCTCCCTGCTTATCCCTTGTGCTTTTTTGTTATTCATATTGCTTTTATGCTCTATCAACAACCAAATTGCTACTGTTTTTGCTTTCAACAGTTATTTTTTAGAGTAATTATAAATAAAGTTATATATTTATTTCCATTCATGTCATTTTTAGTGTTGATTCTTTTGTGTGGATAAAATTTTTTGTCTGGTATCATGTTCCATCTGTCCGAAGAACTTCCTTTAATATTTATTGCACAGCAAGTCTGGTGGTAATGAATTATTTCATATTTGTTTTTCTTAAGGACTGTATTTTTCCTTTATTTTTGTGAAATACTTTTGCTGAGTATAGAATTGTGGATTGCCTTTTTTCTCTTTCAGCGCTTCAAAGATGTCATTCTATTGTATAGTTTGCATTGTTTTGCTGTTATTCTTTGATTTCTGCATGTAAAGTGGCTTGTTTTCTTGGCTGTCACTAAGATTTTTCTCTGTCTTTGGATGCGGTGTGTCTTTGTGGATGTGTGTCTGTTTTCTTTTGTTTGATGGTCTCTGGACATCTTGGTTCTTTGGTTTGGCATCTTTTATTTAATGTGTAAAATTCTCAGCCGTTATTTGTTCATATATTTCTTTTGACCTGTTTTCTCTCTTCTTTTTCTGTAATTTCAAGTATATGTATGTTAGACCATAAGATACTGTCTCATAGCTCTTGTATGATTTGTTCTGGGTTTTTTCTTTTTGTTCTACTCTTTTTTTTTCCCTGATATGATGAGATTTATCTTTTAGGGAGATTTCCTTAATGATAGTGGTTATTATTGCTATTACTGAAATACTGATATTTTAAAAGGTAAATCTTAATATAGAGGCATAGATTTTTGACACATAGACGCCCTTCAGATTATTAGTAAAAGTTAATAATAATTTTTGTTCCAACTGAAAATATGTTAATTTGATTTTGGAACTATAAGATAATGGCCCAGGATTATGTCTGTTGTAAAGATAGAATATAATGTAATAATTCTAATGACTTACAAACTAAGTAATCTGTTTTTTGGTTTTAAATGTCAGTATTTTTTTATTTTTCTATATGTTAATCACTTGAAAGTCATTAGATTTTCATTCTGAATTATGCTTGTTATAACCATAAATATTTAATTTGGAATAAAAATAATATTGCTGTTATCAAATAGCTAGACCCAGACATGTTTATTTTACTCTCTTAGGACTATATAGAATTAAATAGACATGAGGTGTACAATACAAATAAGAAATCAACATGTTTTGCTTTGTTTTTATAGTCTACTAATTGAGAAAGTGGTTTAGAAGTGTAAATGGAATGCCTTTTAAAGGAGAGATTTTTCTACATATGGAAAATGTAAGACCATGAAAAATTAATAAACCAATTAGAATAAATAAAACAAACTTAGAATTTGAAAATATAAAAGTTTGGAAAAATTCTGAGTATGTACAGATGCCTTGAATTACTAACAGTGATAAAAGATTTAGCTGGTTCTTGTTTTGTGTTGTTTTGTTTTAATTACATGTAGGTGAGTAAAAGAACATTATCTCAAAAGGAAAGCAAGATAATGCTTCTAATTTTTTTCATTTATGTCAATTGAGGTATGTCAGATTTACAAAATAAAGAATATTTGGGTGTGTCTGATTCAAACATCTAAAAGTTTAATCATAAGAAATTCTTACATTTTAAATATGAAGCTTATTATTGTGGAATGGGTATTAGTGTCTTTTAAAAAGTTGTTTGGGGGAACTGATTTATTATAAGCACTGTTATGTGATCTCTGCTTTACTTAGTAAGATTCCTTGTCTGGTACAGTATATTTATTCACACAGGAAAAGTTTTGTTTGACCCATGTTTCAGTAGCTGGCAGATTTTGGAATGGGGATATCTCCAAGTTGATACTAGAGAATAGTCATATAAAAGGACAAGGAGCCAAATGCATAAAACATTTGCTTTTTTGGCAGATAACACAGTATGTACAGATTCATTATAAAAATTCAAGTAAACTTGAGAATGGACAGTTTCCTGGTTAAATTCTCACTACAGCCCCAGTATATATACATCCAAAAACAGAGGGACAAGCTCCTGTTGACAACTGTGACTGTTTTCTGGTTCTCCTCTTGCAGTTATTTTTCCTTTGATACAAAGGAAGATTCTAAATTAATTAAATGCAATTGGAACCTTGATTGTGTACATGCATGTACACACATGCACATGAAATTGCATAGTGTTCTTTTATCTTTTTGTAAATCTTCACTTGACATGTTTATTCATTTTAGAGAGAGAGAAGGGAGAGAGAGAGAGAAACATCTATGAGAGAGAGACATAGATGGGTTGCCTCCCATACATGCCCCATCTGGGGATCAAACCAACAACCTAAGTATGTGTCCCAATGGGGAATCGAACCTGCAACCTTTTGGCGTACAGGATGCTGCTCCAACTGAGTCACTCTGCCAGGATGTGTTCTTTAATCTTAATATGTTTTTCTCAGTAATTATTCTTTGATACATTGTAGGGCTTTGGTAAGTATTTACTGAAGAAAAGAAGAGGAGTTATTTCTTTGTATGTAATTTAAACAGATGAAAAACCCTTGAACTTAGATTAAAGACTTTTAACTCCATTGTCTGTTTCCATTGTTTCTAGAAATACTCTGGAGTTTTATTCTGGGAATGATTTGATACTTTTAATGCTTACTTTTGGAAGTAGTTTGGCACTCTCAATACTTGTTTTTGTGCTTGGATAGTTGGGACCAGAGCAAACTTTATCTAGAGCTAATATTGCTCTGTTGCTGAGGTTCTTCTACCTGATGTCCTGTGAAGTGTGAGATTTTTTCTTTTCTGAATGAAACACAAATTATTCCCACCACTGTCTGAGCCCCTGAGATTATTCCCTCTGTTCCTTCTAATTGGTTCTTTTCCTTTTTCAGGTAGATTTTTCAAAAGCATGTGCTGATATTACTCAGTAGAGACTTGAGAAGGGAATCCTCTGCATCCATTGCTCGCGGGCTCTTTCTCTCTCTCTCTCTGCAGCTCTCTCCTCTGTGGTACCGTACTAGGCAAATTCTAACAAGTTCGACCTCCCAATTTTCTCAGCTCAGGGAGATTGCTGGGTTCTATCTGGGTTCCTTCTCCCTGTGCTCTCTGGAAACTAAGCAGAGAGCTGTCGGAGGGACACTCATTTTGTTTCCTTTCTTTTAAGAATTATTGGGTGTTGCCCTAGCCATTGTCCAATGTCTGAAAATCGTTGTTTCATATATTTTTGGGTTTTGTGGTTTGTTTGTTTGTTTGTTTGTTTGTTTTTTCTAGTTATTTCAGGCAGCAGGGTAGATCTGTTCCCTATTACTCCATCTAAAATGGAAGCTCTGTCTACTCATTTTTTAAAGATTCAGTTCAAGTTAACTCCTCTCCAAAATGTTGCATAATCCATTTTCTAGTCAGGAATCATTTAGTTGCAAAGAACAGATACCCTTTCAAAGAAACTCTAATAAAGAGAAGATTTATTATTATAATGCAGAGAAATCTCTCAGATCTTTATTACTTGGTACAAACAGGTCTGGCTTCTCTTCCATTCGCTCTCCTGTGTTTCAGTGTCCTCTGCAGGGTTCTTTTCACTTGCCTATGTCATCAGATTATCTGTATATGTGAATGGCCCCAAGGTGCCAGGAAATTAATGTTAATCTTGGGGGAGCCGAGTTCAGTAGTGACATGACCGTGGTTAGGAATATAATTTTTAATTTAAAAAGTTTAAATAAGTTTTTTATGTAAAAATACCAACCTATAAATTCTAAGTAAGAAGTTCAAGTCTCAGATAATATTCAAGGTAGCTCAGACATTTTGCTTTTGGATTATTAAATAATATGATTCACCTGTAAACATTTGCTGAGCATGTGTTATATACCAAACACTGTCCAAAGCACTAGTAACACAAAGGAGTTTATATTCTAGAAAAGGGTTTGACAAACTATAGCCCTCAGAACCAAATCTAGCTCTACCACCTGTTTTTGTAATGTAAATTCTGTTGGATCACAGCCCCTCCTATTTATTTTACATACTATCTGTGGCTGTTTTTGTGCTTCAACAGGATTTAAGTAGTTGCAACAAGGACTCTATGGCCCACAAAGCCTAAAAATGTACCCTTTGCCCTATTACAGAAGAAGTTTGCTGACCCCTGGCATAAGCTGGTTATTTATTTACATACATATAAACATATATTAATATAAAAAGTTTGAGTTATTTTTGCAGTGTCAAGACCTTCTTTAGTCATGGGTTAGACTTTACCAATATTAATATTTAGAAAGATGTTAAGTTGCTTTCCTAAAGTCCTTACATTTTTAAAAGTTCTTTGTTTCATTCATTAAGACCATAGGATTGTTTTGTTTCTTAATTAATTCTGGTTGGATTTGAAATATCTTACATGAGGGCATCTGGGTTTACTGATGATTCAGCACACATGTGGTGTGGTATTTGGCAAGAGCCTAAAGGCCAAGTGTTGTAACCACCCACATAACAATCTTTTGCAAACCAGCAAGTGTTTTTGTAATTTCAGCAATAAAAACATTTTTTTTCCCTGCAGTATGTTAAATCAAAAAGTAATATACATTGAGATGGTAGATATACTTGAAAATTAACTTGTTCTCAAATATAAAACACACAAAAGCTCAGGAAATACCATCTGTGTCTAAAAGTGCTTGTAAGGTTAATAACAGTATATAGTTCCTCTGTGTTCATGGTTGTTATTAGTTAAGGCCAAGAAGTCTTATACAGATAAGTATACAGACTTCATTTGCATGAAGTTATTCACTCTTTAAGTCTCTGCTACTATAGCAAGAAGAGATGTTATTTTTAATATGTGCCTGTCTCTTTAAAATGTGATTGTCGCTAATCTTAATATCAAATGCAAGATTCTTCTACTGTTCCACAGTAGGAGATTCCTGCTGAAAAGCATCTAAGATAGAAAAAGTAAAGAGTCCCTGTGATTTGGGCAGTTTTTATAGCTAAGGTAACCATCCCAGTGTGCCTAAAATGATCCTAATTAGATAATTATTAGTAGTGCCCTCCATTAGTCTCAAAAACCCTAATTTGGATGATTTATTTAACCCTGTTTATCTATAATCATGTTGATCATTGAGCAGCTGGATCTGCCTTAAAGTTTAGCATTTCAGCCGTCTGAGCATTTATTCTGATTCTAAATGTCACAGGAGAGTTAATGGATTTATGACTGCAAGATAGCACAGTTGTTAAAATGAAACCTAACTCATACATAGACTCATCTGATAGTAAAACCTAGATTAAGTGTCTCTCTTTGGCACAAAAATCATTGAATCCCTAAAATTATCTTTTTTGTGTAATGTTGAGGAACTTCCTTGGACTCTCTCCAGTCTTCATTTCTAGGCTTTTCTTTTCCTATTTTTCTCTTTCCCATGAGCCCTATATTTCAGCCCTGCTTATATACTTGGGTTTTCCTGAATAATTCTAAACTTTTTCAAACCCTTATACCTTTCCTATTTGTTCCCTCCATTTTTTTCTTGCTCTATCTTTTTGAGTCTGTGCCTACTAAATTGCTACCCATCCTTTAAAGTCACTTCCATGAAGCCTTTTTTTGCTACATACGCATTCTAATTCATTTTTCTGGGCTTTCTAAACATTTTATTTCTGTCTTTGTTATGTCTTATAATGTGACTTGGTGCCCAAACCTTATTCCCAGGTCTTTAATGGCAAGACTATTTAATTCACTTAAAAATCCACATTACCTGTACAAAGCCTTTTATATATTAGGTGTTCAATGAAAATGTATGCTCAATTGTTGGCATATTCCCTGAATTTCTTTAGAACAACTAGAAAATGTTTTAGAAAGAGATTATCTTTGTTAAGCTTTGTAAGGGTAACTAATGTCAATTTATAAATTTATTTACTGCCTTTAATTTTTTTTACCTGTGTTATTAACACATTTTTCTTCAAATAGAAATATAGTTTCATTGACATTTTAACTAGGACAAAAAGTTTTAATTTTTCCTTCCTTCCAAGGCAGTTTTCCATGTTCTAAGAGCTTCTTATGTTCTTTTCCCATTGCCATCTTATTTAGTTAATTATGGAAAATGATGAGATGATCTGTTGCCTTCCATAAATCTCCCTTACTTTGGCTACTATATTTCTGGGGAAAAAGTAAGAAGAAAAATACTAAATTCTTTTTGCCAGATGAGGAAAGCATACTTTAAACATTAACCTACTTTGTAAAATTTTCTAATGGTAGAAAGGAACAATGAGCAGGTGACATTACATCCTTGGCATTTTTTTTTCTTTTGAGTGAGTCTAATTTCATTAGACATGAGTTGGGGAAGCCTGCAGCTAGCTTCTTAGGCATGTTATGTGGAGTATATAAAAATTTCATATTTTGTTTTGTTTTGGGTGAAAGTAGAAGTTTACTGGAATTTTCAGAACCTGAAACCAAAAGGTGACCCAGATTCTAAACAGCTGTCTTTGCTATAGCTGTTAATAATCAAACTTTCACTTGTCCTTGATCTAGAGAATGGCAGTTGGAACATTTTATTATTATAGAATTCTATACAGTGCCTTTGTCACCTTAAAGTTTTACTTTTCTTCACTTAGAATAATAATTGGCATTTTACTTCATATAAATTATAAGCTAAAGGTTGTGACTTGTAAATGGAATAGGATAAATCATTTGGTCTCATATTCCTCATTTGTGTAATAGAATAAGTTCTTGAGTTAACATGTGTGATAGATTGCCTAAATCTAAAGTTAATCTGTTCTCATGTTAGGAGAATTATGATTATAATGCAAAGGCTGTACTACTACTATCCCTGATTTATGGTGAAAGCATTTCAAATTAACATAGCATCTTCAGGTGCTCAGCAAGTACACTTTATATTTTACTTTGTTTTGTGAGTTGGATATTGTTTTGGAATACGTGAGAGTTCTGGAAACCTGTCAGAGGGGAACCTTACAGTGAGGCTTACATCAGTTATGATAGATTCATAGATTCATTCATAGCTTCTCAGCAATACATCAAACTCAACTTTAGGAAATTCACTATGATTTGGGCAAAAGGCAGGCTGTGTATGTTTAGGGCAGTGGAAGCGGTAGTTGGACAATCCAACTAAATGTTAATCTCGCTCTTGGTGTTTCCCTACTTTTGGCTTTTCAGTCTGTGGTAATGATTTAGGGTCATCTCAAATGGTGCCACCACAGCCTCCCATCATGAAAGGAAAGTAGTAATATTTGACAGAGAAATTCTCATCTCTAGATCAGAATAACTAAATTAGTTGTGGTCTAACAACAAGTTTAAGGGTTATGGGTTGAAGAAGTGTCTTTTATGTTATTTATGGAGATAGATTTTCTAAATACAGTCATACCTCGGTACACATCGGCTTCAGAAATCATCAAAGTTTGTTACTTGTCACATTTTGATGAAAAAGAAAGTTTCAGCACTCAGTGCTTACTCGGTACTCATCACACTTGCTAGAAATTGTATGAGTCACAGCGCCATCCCACTAGACAACATGCCTCATCAGTCAGTACTCATCAGTTTTGGCATTTGTCACGAGTTCCAGAACAAATTAACAACGAGTACTGAAAGTACTGAGGTACCACTGTAGGGGGTTTAGAAATGGATGACTTGGTAGGCTTGAGAAGAGACTCTGAAAACTATTATCTAGAAATGCTAGAATTAGGTACTCCTCTTGGCATTTTATAAGATTAAACAGCACAAATTGGTGAACATATAAATTATTTTTATTTAAAACAATATAGGGTAGATGTTTAGGAGATGTTATTTGAGAAATACCAAGTAAATTTGGAATCAGCATTGACAGAAGCAAGGATTAAGGAGTATGGATAATGGAAGAACTGTCAATGTTGTTAACTACATAGATATTCTTAAAGATTTTTAAATGGTTGCATTTGATTCAATGACCTTTTAATTTTGAGTGCTTTTTTCTTAGCTGTTAATTCATTGGAGAGTGTCTTAGTGTTGATTTTTTTAAATAGGTACTTTCTTATAAATCACTGATTTTACTGGGTAAAAATTATATCCCTGGAGGCTTTTTTTGTTTGGTTTTTAACTTCTTTAAAGTGGTGCTTTGATACAGTGAAAAGAACACCAACTAAGAATGAAAACTTAGTGCTTCTGGTTCTGAGGTCCTTGGAATTCTTCCCATTAAGTTAACTGTGACTTTAGTTACTCTGAATCTCTTCTCTCATGTATAAAATGGGTAAACAAATTGTGATATATCCGTACAAGAAGTTACTATGAAGCAATAAAAAGGAATGAACTACAATGCGGGTGACATTATGGATAAACATCAAAATCACTGTGCTGGGCAAAAGAATTCAGGCACAAAAAATATGTATAGTGTGATTTCATTTTTATGAAGTGCTAGACACAAAACTATTATGAAAATCAGAACAGTGATTGCCCCGGAGGAGGTGGGATCAACTGAGAAGTGGCACAAGGGATTTAGGGGGTAATGGAAATGGGAAATATTCTGTGACAAAGATACATATATTTGTCAAAATAAGTCAAAGTAGAGTTAGTATTTATATATCTCACAATATGGATATTTTATCACTCTTCCCTCACTTTAGAAAAGAACAGTAAATAAATATTAAATTCTACTACATATGCCTTTCTCAGTGGTAGTAAGTAATTCTAAACTTAATTTTTATGTTTGGTAGGCTTGTGTAAATGTGTTTAGGATAATGCAATCCCGGTTTCTCACTGCTGGATAAGAGAGAAACATGGAAATGGAGGCAACTAGAATGTCTCTGGGGTATTGGGTTGGAATCAGAGGTATCAGTATGAACTTGTAGTTTTTATTATATATAGAAGAGGATGGACAAATAGAAATGTAGGGGGGCAGTATGCACATATATATAAATTTCCTAGCTCTGTGTGCTTAGAAGTTCTAAATGATATTCCTATAATAAAAGCACACTTTGTGTCTAGATCTTGATTTCTAAATAACATTCTTCACTAAAAGGATCCAAGACTTCCTTAAGAGATAGCTAATTCTATGCCTGGGGCAGAGAAAGTACAAGATGAGCCTGGGACATCTGATAGGTTCCAAAAATAATAAAGTGTTCAAAGAATGTTGGGAACATATCAAAAGCACACAGGAGTTCTGTTTCCACTGAGACATGAAAGAAATCAGAAGTCATCACTACTGTCCTCACAGTAAGATCAAAGTGGAACAAACTGAAAATCAACATCTCTTCTTGGATTCATCAGAGAATTGAGGTCACAGATTAAACCATGGCCCACAAAACTTGGAGAGACAGGTGAATTTAGAGAATCACTGTTTACTGGGAGCAGAAGCTGATGGAGCCAGAAACTGGTTGGAAAGCTTACACTGTAATTGATGAACTACTGAAGCTTACTGTGGACTAAAAAACTTCTGGGGGCCCAGTCTTAGGGGGGGTTCTCTCACACTTTCATGAGTTTTTACTCTGTGAGATTTACCAGGTTCTCCCAGTAAATTTTGGGTGGGAAATCTCATGGTCCTAGTACAGGAGAGGAGTAACCATTTTGAAATATGCTCAACATTCTGGTCTCCACCTGCCCACTAGGGAAACTACTGGAGCCTAACCATTTTAGAGAAAGGGAAACACCCAAGTACAGCTTCCTCTAGCTTTGCTATCTCATCTAAGCCAATGAGTGAGGAAGTGGCCCACTAAAAGCCCCAGGCCTAATCATAGGATTATAGAACCTTCCCTCTTCTCCCCCAGTTTACTGCCATATCAATAGGACTCCTATATAATAATAGAGGATTACAAATGAAAGAACTGCAAGGCTTGCCTTCTATTTAAGAACTTTGTATGGAAACCCAGAGACAACAGGAGACAAAAATAAGGATACTAGAAGAAATTTTAGCCCCTGATACCTATAGCTAGATTAAATGCAGCCTAACTCCTGGTCAGATACAGTAGAGGTTTTAGAATTGTCAGACTGCATATTTAAAATAACTGATTAATAAGCTAAAAGCAAGAACAGATGGATAATGTAAGCAGATGAATTGAAATTCTAAGAAAGAATCAAAAAGATACACTAGAAATTAAAAACACTGTAACGGAAATGAATGCCTTTGATGGAATTGTTAGAAGGAGAAGAGAGAAAGGAGTAAAGGAAATATTTTAAGTAATAATGGCTGAAAAACTTCCAAAATTAATGACAGACGCCAACCTATTGATCCAGGAAGCTCAGAGGACACCAAATAAGATAAATACCAGCCTACCCCTAGGCATATCATATTTGAACTACAGGAAACCAAAGACAAAACTTTAAAAGAGCCAGAAGATAAAGAACACCCTACCTATACAGGAAGAAGGCTAAGGATTATTTTAGGCTTCTCTTCACAAGCCAGGCAAGCAAGAAGAGAGTTGAGTGAAATGTTTTGTATTAATAGAAACAAATCACCAACCTAAAATTCTGTATACATTGAAATTACTCTTCAAAAGTGAAGAAAAAATAAAAACTTTCTCAGACAAAAATTCAAGGAGTCTGTCACCAGTAAGAAATGTTACCTGCCTTGTAGAAATGTTAAAAGAACTTCTTCAGAGAAAAGGAAAATGAATAAGTCAGAAACTCAAATATACATAAAGAGAGAGCATTAGAGAAGGAAAAGTGAAGGTAAAATCTTTTTTCTCATTCTTAATTGATATAATAGACACAATATATTGGGTGATTATAGCTTATGGATAAGTGAAATGAATAATACCAGTGTTGTAGGTGATAGTAGGAAGGGATTTGGAAAATTTACAAGGTACTTGTACTACTTGTGAAGCATAGCTTAGTGTTACTTGACAGTAAACATAGATTAGATGTAAATGTATATAGCAAACTGCAGAGCAACCACTAAAAAATTTCAGGTTTTTTAAAATACTTTAAAGATGTTGCTGTAATGACTTCTGGTTTGCTTTGTTTTTGATAAGTCTGGCAATATGTTTCTGTCCAAAATTTTGTCACACTTCTAATTTTCATGATTTATCACTCTGTCCTATTCAGGGCCCCATGTGACCTATTGTATGCTTAGTAGAACTACTGGCCATATCAATCTGGTACACTAAGTGACTAAACACTGTGCTAAGGAAACTTCCCTTTAATTCACATATAGAAGTTGTAGGATATGTGGGGGGAGGGAAAGGGAGTGGTGTAGGGACCCTGTGCTGCTTCTACCTTTTGGTAGAGCAAATATTAAATACAAGGGTGGGCAGACGTAGGTTTATAGTGGTGAGTACACAACACAGAATTTATTCTTGTATTATTATTTATTCTTAATATATTTTTCCATATGAACAACTATAAATCTAATTTTGCCCATCCCTGTACAGTATTTTATTTTCATTGTTTTTATTGTCTAAAAAAAGTTTTTTCATTGACAGTTCTTTCATAATCATTTACTTATTTATTCATTTATTTACATATTTATTTTTGGTAATGATCACTTAACTGTAAATGAAACATCTCTCTATAATTTGACAAAGTATCTTAATGTAATTTAAGGTTTAAAAATACTATACTGGCTTCCAGTCAAGATGGCGACATAGGCAGACATGGCTTCCCTCTTCGTACAAACCACATCAAAATTACAACTAAGCCCCAGCTGGTGTGGCTTGCTGTATTGAGCACTGGCCCCTGTGAACCAGAGGGTCAACGGTTCAGTTCCCTATCAAAGCACATGCCTGGGTTGTGGGCCAGGTCCCTGGCTGGGGGCATGGGAGAGGCATCCAATCAATGTTTCTCTCCCTCTCTTTCTCCCTCCCTTCCTCTTTCTCTAAAAATAAATACATAAAAATCTTTTTTAAGCCCTGGCTGGTATAGCTCAGTAGATTGAGTGCAGGCCTGCGAACCAAAGGATTGTTGTTCAATTCCCAGTCAGGGCACATGCCTGGGTTGCAGGCCAGTTCCTGGCAGGGGACACACGAGAGGCAACCATACATTGATATTTCTCTCCCTCTCTCCTTCCCTTCCGCTCTAAAGATAAATAAATAAAATCTTTTTAAAAATCTTTTTAAAAAAATTAGAACTAAAATATAGAACAGCCATCACTCAGAACCATCAGAAATCAGGTTGAATGGAAGTCTGACAACTATAGAATTAAAGAAATCATAACCATTCAGACTGGTAGGAGGGGCACAGACATGGAACAGACTGGTCCCTCATCCATGTGTGGTGGATAAAAACTTGGGAAGGAAATCTTGGGAGCAAACAGGCCCCCTCACCCCAGGATTCAAGTTCCAGAAGATAAGTACCCACAATGTCGGCCTGCAAAAACCAGTGGGGATTGAGTCAGTGGAAGAAATTCTTGGACCCCCAAGCAGTTCCTCTTAAAGAACCCACACACCAACTCACCTACTCAGACTCACTGCCTCTGAGCTCTAGCACCAGGGTAGCAGCTTAAAAGGTGTACTGGAAGAGGCTGAAGTGTTTGGCATTGGGGCGAGCAGAGGACATTGTCCCTTTTCTGAACCCTGCCCACACAGAGCCACGGAACCTGCAGGATGGTGCCATACTTGAGACTCCATCAACCTAGCTAACACTGTTTGCCTTTGAGATCCCTAGAGACTCCACCCAACCTAACCTATGGGCCCACCCAAGCTGCTTTTCCATATGCATGTCTAGTCTTGTTTCATGTTCCACAACTGCCTAAATCCTATCAAACAAGCAATAGCTGGCTTCAATGAGCCCCAGGCAGGGCACTAGAAGCAGCCAGTTTAGTTTCAAAGCTTAGATTGCCTTGGAACCTCCCAGCCCAGCACAAGTAGCAGCCTTCTCAGATTGCTTTATAGCTCAGGAAGGGTGGCCCCTGGCAGAACACAAGTGGGTGTCTGACTTTGGCCTGCACAAACCAAGAAACCTCAGGGCAAGCACACTGGTGGACAGCTACAAACCATTTCAGAGCACCATCACCCTGCTCTCCTGCACAACTGATCCTCCACAGAGGGCAGAGGTTGGTGGTCAGTGGTCATAGCCGGTCCTTGCAGCTGACTGGCCTGGGTAAATCCCTCCCATTGATCTGCCAACAGCAACCAAGGCTCAACTACAAGAGGAAGGTGTACTCAGCCCACATGAAGGGCACACCTCAAATAGCCAGCTGTGGTGATAGGGGCAGCTGTGCCACTGGATCCTACAGGACACCAACTATATTAGGCTGCACTACCAAGGCATGGAATGAAAGCAGCTCTAATACATAGAAACAAACACAGGGAGACTGCCAAAAGGAGCAAAGAAATATGGCCCAAATGAAAGAACAGATCAAAACTCCAGGAAAAGAGGTAAATAAAATGAAAATAAGCAGTCTATCAGATGCAGAGTTCAAAACACTGGTAAGGATTCTCAAAGATCTTTGTGAGGACCTTAGCAGCATGAAAAGATCCAGTCAGAAATGAAGGATTCCCTAATTAAAGTAAAGAATAATTTATAGGGAAACAACAGTAGAGTGGATGAAGCTGAGAATCAAATCAGTGATTTGGAATATAAGGAAGCAAAAAAAGAAAAAAATGAAGAAGAAGAAACAAGAATCTAAAAGAAAAAATGAGGATAGTATAAGCAGCCTCTGGGACAACTTCAAGAGGTCCAATGTTCTCATCATAGGGGTGGCAGAAGGAGAAGAGAAAGAGCAAGAAATTGGAAATCTATTTTAAACAATAATGAAAGAAAACTTCCCTAATTTGGTGAAGGAAATAGACATGCAATCCAGGAAGCACGGAGGTTCCCAATCAAGTTGGACCCAAAGAGGACCACACCAAGATGCAGCATAATTGAAATGCCAAGGGTTACACATAAAGAGAGAATCTTATAAGCAGCAAGAGAAAAACAATTACCTACAAAGGAGTTCCCACAAGACTGTCAGTTGTTTTCCCAAAAGAAACCTTGCAGGCAAGAAGGGGCTGGCAAGAAGTATTCACAGTAATGAAAAACAAGGACCTACAACCCAGATTATCTAGGAAAGCTGTCATTTAGAATGGAAGGGCAGATAAAGAGCTTCCCATACAAGAAAAAGCTAAAGGAATTAATCATCACAAGCCATTACTACATTAACTGTTAAAGGGACTTATCTAAGAAAAAGAAGATGTTCAAAACTCTGAGCATTAAAATGACAACAAACTCACATCTATCAAAAACTGAATCTAAAAAAATAGAAACAAACTAAGCAAACAATAAGAACAGGAACAGAATCATAGGTATGGGGATCTTAGGAGGGTTATCACTGGGAGGGTAAGAGGGAGAAAAGGGGAATTGGTGCACGGATCAAGAAGCATAATTGATAGGAACAAAATAAAGAGGGGGATGTTAAGAATAGTATAGGAAAGGGTGAAGCCAAAGAACTTACATGCATGACCCATGGACATGAAGTAAGGGGTGGGGTAACTGATGGAGGGAAGAGAGGTATCGGGTGGAGGGGGGCAAAAGGAAAGAAAATTGGGACAACTATAACAGTATAATCAACAAAATATACTTAAAAATAAATAAAATAAAAATACTAAGTACATCATTAAATGGATATAAAGATGTATAGTAGTGGTTTTAGTGGCTAATGTTTGTATATTTCTCAATTTATTTATGCTACAAATCCAATCATTCATTTTAATGAATATATTGATTCTACTGGTATATTCAAAATTAGGTAATCTCATTAGAGACCTTCAAAGAAAACACTGAGTATAGATATGTTAAAAATTATAGAACAGCTTTACTCATACATAGTTCACATACCATACAATTTATGTATTTAAAGTAGACAATTTAGTAATTTTTAGTGTATTCAGACAGTGGTGCAACCATCACCACAATCAGTTTTAGAACATTTTAAGCACTCTCGAAAGAAATGCCATATTCAGTAGCAGTTACCACATATTCTGTCCAATACCATCAGTCCTTACAACCACTAAAAAATTTTTTGTCCCTGTAAACTTACTTATTCTGTACATTTCACATAAATGGAATCATATAATATTGATCTTTTGTGTCTGGCTTCTTTAACTTAGTATCTTTCCATGGTTCATTCATGTTGTGGCATGTATCAATATTTCATTCCTTTTTATGGCTGAATAAATATTCCACATTGTATGGATATTCCACATTATATTTATCCATTCATCAGTTGATGGACATTTGGTTTAATACCACCTTTTGTCTCTTATGAATAATGCTGCTAAGAACATTAATGTACAAGTTTTTGTGTAGAAGTATATCTTCATTTATCTTGAGCATATATCTAGGAGCAGAATATTTGGTCCTAGGATAACTGTGTTTAACTTTTTGAGGAAGCGGCTACACCATTTAACATTCCCACCAGCAGTATATGAGGTTTCCAGTTTCTCCACATGATTATTATGACTTTTTGATTATAGCCAACCCAGTGGGTGTAGAAGTGGTATTTCATTGTGGTTTTGAGTGGCATTTCACTGATAGCTACTGATACTGAGCATCTTTTCACATATTTATTGGCCATTTGTGTATCTTCTTAGAGAAATGTTTATTCGGATCCTTCCCTTTTTTAAAATTGGGTTCTTTGTATTTTTATTATTAAGTTGTAAGAGTTGTTTATTCTAGATACAAGTTTGTTATCAAGTATAATTTCCAAATAGTTTCTCTTACTCGGCAGGTTGTCTTTTTAACTTTCTTTTGGATAGGTAAAATTTTAAGGTCTTTTAGTGTTCAGCTACCAGAAAGTATAGTTGATCAATTTACTAGATTTGTATAGTCTAATTACCTATAACATTATATATGTCTTTGAAAGAAAATTTAGGCTTTTATATGCAGATTTGGACAGTAAACTTATTTCTGTTAGCTATTAATATTATTGCTTTAAATCAGGTTATCAATTGTAATTAGGTTATTAATTTTACTTTGAGACCTTGTATTACTTCCCTTTCAATTGAAATACCACAAAGATTAATGTGTGTGACTGTTCTGGCTAAAATGTCTGAAACTAAAACAATATTTGTTTTATAAACCAGAATTTTACTTTTTATAGTGGAGGCTAATAAACACTGGTTATTTTTATGACATAGTCTAAAAAAGTACTTTTTTTTCCTTTTGAGATTTTGGCTTTGAAACTACTGTTTGCAGTTTAATTTTTTAAGGCTGGGCTTTTTAGGAAAATATAATACACCATGGTGTATAGGTCTTAAAGCAATCCACAAACTGAGGTTCACAGTCACTGTGAAATCCCAGGTGTAATTACTGATTTCCCTGCTATAATAAAAATTGCAAACTATATTATGTATGAACTTTGGACATGTCATTTCATCAAATTCTGGACATATTAATCATAAAAGAATTTGTATGTTATATTTTGCTCTTTTTTTTTTTTTTTTTACTGTTGTTTAATATGGCAAGTTGGTCCTTAAGTCAAAATTCAGTCCACTTAGTCCCCTTGCAAATAGGGAAAGCTAGGAGGGTATTTATTATAAATAAGTCATTAACATTTGTAAAGAAATTATAAGGAGAAAGTAAAATAAAAGCAGTCACATTTTCTACTAGTTGCAGTTCAAAGCCCTCTTAGGAGTTATTCAGTATGAAAAAGACATTCATTTGTGCCGGTTTTCCAACAATAAATTCTCAATTCTCTGGCATCAATTTACAAGTATTCTACAATTTAATTCAGTTTTGACACTAACTACCTGAAGTTAGTACAGACCCCACAAGGTAAGGAATCAAGACTACCTCTGCTATAGGTGCTAGTCACAAATGAGGTCTCTAGGTCACCTGTACTTTCACGTGGCCGAATGCAAATTTAGGAATTCCACACCCCTTTTCTCCTCCCCAGGTTTGATAAATTGCCAAAACAACACAGAACTCAAGAAAATGGTATACTTATACAGTTTATTATAAAGAACACAAGTGAACTGTCAGATGAAGAGATACATAGGGCAAGGTTCAGAAGGGTCCTGAGCTGAGATGCTTTTGTCCCTGTAGAGTCAGGGTGCACCATTCTCAGTGTTTTTACTAACTAGGAAGTTTCCCAAAACTTCATTATTTGAGAGAGACTTTTTTTTTAACCATTTTTTATTTCTTTATCTTTAGAGGGGAAGGGAAGGAGAGAGGGAGAGAAATATCAATGTATGGTTGCCTCTCATGCATCCCTTGCCAGGAACTGGCCTGCAATCCAGGCATGTGCTCTGACTGGGAATCGAACTGCGATCTTTGGTTCACAGGTCCGCATTCAATCCACTGAGCTACACCAGCCAGGGCCATTATTTGAGAGAGACTTTATTGAAGTTTCATTACAAAAGTATTATTGATTATATCTTCGGCCATTGATGATTGAAGTAAATCTTAAGATCCTCCCCTTCCTGCATGTGCCGTTGAAGGGATTGGAGCTGAAAGTTCCAACCCTCTAATCGTATGGTTGATTTCCTCTGGCAATCAGCCCTCATTGTGTAGCTATCTAAAGGCCCCACCAAAAGTCATTTCATTAGCATAAATTCAGGTATATCGAAAGGGATTTGTTACAAAACAAAACATACTCCTGTCATAAAGGAAATTCCAAGGGTTTTAGGAGGTCTGAGCCAACAACTGGACACAAAGACTCTCTCCCCTTCCCTCCCTCCATACACTCACACACTACATGTGCTTATCCAACATGTAATAAACACCCACTATATTCCAGGCTCTCTTTGAGGCATTGAGAATAGGAAGAATAAGAAGACATAATACATGTGTTCAAGGAACTCACACTGTAAGTGTGGAGACAGACAGTGAAGTTGCATATTACATGGAGGTTAGAACCTAATCTCCATGTAATGTACATGGAGAAGTAAAGGTATGAGATTAAAATCTCACAGGCAGTTTCCTTTGACAATATCCTAAATTGCATGAAATCCACCATAGTATCTTTCATCAAGTCCAACAACTTAGTTTACCTCAGATATAGACACTGATCACTGTTTCCTTGGTTGAGCCTAGTTGAAATAGTTGGCCCACAGTTAGGGCCATGTTTTATGAAAACTAAAAACTGTGTCTTTTAAATGGTAGAATCACACTAGTTGCCTCTCTCAAGAGGAGATGCTTCCACTGTTAGAGGCACAAAGTAACTGAGACGAACTAAAGAACAATAGATTTATATATCCTATGTCACATCACTAGAGCATAAATTTATTAGCTGGACACACTGGCATCATTTAACTGTGTTCTCATACTCATTTATTTGGTCTCTTTCTCTGTTTTTCTACCTTTGTCTTTTCCCATTCTTGTCAGTCCCTTTCTACCCACTTAAAAAATACATATATGATATGATTCCACTGTGTATGAACATATATGTAGCATAATGTGATAAATGACATAATAGATTTATGCAGGTACTGTGAGAACATAAATGAGAAAACAAGTTTTAAATTTACTTTTGAGGAATAAAGAAGGTATGTATAGTTGAATTAGCAGGTAAGCTGTTTCTTCAAGAATGACATGTAGTTACACTGTTTTTCATCTAAATACTAATCATAGTCTTTGTTTCCTTCAAAAAAATTGCTCTTTACATCAACCTTTTTCTTATTCAGTGATGATTCTTCTGGTTATAGAGTATATTAATTCAAGGAAATGTATTTAGCACATCTGAGAAATGGCTGAAGCATAGGATTCCAATACCTAGAGTTGCTTTGGCTTGTGATGCTTCTGTAAAATCTCCTCATTGACATAATATCCCAAATTCTACTGGTAAATGTAAAAATGTGAAACTTGATTTTTCCTATTGAGAAAAGAACTTTATGCCAAGATATTATTCATCCTTCAGCCACCTTCAGCTCTATATAGTTTTATACCTTCCATTCTGTTATTTGTTTTTTCTGTTTTATGCTTTTTTGTTTCTCCATTTTTCTATTACAGCTTTTTTTATGCTAAATAGATATTTTTAATATACTATTTTAATTCCATTATTGTCTTTTATAATTTTTTTTTTAGTTGCTTTGTGGTTGCTCTGTGAATTACTTTTAAACACTATAGGTTGGATTAATCCCAATTTAATTTTAATAGCATATAAAATCTTTGTTTTAATATACCCTCATTTGTACAAATTACATCTTTATACATTATAAGCCTGTTAACACAAAATTATTATTTTATGCACCTGTTGTTTAAATGAGATAGGAGAAGAAAAGAGTTAAAAATACATTTCTGTTTTTTGTATTTGCCTATCTACTTACCTTTACTGGTGCTTCTCTATTGCTTAGTGTGAATTTGAGTTACTGTTCATTGTCCTTTATTTGAGCCTGAAATTGAATAACCTTTAGTTTTTCTTGTAGGACAGATCTGCTAGTGACAAATTCTCTCCATTTTATTTATCTGGAAATATCTTAATTTTTTTTTTCCCCACATCACCCAGCTCTTCTTTATTTTTGAAAGCTAGATTTGTAGATACAGAATTCTTGATTGGCAGTCTTTTTCTTTCATCACTGTAACTGTATCATTTCACTGTCTTCTGGCCTTCATGGTTTCTAATGAGAAGTCAGCTATTATTCTTATTGAGTAAACTGTAAATGATGAATTGCTTTTGCTGCTTTTCCTTTGTCTTTTGATAGTTTGACTATAACAGGTCTAGGTTTTATGTACTTGAAGTTGTTGAGCTTCTTACATGTGCAGATTAATTTTCCCCATCAAAGTTGGTAAGTTTGGGGCCTTATTTTTAAAAATATTCTTTCTACTTTTTCTCTCTCTTCTCCTTCTGAGACTCATAATATGTTTATGTTGATATGCTTCATGGAGTTCCACATGTTAATTCTTCTTCATTCTTATTGTTCCTTAGATTGAAGAATTTCCACTCACTTGTTCAAGTTTAGATTTTTTTCTTCTGCCAGTTCAAGTGTGCTATCAATCCGCTCTAATAAATTTTTCATTGTAGCTACCCTGTCTTTCAATTCCAAGATTTCTGTTTGATTTTTTAAATTTATATTCTCTTCATTTATATTCTCTATTAGTGAAAACATGATTTCTTTTAGTTGTTTGAAATATTTATAATACCTGTTTAAAGTCTTTGTCTAATAAGACAAATGTCTGGATTTCTTCAGGGACAAGTTCTATTGACTACTTTTTTTTTTCTATATATCAGTCATACTTCTCTGTTTCTTTCTATGTTTTAGATTTTTGTTGTGATTATTGAACACTAGACATTTTAAATAATATATGGAAGCTATGGAAATCATACTTCTCCTTAGTCCCAGGGTTTGTTTTTGCTCTGTTGGTGGTGGTGGTGTTTCTTTAGTGACTTTCCTGGGCTAATTCTGTATATACAGTCTCTATCCTTTACCTAGCTAGCTGGACGTTTTATGACTGATCAGAGATGTCTTTACATGTCTTGAACCAGTTGGTCTCCTACAGCTTTTACCGATGAGCTCTGTCCTTTTGTGTTGGAGCTGAGCTTCAGGGTTAGCCAGAAGTGAAAGATTAGGGGCTTCTCAGGTCTTCCTGAGCATGCATACAGCTCCACACATGTATGTATGTAGCCCTCTAAATTCCCAGGACTAATTTAGAGCTGTTCAAAGCCCTTTATGGACATTTCACTCCTTAGTTTTTTCTTTCAAGTTTTTTGTTCAGTCTCTTGTTAGCTGCAACTGATAAATTCCCTTAGACAACTGTGATGTTTAACAATTGTTGCTAATTGTTTTCAACAAAAATGCTGTGGGTAGAACTATGCCCATAGAATGAGCTAAGTCTGAGAAAATAAAGACAAGCCCCTGAGAATGGAGCTTTTCAGCAAGGTGTGCCAGGCAGGTCAAATAGTGACAGTTCTCTGAGAAGGGGGCTTTAGAGAACTCCAAAACTATTCTGCCTTCTCCAGTGCCTGTTTGGCTATTGGTTTCCACAGCTACCGCAGTTATAAGGATTGGTTTTCAAGGCTACTCTGGAGCTTGGGGAGCCAGGGGCATTGGATTAGGGTAGGTTAAAACACCACAAAGCTTGCTGTTCTTGCTGAGAGTCAACTGTTTTGTTTTGTGTTTTAAATAAACACTGCTTAGATTATCACAAACATTTAGTTAATTACTACAGTGCTGGGAAAAAAGTTGATTTTCTGCAGTACTTGTAAGTGTTCTTGTTGCTTTTCGAGGAGCAGGTTTACAAAGGTTCTCCCTCTGCCATTTTGGAAGTAACTCTTCCCAGTCTTGTATACTTTAATCTGCATCCTGTTTCCAGTCTCTGATCCAGTCTCTTACTGCTTGCCCTTCTCTTATACATTTCTACTGGATCCCTGGAACTCTGATTCCATGGCTAACATACTTAAATGTCCAATTATTTACTAATTGTTACTTCCCTTTCTTGCCTGGCAGCCTCTTAGGCTCATTCTCTTATATCCCAAATAAATTGAAATCTTCTATTTTTCCCCTAGGTATTAGTATTTCTTCAGTTTCTGGTTTAGGGCCCATCTTTTGTCTATTCTTCATGATCACCCCATTGTTACTCATACTTTCAAATCTTTCTTTTCTAGCCTAGATCTCTCTCATACGCTCTGCATTGGTGTACCTAATTGTGCTTAATGTAAATATTTGGAAATTCTATAGACATAAAATTTCCTAAGTTCAAAATGAAAATCAACCTATTCTTGTTTCTCAGTTTTCTTTGAATGACGCCTCCTTTCAACCAATTGCTTAAACCAAAAATTTGGGTCATCTTTGTTTCTTTCTCCTTTACCCTACCCCCTGTAGCCAGTCAGTTAGGTTCCTCCCCATTCTATGCCCCAAATCCTTCTTGATATTTTCTTTATCTATACTGACATCTCTCATGTGAATTATTCCAGCAGCCTGCTAAACAGATCTTCCTATTGTAGTTCTCTTCCCAGCTTCTCCACAGTGTGTCCACAGGGTAATTTTATAAAATGCAAAATAACACAGGTACAGTCTGCATGTGCACCCACATATACACACACTTTGCCTTTCTCTTTATTATATGCCTTGCTCCATCCTAACTACATTTTTCCTGTTCCCAGACCATGCCCTGTTTTCTTTTGCTTTCAGGTTTCTATGTATACTGCAACATTCTTTCTCATTTTGCGTTTTTGTTGCTACTTTTGGGAAACCTACCTGCATTCTCATAATATTAGATACTTATAGATATAGAATTACCATACCATAATTGCTTATTTACTCATCTTTATTATTCAAAAATAAAAATCACTCATTATCTAGTTTAATGTTTATATATAGTTTTATGATCAAAATAATCCTAAATGTCACCTGAAATAAATAGTATAGCATAAACATTGTTTCATGCTAGATAATATACATCACCATTATTGATATATATTGCTGAGGTTGGCAAACTTTTTCTGTAAAGGGCCATGTGCTATGTATTTTAGGCTTTCAGGGCTATAAGGTCTCTTTTGCAACTACTCAGCTCTGAGTAGAGCCTGTAGCAAAAGCAGTCCCAGACCATTCTAAGTGGATGTGATGTAGTCCAATAAAACTTTACTTACAAAAACAGGCAGCAAGCAGAACTTGGTGTGGGAGTCATAATCTATGATATTAATATACTATAATTACTTAATCTCCTATTTTGGGAAATTTATATAGTCTTCATCTTTTTTTATTAGTAGTAATACTATATTAGCATTTTAATAGCTAAACCTTCATGTATATTCTCATTTTTTTCCTTAGAATAAATTCTGAAAATGTGATTTCTAGGGCTAATAGTATATTCCTAAGGCTTTTAAAAATGAGAATAAATGACATGATACTTGCCTTCTAATTGTAACTATGAGGAGTTCTGTTTGGTTCATTTTGCAGTTTTGTAGGGTGGGGAAAGCAGATCTGGTTAATGGTGATGATATAAAACTTTTAGAAAAGATATTCTAGGAAGAAAATCTGAAAAATTCTATAAATATAAATTTTCCTGTTCATATACCAAGTATTTTTGCAGGATATCTGTAGAGTTTTATTTAAAACTTTGGTATATTGAGTTTGATATTTGGGAAGTGGGGTTTGCAAATTATAAAATAAGCATTTCTTATTCAATCTCCTAAGATAATAATCAGCTTGTTAAAAAAAAAAAGACAATAAGCTTTTCCATTCTGGATGATGATGAGGTCCTGTTAGTTACAGCAGGAGCTGACAAAATACTATTCATGGACCAAATCCCTACCGTCCCGTTTCTGTAAGTGAAACCTTATCAGACCCCAGCCATTCCCATTCACTTAATAATGCTATAGCTGTTTTCAAGCTACAACAGCAGAGTTAAGTAATTGTATCAGAAATAGTGTGGCCCAGAAAGCCTAAAATATTTGCTATCTGCCCCTTTACACAAAATAATTTGCAGACCCTGGAATTAGAATAATCGTATGTGTTATTCTTTCTGTTTATCGAACATGGATCTACAAAAATAAAGGTCATTTTGTTATGAATTAATAAGATTTTAGATGCACATTTTAAGAGACCAAATCCAGACACTTAAAATACAGAAGAAAATGTGGGAAATAATTTAAGAAATCTTGGAATACTGAGGCCTTAAGTTCTGTGAAAGATTAGATTTAGAGCACCCAAGTACTTGCTGTTACAAAGGCACCTGCCTTATTTATGCAGTCCCTGCTTACACACAGTTGCAAAGTAGCCAACTCCACGAAGTTTCACCATAGTGTCTTTAAAAACCAGCAGTTATGCGCTAACCAGTTTCCATGGTGCTTTCCTGAAACAACTTCATTGTAGTTTCTGAATTAGACATCAGTTAAATTGGAAAATTCAAACTCTTAAAATTTTTTTGAAAGTTGTGTTATGTACATAGGCTTATTCCCCCAAAGATAATCTTTATTCCTACTGGACTTACTGCCTTAATTCAGTTTGACATGACAATATGGGGGAACATTCAGAAAGTAGCGATATTTTCTTTATCTCTACATGTTACCTAGAAACAGCTAATATCCTAAATCCTTTAAGAATCTCAAATCATGTAATAATGCTTCAAATGGCATAGCTTTCTCTAGCTATAAGCTTTCTTTAAAAACTGTGTGGAACTCAAAGTACAGGAAAAGCCTTAGGACTGAAGACACAAGTTCTTCTTAGCTAGGCCACTAAACCTGAGTCCCTAGCACCAATTATCTTCCTGTGGACTTCTTTTATGATAGAGAAGCCTCTAATTTAATGCTGAAGCCACTGATTTTAGGGCATTTTCTCACAGCTGAACCTAATTCTAACTGAGGGGGTGAAGGTAGACTAGTTTAACTCTAAGGGACTGTGCCGCATGTGGTCCACACATCTTTCAGGGGTAGAGCTGATGGAGGGAAATAAATAGAAGTTATATCTTTGTCAAGATAAAGCAATGCTATTACAGAACTACAAATTTTATAATAATAAAAAAGATATAATGTTAAGAAATTGACTCATTTATTTTTACACATTTTTTCCTTGTCTTTCTGAATATTTTATCTCACTTCTCATTTTATTTTCTGTGATACTGTTCTGTATTAGAGTCATTAGTGCTATGCCAAGAATTTTTGTGCTGTGGCTCTTCAGGAGATTGTTCTTGAAGGAAGATGGTTCGTGAGACGCTGAACTGTCATCCAGCATCTCCGAGCTGCTGGAGAATCAGGAAGGCACATCTGTGTGGACGCAGTGACTACAAATTTGCATGGGACTTAGGGTGATTCAGGGTAGGAAGTGCAGTAGGCTGAGGACTCTTCATGACACCCATACTTTCTACAGTAACCCTGATGGCAGTTCCATTAGTTGTATCAGAGTCCCTCTGTTTTTATAGACAATTTTTTTTTTCAGATATTTAAGGGCTTCCATGTCATTCCCTTCTCCTTAGGCAGTTATTCTGTTATGCTGGGGGTTTGTTCATTCATTTAATATATATTTATTTAACACATACTGTGTGTTTGTGCTAGGTCCTAGGGATATTAGGATCATTAAGGAAACAGGTGTTTACAGTAATACGTAAGAACTGAGAAATTAAGGTTTAAGGAAGCCAATGTTAACTTTTTAAATTGAACTGGCATGGTTAAATGGGAAGACCATTAGTTTTAGATTTTGTTGATCTGTTTTCAAATCCTGATTCAGTTACTTAATAGCTCTGTGAAACTTTGTGATACTTGCAAGGTTATTCTAAGTTTTAGAAATAAATATATGTAAAGCATTTAGTCCAGTACCTGCTCAATAAGTTTATTTCTGCATTTGTCCTAAGTCATATACCACAAATTATTGTAGTTCCAAGGCCTATAAAGAGAAAGATAATTTCTCTGGCCCCTACTTCACAGGAGATGTGAAAAATTAATATTTTTTTTAAATGCATGAACTTTGTGATCACCCTCCATATAAAGAAATCATTAGTAAAAATCACATTTTACAATTTGGTGTCATAAAATTCACTCAAATTTTCATTAAAATAAAGGGTCTGTAAAATTAGTATTTTAGGAACTTACAATACTTCTTACAAATATGTTGTTATACTAGTAATTCTGTCATCACTGATCTTAGATTTGTCAACTAAAAAGGGAATACTTCTCTATCTCTCTACCTCCCTCACCTCATGCTTCAGCATGCCAGTCACTTTAAACCAAATTGTGGTTTATATCCAGAAGGGAAATGGCTATAACCTTTTTAAACATGAGATGTTTAAAAAGCATTCAAGTAGCTCATCAGTAAACTGATTAATTATATTTTCTTTAAGATTCATTCATCACTACAACCTGAATTTTTTCTATGTGAAGAATTCAAAAACTGCAGTATTTAGGAAATAGTACCATGTTGTATTTAATTTAGAAATTAAACTAAATAGCCAAAGAATTTGCTTTCCATTGAAAGTTTTTTTTTCCTTCCTTTGATACTAAGTAGCATAACTGCTGCTAAAAATAGAAACTGAAATTGGTCTAATGGCAAGACCATTTATAATTCTTCAAAAGTGTGAAAATTGACAGTTTAAATCAGAACTCTATACTCAGAAGGATGTTGATCTTATTCCATTACATGACTTATCTTTCCAATTTTGCTCTACTGTATGTAACAACTTTTAGATTTATTAATTGTTATAACTACCTTCAAAGTAAGAGAAGCTGATGTTACTCATAAAAAGTGTAAGCAGTTATCAACAACATTGAATAATTTTTTATACATTTTATGTAAATCATTCTAAATTATATTTAGGAACTACTAAACAATTACTTCCTTTCCTATCAAAAGAAAAAGCCCAGTGAAACAGAGTACAGTAAGGGTTGGGCAAGAAGCCCAATAAATTGTGTTGGCAGGACAGTACAGTGATAGTGAGTGACAGCATGAGAAAAATGGATATGTTCTTCCATCACTGCTGCTCTCCTCTCTGCTTAAATTAGACAAATAGCATGGACGGAAGGGGAACTAGGGACAGTGCTCAGGGAACAGGAGCCGCTTCCACACAGCTAGCTCTGCCAGATTCATGTGAGTAATGGTGCACCTGCTTTTTGTTGTTGCTGTTGTTACTTAACCTTGTCATGGATACATTACTGTTTCTGTGGCACTTCTTTTGTGGGTTTTTACTCATATTACTTTCTTTATCATGGCTGTGCCGGATTGTCTGTTGGCAAGTCTGCACCATTTACCCCTTTACTCCTTGCCTGATACAATGGCTTCCTGGGAAGTGTGTGTGCTTTTTTTTCCCTCCTCTCATTGTGTCTTCTTGTGTCCCACTCCATCAAATGTGCAATTTAGATATCCAGAAGTCTATTACAGACAACTGATCTGTAGAGATTTTCTTTTGATTTGTGTCTGTTCCCTCCCCCATCCCCACCCCCATTTTTCCCTTCCCCTAGTAGCAAAATTCCACACACTGAAACTGTTTTTACCTTCTCCTTTCACCTAGAGCTGTCTCTGCCTTAGGGAAGTCTTTTTTAAAAAAACATTTATGTTGAGATAAACATTCATTGATCTACTTAGTCAACTTTCAGTGAATTTTTGTTAAGATTCATAACACTGCCAAGTGGTATTATAGGACTGTTGTACATGAAACTAGTTAGATTGTGAAGGTGAAGTAGTCAAACATATTTTCACCAAAACTACTATTTAAATCATACTATAATGCTTATGTTTATAAAATGCTCCTAAATGTTCTATTGTAAGATAGTTAATACAGGTGGCTTTAACTGTGGGTTAATTTTTTCAACCTTTACCTTTGATGCGTTGTCATTAGAACATTTAAATGATGTAATTTTGAGCTTTATACTGTTAAAATTTTTAAATGCATCTCAAGACTAAACTTTCTAATGTGTTACATTTTAGGTCAGAAGACATGTCTTCATCTACATGGCATCTTTCCTTACCTCTATGTGCCATACGATGGTTATGGACAACAGCCAGAAAGCTATCTGTCTCAGATGGCATTCAGTATCGACAGAGCACTTAATGTGGCTTTAGGCAATCCATCCTCCACTGCTCAGCACGTGTTCAAAGTGTCATTAGTATCAGGAATGTAAGTATATGATATTACCTTTAAAATTTTTATTTATCTGTATTTCTGATGCCATTGTAGTTAAAAGAAAACATATCCAATTAAAATATACTGTTCATTTTTCTTTTACTTCTAATCCTATGGAACTGGGGCAAATTTCTTGCTGTAAATTTTTAAAGTCAGTTTTTATTGCAGTACCATATAGATGGTTAACAATGATTTTTGTTTTAATCTTGTCTGTTTCTCTGCTTTCAAAAACTAGAAATTCAAGTAGTTCATTCAACAAATATGAATTAAGCACCTTTGTGTGCCAGGCATTGCTCTAGGCATTTGGAACATACTGGTGAACAAAACAATGATTTCTGTCCCCATGGAGGTTACATTTAATAATGGGAAAGAGAAAATACCAGTAGATATAACATGAGATAAATGTATTTATTACATGATAATTACTGCTGTAGAACAAAAGATGTAGAGCAGGATAAGAAGGATTAGTAGTGTAGGGTGGGGAAGTAGATTGGTGGCAATTTTATATTAGGTAATAAAGGGGAGGTCTTATTGACTAGCAGTTTGACATTTAAGCAAAGACTTAAATGTGAGGAAGTAGGGACAGCATAGATGCAGGTGGCTGCAATGGAGGGAGGAAAGGAGAGTAGGACAAAATGAGGTGAGGGAGATATACGAGGATGGAGATCATGTTGGTCAATGGTTCTCAAAATATGATTTCATATATATATATATATATATATATATATATAATTTCCATACTTTGGTTGCCAGGATCATCAACATCAATTTTACCTGGTTTGACAGCCATAAAAATGTACCTCTGAGATCTCTAAATACAGGGAGCATAATTGAATAACAGCCCCAGCTGCTGCATTAAAATCCATCTATCATTCCATAGCTGTAAAATTCCTTTCCATAGACTATATCCCAGCCTATGGTTCAGCATGGCAAACATACTAAGGCAGTCCTGTTCCTGGGAGACACTTGAGGACTCCCGACAGCCTTTCTGAACTTTCATTACAGTCACACTGCAGTAGAAGACATCTCTAGCCATCTTCCCTTTCTCCCTCTCTCCTTTACTTGGGATGAGACCTATATCTAAGTCTGGTGGCTACTAAAGTTTGAGAACTTCTGCCATAGGCTGTTCCAAGGACTGGCTTTTACTCAGAGCTATTGCATGATTTTGAGTAACCATGATCTAGCTTAAACTTAAAAGGATTACTTTAACAACTATTAAGAATAGATCATAAAAGAATAAGGATGGAAGCAGAGAGAGAGCATTAGGACTCTGTTTCATTAATCTGAGTGAGAAAATACACTGGCTGGTACTAGGGTAATTGCAGGGGAATAATGAGAAGTGGTTAGCTTCTGGATCTACTCTGAAAGTTGAGTCAGCAAGATTGGTTGTCTCCTTGGATGATGGTTTTGAGAGGAATCAGGGATGACTACAAAAGTGTGAGTCTGTACTGCTAAAAGAATGAAAGGTGCAGGTAGAGCAGGCTGGCAGGAAAGATTTGGAGCTTATATTTGGACATAATGAGTTTGATATGTCTGTATGAAATCCAGATGGAGATCTTAAATCTGTATACTACTTCTACCTTAATCTAGCCTATCTTCTGGACCACCACAGTATCATTTTAATTGAACTCCCTTCTTCTATTCTTTTCTCACTCCAAAGCCACAAAATTACTCTTCTTATAATGTATATTGATAGTTTTAAAATCATTTACAATCCTTGAGTGGCTTCACATTATTCTCAGAATAAAATTTAAACTTCTGACCATAGCCAGTGTGATCTGGCCCCTGCTACCTCTGTAACTTTGTTCACTATGTTCCTACCAGGAACATTGGTCTTTTAGTTTCTTTTCTTTGCCAGCTCTTTCCCTCTTTTGTACATGCAGTTGCCTTTCCTTGAGTTCTCCATCCTTTTCCCATCCTTCAAATCCTCTAACCTGTCCAGAGAAGTTTTCTCTGAGTTTTCCACTTCGAATAAATTAATTTATTGTGTATCTCAGCCTATTCTTTGTTTCCTTTACCACTTAATAGAGTTTGCAATTATTTTAATTTTTTTGTTTATATACTTAATTTTTATGTTTCTCCCACCATCAAGTAAGCTTCATGAGAAAAATGACCATATTTGTCTTGTTTATCATTATATGCCCAGCCCCTTAAGTGGTGTTGGGCCCTTAGTAGATGGGGCTCACTAGCTATTTGGTTGAATAAGTGAATGAGGTGAAAGTTCATACCCCTCTTATGACAGTAGTAATTATGTTGAAGGTAATCATCAGCTTTATATTCTAACTTTTTTATATTTAGTGGTTTCTAAGAATTTTTCCATACATACTATTTCGAAGTCAAATATCTAAACAGCCTAGTAAAATGAATAATTAATTACCAATCTTTCTGTATTTTTGATGGGTATTTGTTAAAGACATCGCCATATTTTTTAATAAGTCTGGATACCCAGGGCAAAAGATGAGCTATTCAATCTAATTTATGACTGCCATTTTTTTTCTCATACTTCAGTGTTTTGGGGGAGACTTTTTTCTTACCTAGATCCCCTTTTCCCTTACCATACATTTTAGCTTCTGGGAGTTCTTTACTCCTTCAGTATTCCTTACACTGCCTTCTCATGATGTGCCTAAAGTAGGACAGCTCCTATTAAGAGATTCTAAGTTCATCTAAGTTAATTAGCTGAGATTTTTTTCCTTATTTGTGCTTATTTTTCTTCTCATTGTTATATTAAAGAACTAACTTTAATTACCAGATATAATTTTCTAAGCATAAAAATATCTGCCCTCCAACTCTGCTCCATTCTACTTCCCTCCACAGAGTGCTTCTGTTGAAATTTTTTTGGCAAAATCAACTATAGGAAGTAAGGGTTGCCAAGACAATTATGCAGAGACTTGCTTGGCCAGAAGAAAAACAAAAGTTTTCAGGCTATATTTTGGGGCAATAGATAAGAAAACAGAATCCTAGATTTACAAAATATTTTAGAGGTTTGATAGACTTAACTTATATTCAGTTTTTGAAATTGTGAGATTGTATATGTAAAAAACTAAAGATTGTTAACAAAACCAAAACAAAGCAAAGATAATATGGACTACCAATTCAGATTTAACTGTTTCCCCCATTTATCTAGCTAAAGATAAGTCATATCTCCAGACAGAGAGGGATATTTATATATATGAAAAATACAGCATAAAGAATAAAGAGTTGAATTTTGCAAATGAAAGAGATAAGATTATTTAATACGTCTCTCACCCCTTTCTTCATGGCAAACAAAATGTGGTGTGCAGTAGCAAACTAGACAGTGAGCGTTAAGTGTTATCAAGAAAAAAAAGGCAAGGAAGGATGAAGAGTAAGAGATAAGTAGTGATGGTCAGAGAAGGGCTTTCTGAGGAGGTAAGTTTAAGCAGAGACCTGAGTGCATATTGAAAGCAAGTCATGCAAAGGTTTAGGGCAGAGGAAATGGAATGGCAAGTTACTTGAGAGTGGATCAAGTTAGAGGGGCTGAAATGTTAAGAATGGCTGGAGGGAAAAGGAAGAGTTGTATGATGTAAGATTGGAGCGAGTGACAAGGGTGACATAAAGAACCTTTCAGACCTTGGTAAATAGTTGGATTTTTAAAAAATAGAAATTGCTTTACAGGAATTATACAGATGGCACTGATCTAAAGCTTTAAGCAGCTTTTTTTTTTTTTAAAGTTGTTTAAATATACTTCACATACTGACTCCACTGCCAAATTTCTCCTATATTTGACATCCACTAACTACACTGTGAAACATGATAGAGAGATGCGGTGTCCTACTAAGACTAAGTTTTCTCTAGTGCCTATCATAAGGGGACACTATTTTTAAAATGAAAGATAAGGGACTTCCTTCCGGTCAAGAAGGTGGGGAAGGTAGACATGGCTCCCCTCTTGGCACAACCACATCAAAATTACAACTAAAATGTAGAGCAATCATCATTCAGAACTGTCAGAAATTGAGTTGAGTGCTGGCTGGTATGGCTCAGTTGATTGAGTGCTGGCCTGAGAACCAAGGGGTCACTGGTCAATCCCCAGTCGGGGCACATGTCTGGATTGTGGGCCAGTTCCCCAGTAGGGAGTGGGTGAGAGGCAACCACACATTGATGTTTCTCTCTCTCTCTTTCTTCCTCCCTTCCCCTCTCTCTAAAAATACATTTAAAAAATCTTTAAATAAAAAGAAGAAATGTAGTTGAATGGAAGTCTGACAACTATGGAATTAAAGAAACCATATCTATCCAGACTGGTAGGAGGAGCTTAGATGCAGAATGGGCTGGGCCCTCACCCACATGTGGTGGATAAAAATTCAAGAGGGATATCTCAGGATTGAGGAGTCGCAGCCCCACACCAGGCCCCCCAGCCCAGGGTTCCAGTTCTGGGAAGATAAGTCCCCACAACTTATGGCCGTAAAAACCAGTGGGGATTAAGTTGGTGGAAGAAACTGCTGGAGCCCTAAGCAGTTCCTCTTAAAAACCTACACATGGACTCACCTACTCAGACTTACTCCCTCTGAGCTCTAGCACCAGGGTAGCAGCTTGAAAGGCACCAGTGGTACTATAGGGAGAAACTGTGAAGTATCTGGCATCAAGGTAAGCAAAGGCCATTTTCCCTTTTTTAAACCCTCCACCCACAGAGGCAGCAAGCTAGTGCCATATATCGGACTACATCAACCTGGCTAGCACTCTTTGACCCACCTTGGAGAGAACCCCAGAGACTCCGTCCCACTCAATTTATGGCCCACCCAAGCTGCTTTTCCATTTGAATGACTTGTCTTGGCTCATGTTTCACAACTGCCTAAATCCTATCAAACAAGCAATAGCTGGCCTCAGTGAGTCTCAGGCCCAGCACTAGCAGCAGCCAGTTTAGTTTCACAGGTTGGCTTAGCCTGTGAATCTCCCAGTCCAACACAAGTAGCAGCCTTCTCAGATTGCTTTATAGCTCAGACAGGGTAGCTCTGGGCAAAACATAGGTGGAGGGGGCTGATACCCACCCCCACCACCTATAGCCTGTAACATCTGGGAAACCCCAGGGCCCGCATACCCAGTGGATAGCTACAGACCACATCAGAGCACCACCACTTTGCCCCTGTACAGGTGATCCTCCATGGAGGGTGGAGGTTGGTAGTCAGTGGTCACAGCCAGTCCTTGCAGCTGACTGGCCTGGGTAAATCCCTACCATTGATCTGCCAACAGCAACCCAGGATCAACTACAAGAGGAGGGTGTACTCAGCCCACAGGAAGGGCATACCTTGAGTACCCAGCTTGGGTGATAGGGGAGGCTGTGCTGCTGGACCCTGTAGGGCACCAACTTCATTAGGCCACACTACCAGGACACAGAATCAAAGCAGCTCTACTTCATATGTAGAAACAAACACAAGGATGCTACCAAAATGAGAAAATAAAGAAACATGGCCCAAATGAAAGAACAAATCAAACTCCAGAAAAAAACACTAAATGAAATGAAGTTAGGCATTGTCAGATGCAGAGTTCAAAACACTGGTTATAAGGATGCTCAAGGAACTTAGTGAGGACCTCAAAGCATAAAAAAGATCCAGTCAGAAACAAAGAATACACTAATTGAAATAAGGAAAAACAGGGAAACAATAGTAGAGTGGTTGGAACTGATAATCAAATCAATGATTTGGAATATAAGGAAGCAAAAAACAACCAGTCAGAACAAGAAGAAAAAAGAATTTTAAAAAATGAGGATAGCATAAGGAACCTCTGGGACAACTTCAAGAGGTTCAACATTTGCCTCATAGGAGTCCCGGAAGGAGAAGAGAAAGAGCAAGAAATTGGACATCTATTTGAAAAAATAATGAAAGAAAACTTCCCTAATTTGGTGAAGGAAATAGACATGCAATCCAGGAAGCACAGAGAGTTCCAAACAAGATGGATGCAAAGAGGCCCACTCCAAGACACATCATAATTAAAATGCCAAAGGTTAAAGATAAAGAGAATATCTTAAAAGCTGCAAGAGAACAGTTAGTTACCTACAGGCAAGTTCCTGTAAGACTGTCAAATGATTTCCAAAAAGAAACTTTGAGGGCTAGAAGGGATTAGCAAGAAATATTCAAAGTCATGAAAAGCAGGGTCCTACAGCCAAGATGGCTCTACCCAGCAAAGCTATCATTTAGAATTGAAGGCAAATAAAGAGCTTCCCATACAAGAAAAAACTAAAGGAGTTTATCATCACCAAACCATTATTATATGAAATGTTAAAGTGACTTATTTAAGAAAAAGAAGATCAAAATTATGAACAACAAAATGGCAAAAAATACAAATATATCAACAATTGAATCTAAAAAACAAACTAAGCAAACAAGAACAGAGGCAGAATCATGGATATGGAGAGTGTTTTGATGGTTGTTAGGTCAAAGTGGGTTGTGGGGAAATGAGTGAAAAGGTAAGGGGAGTAGGAAGTACAAATAGGTAGTTACAGAATAGCCACGGGGATGTAAAGTACAGCATAGGAAATGGAGAAGCCAAAGAACTTATATGCATGACCCATGGACATGAGCAATGGTGTGGGGATTGCCTGACGGAGTAGGGGGTACTGGGTGGAGTAGGGGCAAAGGGGGAAAAATCAGGACAACTATAATAGCATAATCAATAAAATATAACTAAAAAATAGGGTTATATCACAAAACCCAAAATGAGTTAATATATTTTTTAAAGATTTTATTTATTTACTTTTAGAGAGAGGGGAAGGGAAGGAGACAGAGGGAGACAGATACCTTGTGTGTGAGAGAAACAGTTGCCTATCATACACCCCCAACTGGGGACCTGGCCCGTAACCCAGACATGTGCCCTAAATGGGAGTTGAACCAGCGACCTTTTGGTTCGCAGGTCACTGCTCAATCCAGTGAGCCACACCAGCCAGGGCTGAAAGTAATATTTTTTAAAAATGAAAGGTGATTTGGTATATAAGATTTAATCAATCACTTATTTATAAACATACTAAGCAGGTGCACAACTATTTAGTCTACAAATTCCTACTTGTTCACATATTGTTTCTGTTTACATTGTTTTTGAAAAGGGTCATGTGTATATCAGCTGTACAGATATAGTTTCAGATCCTCCTGAAATGATGAAACATGGTAGCCCAACTTATTTTGTCTTGTATTGAGGACTTATTTCCCTGTCATGTAGATTTTTGTTTCTTCCTGTCCCATTCCAGTTGATGCCCCAAGAAAAACCCAGTCTCAACACAGTTAGGGTCCTTAAGTAAGTCCATGGTTTTTTCATTCTCCTAAGTTCCTGTCTACACAGTTTTCAAAGGCTTCATTTGAAACTTAAACGTGTGTGTGTGTGTGTAATAGTTACACACAAACATATACATAATAGATAAACTGTTTCTGCCTAATAACTTGCAAAATTAATAATAAACAGATGACTGAGGAAAATGATAAAATGCTGTTCGTTGAAGGACTTTGTAGATGAAGAGCTTTTAGGTTTTGACAGAAAAAATGGTAAATGGGAGAATGTGCTTGAAAGATCTGTTTTCTCTCACACACGGTCAGAGTAAAAAATGCCACTTTTGAATAATCATGATGATTTGCTGCTCTTTTTTCCTCTAGTTTTTAAAAGTGGCATTTTTAAACTTTTTTGAAAAGTAACCAGATTTTAATATTTCACATGTTAACCTGTGGTAGGTTTAATTGCAAAGGTCTTGGAGTTTTTGTATTGGGGCCAGGGTTTGAGGTAATATTTAATATAAGTAAGACTGAATTAGGCCAGCTGAATTGAATTAGAGCAGTAAGTTACGTTATTTCATCTCTGAATGATGAAAATAATTTGATTTTCTTTCTTTTATTCCAGGCCTTTTTATGGTTATCATGAGAAGGAAAGACACTTTATGAAGATCTACCTTTACAATCCTGCAATGGTGAAAAGGTACAAAGTTAAATGAAATAAAAACATGAATAACTATCACTTAAGTATTTTATCATTTTTATTTATTTTTATTTTTTAATTTTATTTTAATTGTTCAAGTACAGTTTTCTTTTACTCCCATCCCAGCCCTCCCCACCTCCCTCTCATTTCCACCCCCCCTAGTTTTTGTCCATGTGTCCTTTATACTTGTTCCTGTAAACCCTTCCCCTTTCCCTTGAAATTCCTCTGAAATTCCCTCCCCTCTCCCCTCTGGTCACCGTCAGCCTGTTCTATATTTCAGTGTCTTTGGTTATATTTTGCTTGTTTATTTGTTTTGTTGTTTAGGTTCCTGTTAGAGGTGAGATCATATGGTATTTGTCTTTCACCTCCTGGCTTATTTCACTTAGCATATTTTAATAATAAAAAGTGGAATCTAGAAGAAAGTTGTATGTAGTTTGTAGCATTATTAATGAAAGAGACCATGATAGGTACATCTATGCATAGGAAGGATATTTTAAGGCTGAAGGGACCTTGGTTTATAGCTCTTAACTGCTGCTTTTCTGTCTTGGGTTTAGAGAGTTGTAGAAGTGGATAAGGAGACATCATGGCTGCCATGTATGATCTGAGTGCCCTGTTGGCCAGACCAGATGTTCAATACCAAGAAAAAGTAGCTCTTTAGTTTCAAAGGAATGAGAAATATGTGAGAGTGAGGTCAGAATGGGAGGGCTTCTGAGGTCTCAGAATCCTCTTGACTCCTTATTGATAGTTAGTGAAATTTTATATCCTGGACTTGTTGTTTGTTTTGTTTCTATTTGATTTTCTTTCTTTTCTCATTAAGTCTCCCTTATGACCTATAGCTTATTCTCTTAATCATCCTGGAGCCAGTATTATTGAGAGCAGGAAGGGCACATATAGAGAAGACTTCAGTCTTCTGGTTCAAAATAAGTGTTTCCATCCTACTCAGGGTAAAAGTAGCCCTGGAGAAGTGCTGAGTGTTGTTTTTTCAGAAGAGCTTCTCTGCCAGTAGGAACTAGGTTCCAAAGCTAACCTTTCGGTAAGATACTAATTGGATGCTTCCCCAGAAGGTATTTAGGTACAAAGGAGATGAGGTTTACTCTAAATTAGGCCATGAGTACACTAAATAATCACAGTGGTTATTTCCTTCTCTGGGTAACCAGTGTAATTAGTTTTCTTTATTATCTGACCCCAGCCTTACCCTAAACAGCTTCTGTTACTTCGGGTAACAAAACAATTTTTAAGACTAGGCAATGATGTTTTCCATCCTATATCCCCTCCAGTCACACTTTCTCATATCCATAGAGCAATCCCTATGGATTCTTAGCCACTTTTGCATACACAGTGGCAAGACTAAACCTCAATCATTTTTTTCTCATTTTTGTCCCCAATTGTGCTAAGAGGGAACTATGAACAAAATTTGTGTCTTTTATAAATAACCTGTACATTGTAGTTCTGCTTGAAGTATAAATATAACCTATGTTTCTTCCTGTGACTATAGCAATCAAATATTTATTAAACTATTTCCAGTAAGTTTGCTTTGAATTATATAGTCAGCTTCTCACAGTGCCTATCTGAAATTCCCTGATTGGTGGATTCATTAATTTATTTTTAATAAATACTTATAAAATGCATACATTTTTTTGATGTACTGTGGTATTTGCTGGGTAAACATTGGTGAACAAAGTTTGTGAGGTTTCTGCTTTTAGGGATCTTATAGCCTAGCAGGGTAGACACATAATAAACAAGTAACCTAAATATCAAACATAAAATCATAATGTATGCTATGAAGGAAAAGAACAGAGTTCTGTGAAAGAAAATATTTTCTCTTGTATTTGTTATTTTTTTATAATGCCTTTACATGTGAATCATTTGTTATGGTATTTGACTAATACATAATGCAGTGGTTAAGAGCCCAGACCAGATTACCTGCACTGAAAATCTGGCTCTACTACTTACTAGCTGGGTGACTTTGGGGAAGCTGTTTAATCTCTTTCTCGTCTATAAACAGTGTTGATTTTGGTACACTGTTCTGATAATCAACATCTGTAAATCACTCAGAACAGTGCCTGTCCTATAATAAGTTCTGTGTAAATATTGACTATAGTATAATATGTAAAATGTTAAAGTACAACTTTCAGACCTTACCCTCACTCATAATTCTCTTCCCCAGAGGCAGTCACTTTTAAGAGTTTGTATAAATCCTTCTATTTTTTTATATATACACATATATACACACACATCTCCTCTTTTTTAAATTTCCATATAAAATTGGTATCCACAAGGGCAAAGATTTTTCTGCTAAAGTTTACTGATGAATCCCCGGTTTTTAGAATAGTGTCTGGCACATAGTAGTTAATGAATAACTATTTGTGAAATGAATGAACACTATACTTTTCATTTGGGGACTGGCTTCTTGATTCCTCCAGTTGTTCATCACCTGTGATATTTGCTTCCATTCTCCCTAAACTACCTACTCTATTGACCACACCCTAGAACTTTTCCTACCTCTGGGATTTTAAATGCATACATCTTGGTTTCTGACTATAATCTTCAGTGTCTTTTTTAACAAGTTTTTAAAATAATTTACATGTCACAAAACAAATATTATATATAAACACACACAGTTTATGATTTTTAGGAAATGTACTTAGTTGTGCACCTATCAGTGTTAGAACCTATTCGTGGTTCCAGCAAGATTTTTTTGTCTCTTTTTTCTATCTTTTTAACTCTGTCCCACTCTACTGGTTTTTAGCCTTCAGACTCCTTGGCTCCACTCTACTACTTTCACATTTTGTACCTCTCTCCTGCAACTAATTTCTTTTCTTTCCATCTTAGATTCTATTCTTTTACCTTTTCAACTCCTTTTCCCGTCAGGTGAAACCATCAATTCTGAATTAATCTATTTATTTACTTTCTGCTAAACTCCATTTTCTCATTACTGCAGGATACCAAAAAAAAAAAAAAAAAAAAAAAAATCACAACAGATTGGTGGCACTGTAAATTCATGGTCTTCAACTTCACCTGGGCCCTTCCCTTACCTGCCTTACTTCTACTTTTCTCTAATTAAGCCTCTGCTTACCATTCTCTACCCTCTTCACTCAAATGAAGTCCATCCCAAAGCTTTGCCTCCTACCTCATAAAGTAGAACGCATCAAACTAGAACATTGATTGTCAAAGTGTGGACTGGGATTTCTGAGACCTTTTGAGGGTATCTACACAATCAAAATTACTTTCATAGTGATACTAAGATGTGATTTGTCTTTTTCGCTGTATTCACTGGTTGGGGGGTTAAAATTGCTGGCACCTTGGTCCATATCAGGGTAACAGCATAAAACTATAGTACCTTCTCCCCTTATTCATGGGAAATATGTTCCAAGACCCCAGTGGATGCTTGAAACTAGGGATAGTTCCAAATTCTATATACAGTATGCTATGTTTCTTCCTTACTTACATATGCTTTACCGTTTCACTTTGGCATAGCTGAATTGCCAGCATCACTATTCTTACGCTTTAGGACCATTATTAAGTAAAATAAGGGTTACTTGATCACAAGCACTGCAGTTTCACAGTAGTCAGTGTGATAACTGAGATGGCTACCAAGTGACTAACAGGCAGGTAGCATGTACAGCGTGGATACACCAGACAAAGGGATGTTTTACATCCTGGACAGGATAGAGCAGGACCACAAGAGATTTAATTATGCTCCTGAGAACAGCATGCAATTTAAAACTTAAAAATTGTCTGTTTCTGGAATTTTTTCTTCAGTATTTTAAGCGTGGTTGACCTTGGGTAGCTGAAACCATGGAAAGCAAAACTGGATAAGGGTGAATGGCTGTACTTAGTTGTATTTTTCACTACTGAACACTCACAGATTTTTTTTTTTAAGGCAGTTTTACTAGGAGCATTTATGAGGATATGGTAAAAATTACTAATTTTATTAAATCTTGACCCTTGAGTATACATGTTAATATTTTATGTGACAAAATGAAAGTAGGCAAGAAACACATCTGTGTACTGAAGTGTTATGAATGAATGTCTCAAGGGAAAAGCACTTTTATGATTGTTTTTAGTTGCAAGCTGAGCTAACCCTGTTTTTGTTAAGGAAACACCATTTTTACTTGAAAGAATATCTGATAACTAAAAAAAGTTATAGTGATTTGCCTATTTGACAGACATCTCAAAAATGAACAAAGTGAGCCTGTCATTTAAAGAAGAAAACTCATTGTATTTGTTGCTAATGATAAAATTTGACCTTTTAAGCCAACAGAACATTAGAATTTTTGAAATATATATTGGTACCCTGAACTTTATTTTTTTATTATTTTTTACTTTTCAATTACAGAAGATATACAATGTTATATTAGTTTCCAGTGTACACCCTAGTGTACATTAGACATTATATAACTTACATATTTATGTATATAAATAACTTAGGTACTTTTGATGTGGTTGTGGGAAGATTTGAGTACCATGTTTACCTCTTTCCACCATCCTGACTGGAAGTCCAGTATTGTGAACTGACTGGTGTGGCTCAGCGGATTGAGCACCGGTCTGCCAACCGAAAGGTCACCAGTTCGATTCCAAGTCAGCGCACATGCCTGGGTTGCAGGCCAGGTCCCCAATTCATGGTGCATGAGAGGCAACCACACATTGATGTTTCTCTCCCTCTCTTTCTCCCTACCTTCCCCTCTCTCTAAAAATAAGTAAATACAATGTTTTTTTAAAAAGTGATTTTTCTGATGAGATAGATGATATTAACAAATAATTTTTTTCATGTTGTTTAGTGAAATATATCAACAGTTAGAAGATCTATTTAACTTAGTGGATCAGTATTTTCAAAATGACCAGTGTGTGATGTTAGAAAATCCTACATGGGTAAAAGTATTTAAAATGTAATATAGATCAATAGATTTTAATGTAATATAATACCAAAATTGTTGGTATAGTTTCAAATTTCACATTGTTGCTAACCTTTGAGAAACTACCACTCTACTCCTTTTCCATATTATATCAAAGAAAATCGACATTTATCTGAAAAGCTTATTCTTCCTTTTTCCAGCTACATATCTGTGTGAGGCCAGATAAAATGTCATAATAGGTTGAGCAGAAGCAGTTGTGAGAATCCATCTATCTTCCACTAAAACAGAAGTGTGCAAAACATGTAAAACAGTTATTCTTTTCTCACTAAATTGTTTTTTTAGAAAATATAGTTTTTTAAAAAAATAATGTTAACATAATGGGTTTATTATTTTTAAATTATTAGATAGACTTCTTTAAAATTTCTCAGTTTTAACTTTTAATATGGTAAACATCAATGGATATAAATCACAAACACAAGCTCTTTGGTGCTGTCAGTAATTCTTGAGAGTGAAAAGAGTTCCTGGAACTGAAAAACCAGAACCACTGGAATAAAACTCTCTTAATTTTCTATCAAAGACCCTCAAACTCTATTCACATCCATTCTCTCCTTTTCACTACCTGTTTTTGTGAAAGTGATTCTCTCCCTCACCTCCAAAGCTCAAGATCCACCCTCTTTGTCCTTTTCTTCATCTCTTAGTTATCCCCGTCTCTTTTCTCCACACATGACACACACGTTGGTACTCATAACTATTCTCCCTGAAGGATTTATCTATTTGTGTATCCAATTTCTTACCTCTCATTCACTCTTCAACTTACTCCAGTATAGCTTCCACCCCAACCATTCTTCTGAAATTGCTTTTACTGATGTTGTTAAATCAAATTAACACATTTTTGTCCTTACCCTTGACCTCATGTCAGTTCTTACATTACCTTAAAATAATCTCAAATGTTTTATATATATATACGTGTGTGTGTGTGCGCACACACATACACATATCCCTTCTTGTTTTTCTTATTCTACTTTTGTTGGTTTGTCTTTTAACATTTGTGATTGTTCCTTAGGGTTCTAAGACTCAGTTTCTCTGTTTTTAAAATAGGGATGATAGTCCCATCAGTTTGTAGTGAGGATAACTTGAAATTAAATGTTAAAAGCACTTAATACAGTATCCAATATATAGTGCCTAAAAATATCTTAGCTGCCTTTACTGTGTTAATAAAATTATTATCCTCATCTCCATTATCATTCATTTTCAATATTTTCTTAAAAATCTACCTGACTTATCCTATTATACCTAAACCCCAGTATGTTTAAAACTCAGTTTATCTTTATTTTCCCTCTAAAAAAAAATTCCCCCCAAAAAAGACTCTTTTCTTCTATTCCTTTCTATTTCAATAAATACACCACCACCAACTAGGTGCTTAAGCAAGAAATCTAGGTATTATAGTCAACTCCATAATATATATTCTACCTTACCCTCCACATCTAGTTAGCCATTAAGTCCTGACCTATATATTTCTTGTATATCTCCTGAATCAATACTTTTTTTTTATTCTTATTAGAACTATCATCATCTTAGTTTTTCCACAGTAGCCTCTCACTCACTAGTGTTGTGCATTTTCTAGCTAATTTGGTCATTTCACCTTTCTGCTTTTCAAAAAATTTTCTGAATTTTTAAAAGAAAAACCTTACTTTAAAAACATTTTTGACATTTTGTCTTTTTCAAAATATTGGATTAGACAAAAAGTTTGCATGGTTTTTTTCTGTAAGATGGCTCTAGTAATGCTTAGTTGTCTTTAACTTCATTCAAAATAATTTTGTTAGATCATATTATGGCAACTGTCCTGTCAGTGTGCATTTTAAAAAAACTTACCAAAACTGGTGAATTTTTATGTAGCCATTTTAATATTGAAGATGGAAGAAAATAATCAACATATTCTGCATACTATGCTTTATTATTTCAAGAAAGGTAAAAACACAACTGAAACCCCAAAAAAAGATTTGTGCAGCATATAGAGAAGGTGCTGTGATTAATGGAATGTGTCAAAAGTGGCTTGCGAAGTTTCATGCTGGAGATTTCTCTCTAGACGATGCTCCATGGTCTGATAGACCAGGTGAAGTTGGTAGTGATCAAATCGAGACATTAATTGAGAACAATCAGGCTTATATTAAGTGCGAGATAGCCAACATACACAAAATACTCAAATCAATAAAGTTATTGGTGAAAATGAAAAATGTTCTTTTATTTTACAGACAAAACCATATGGACTTTTTGGTCAACCCAATAGTTAGTATTAAACTATTTTTAAAAGTCAAAATACTCTTGCCCCGGCTGGTGTGACTCATTTGGTTGGAGCACCATCCCATACACCAAAGGGTTGGGGGTTCAATTCCTAGTCAGGGCACATACCTAGGTTGCAGGTTCAGTCCCCAGGTGGGGTGCATATAGGAGCCCAACAACTGATGTTTCTCTCTCTTTTGCTTTCCCTCCCCCTCCCTGCCTCCCTCTTTTCCCCCCTCTATCTACCTTCTTCTCTCTAAAAATCAAGGTTTTAAAACTCAACATTTTTAAAAATGGACAAAAATACTCTTCATCTAAGGTTTTTGTCACTTTCAGAACATGCAGCTTACTCTATAATTTGATTTAAGCTCTTAATTTCTTACAAAATACAAATTCCAGTAAATTGAAGTTAAAATTTGAATGCCAATATGATGTTTTATTCTCTATTAGTATAAACGTTTCACTTAACTTCCTAGGAAACATAATTTTATTATATAATTTTTTTTCCTAATTTAGGATATGTGAACTCTTGCAAAGTGGAGCCATAATGAATAAATTTTTTCAGCCTCATGAAGCGCATATTCCCTACCTCCTACAGCTCTTCATTGACTACAATCTATATGGAATGAATTTAATAAATCTGGCTGCTGTCAAGTTCCGAAAAGCAAGAAGGAAAAGTAAGGTTAATTTCTCATTTCAAATTAAAGCATTAAAATAAGGTTATGGAATTGATGATTTATAAAACAGTATATTTTTATATTGTATAATTGCTGAGTGGATACAAAATGGTACTAGAGTTTATTTGGAAAAAAATCTCAATTGAAATTTTTTTGTAACAGCTTTATTGAGGTATGATTCATATACCACACAATTCACTCATTTAAAATGGAACATTCAGTGGTTTTAGGACTTTGATCAAGTTAGGCAACCATCACCACAGTCAAATTTAGAACATCCTCAATACCTATAATAGAAACCCCACAAAACTTTGTTTCCAATAGGTAAAAAGCATGAGAAAATTTTAAATTAGCAAATATATGTAAGCCATTTATTTGTTATAAAAGCTAGATAAGTATTGGAATGATGATTAGAAGGGTTTTTTTTTTTTTAACTATGGAAAATTTTTATAATCTAAAGGCAGAAATATATGAAACTTAGTTGGGAGAAATTAAAAGCAGGAAATTCCAAGTATGATGAAATAAAATTGATACCTTATTAATTCATTACACTAAATAGCAGTCAATTTTTGTTTTGTTTTGTGTAAGATAATAGGTTACACTAAAATCATAGCAAGAATAGATTGATCATTTTTTGTATTTTGTCATGTTATTGCAGACATATTACAGTTAAACTGGTAAACTTAATGGCAAGTTAATATTTATATTATATATATGCATAACAACATTTTATCTTATAAGACAAGATAATATGTACATAATGTAGTTTTACTTTCAAAATTAAGGTAAATTCAAAAGTGAAAAAGAGTTAGAAATTTTAATATTATATATGCATATTAATTTTGTCTCAGTATTCAGTTATATAACCAGTTTTCAAATGAAATGCCAATTACTAATTGCTATATTTGTTAGGGTGAAGTATATAGAAGTGTTTATGTAGAGTAAATATTCTGAGCACCACGGAGGCATTTTGTATTATATCTTTTGACATCCACAGTTGAAAAGAAATTATATGTTTATATATAATATATAGTATGTCTATGAGTTTCCATGTTCTTTAGGGAAATATGCTAAAATGTACATAAACTATAGGGGAGAATTAGTTACCTGTTGTGAAGATACGTGTTTTGTTGAAATAACAAAGATAGTAATACCTGATCTTAGTCTAATTATAATATTTTGTGATCAAGGTAGCCAAATAAGAAAATTAAAGTATTAAATTTAGCTGGAAAGGATTGCAAATTTAATATTTTTCATAATGTCAGGACTCAAGCTTTCTCTTATCTGAAAATTAAAATTCCCATAAGAGATCACAGAAAAACTGCTAAAATTTAGAGACTACTTCCAAAGCATGACCCTGGGACTCATTTTCTGAAACTAGTCAAACAGGTCATCTTTTCAGCTGTTGGTGAGATTGTATTTGCATATGCCCCAGGTTTCCACTCACTGTTGTACTGCCATTACTTCAGGAATGCATTGTGTATTTCTTTTCTTTTTTTTCAGGGATTAGTATTAAAGTATGTTTTGAATTTTATCTGGAATCTGATTCCCACCAGAATTTTAATTGAGGTTTATACAGAATATCCTAGGAATTTGGATTAAAATCTATAAAAAAACTTTAATCTATCTTTATTTATAAAATGAGATTTTAAGCGTACCTATCAGAATAGCCCATTTAAGTATGTTCTTTTATTCTAGTATGAAAGTCTTGCAGCCATTTCTCTCTCATGAGCATATAGCGTAAATACTTCTTTCCCTTCTTAGTTTGGAACCTTTACTCTCAACTGTACATATACATTCCTAGGGATGTATGAATTTTTTAGGAACTAGTCATATAGGTTACATATTATTTACTTAAAGAGTAATTATATGCAAATTAAAATTAGAACTTATTCCCTTTTACTTTTCTATTCCCAGGTGATTCATTGCGTGCAACTGGATCTTACAAGGATCGGCTACCAGGAAATTCTTTTACTGGTACCTTGTTTCGGTGGGAAGAAAATGAAATACCAAGGTTAGTTAATGTTGTAAAGAAGAAAACTTATTTACATATATCTGACTGTATTCAGAAATTAGTGGTTACCATCATTTCATTTTAACCTTATGTTTGGTGTTTTTAATATATAAACTTATCAAAAAAGCAAATTTCAACATTAGTATTTTACACAGAATCATACATTTTAAAAAAAAGACTATGACAATATACCTAATTATTACTTAATTAATAAAAGGTCTCTGGATGTAAATTTTTATACTTCTCTCCAACATTTATCTTCATTGTGCATTCTAAATTGATACCCTATAACTTGTCAAGTAAAAATCACATAATATATCAATTGAAAACCTAAATAATAAATATTTTTAGTAAAAATAACTCTTTAAATTTCTAAATGCTAAATATTAGTGAGGAAAAGTGGGTTGACATACTGAGTATGAATAATATAATCTGTGATTTCCTTTGACTTTTATTATTTATGAGACTATTTTATTAATTTATTTTGAGGAAGTTAACATATTCTAAACATTTAGATTTTCCTACCATAAAGCAGGTAGTTAATCAGTACCTATAAAAAATTATTAGTAATTGCTTTGTCTACCTGGAACTCAGAGGGATTTCTGTTTTATACCACAAAGCATTGCCCAGGCTTTCTTGATCCTGTTATTGATCAATTGGATATTGACAGGGTGGTGATGGTTTTTCTCTTTTCACTGCACATATGTCATCTGATGCTTTTTTATGAAAAATGTAACTTGGAAAAAGTGTTTAAATGACTTTATTTTTTATTTCATGAAAGGAAAATGTGAATTTATTAATCAGTCAAAGAGAAACTATCAAAATACGTATTTAGGTAGTTTAAAATCTTAATATGTACTTAACAGAATTTTCATATTATAGATTTACTTGGGATTTTTTAGTATCTAAAATTAAGAAAGAATATCACTAAGGAAACACCAAGTTGAAAGAATATGATATGCTCATGTGCTCATAGCAGCATTACTTACAATAGTCAAGATCTGGAAACAGCCTAAGTGCCCCGCAGTAGATGAGTGAATAAAAAACGTGGTGTAAATGTGGTGCATTTACACAGCAGAATACTATGCAGCAGTAAAAAAAGAAGGAACTCTTAATTTTTGCGACAGCATGGATGGAACTGGAGACTTTGAAATAAGCCAGTCAGTGAAAGACAAATGCCATATGATCTCACTTACATGTGGAATCTAATGAAGAAAATAAACAAGGGAACAAAAAAAAGGAAGAAAAGAAAAAGGAAAATATCACTAAGTAATGATAGAAATATAATGTTTTCTGATTGGAATGTTATCCCAGAATGAGACTTATAAAGTGATGTAGACAGTGATTTGCCTTATCTCTTGATTCAGCTTAACAAGCATTAGGACTGTTTGATAAACACACAGATGTACACATACACATATATTCCTATGCACTTCTTGGTTCCTTCTCAGATGCATCAGAGTTGTTTTTATAATTATGTTGAAATGGTATTAAGTTTAAGAGCGAATATTATCTACCACATCAGTTCTAATCAGTCCAGAGCAAAGTGATCAGCAAGCTACTTGTCTCATTCTTTTATACCTGTGATACAGTCCCTCCATCTCTAAAATTGGAACAAATCAACTTAGTCCAAGGATTGTATCTATTCTCTAGATCGCTTGGTTTTCAAAGTTCATCATTTATTAACTTTTTAATTCAAGCTCAAGTCAATATTTATGTGTATTTCAAGCCCTTTTTGAACATACATCTTGCCCTGGCTGGTGTGGCTCAGTGGATTGAGTGCCAGCCTATGAACCAGAAGGTCACTGGTTTGATTCCCAGTCAGGACATATGCCTGGGTTGCAGCCCAGGTCCCTGTTGAGGGCGTGAGAGAGGCACAGATAGATGATGTTTCTCTCACATATTGATGCTTCTCTCACTCTGTTTCTCCATCCCTCCCCTTCTCTCTAAAAATAAATAAAAATCTTTAAATTAAAAAACAAAGAACATACATCTTTCTGGTTAGGTTATAAGATTGTAGTAAAGCTTCACTGATAATGAGTGAATTTGGGGAAACCCTATGTGTTATATTGAAAAGTTTAAATTTTAGAATGTTTTTAAGGAGACTATTAAGAGTTGACGCATTATAAGCAAAGATATAAATAGACAAACCAGTAAAATTAGACAAGGTACTCAGAATTAGAACTTAAATATAGGATAGCTACATATTTTTGTCTCATATTAACCTATATTTTGTGTTTGGGGGATGCTTTTATTGTATTAAACATGAAAATCCATAATTTCCTAAAGTACAGATAACGTAATATATAAAAGAAAATTTTGCCATAAATCATTACTTTTAGATTTTATTAGTCTCATTTCTATCCCCAGTGCTAGCACCTTCTTATCTGTGCCTTCTTTTAACAAAGAAATGCTTTATGTCCTTTCACAGACATTATTATGAGGGCCATAACATAGAGCACCAAACCTGTAATGAGGTGAGAGTGCTGAGTTAGCAGCTCTACTTAACCTTACTTACTAGCTCATTGCCAGTTACCACATATCATAGACCTTCAGGATCATTTGCTGGAGTGTTGAACCCACAAAAATGGAATCTACTACAGTAATCTCAACCCTGGCTGCTCATCAGAATGATCTGAAATATATTTTTTTTAAAGTACAGATGTCTGAGCTCCATCGTCACTGATTCTAATTAGTAGAATTGTTTGGTTAAGCTATGAACAGAAGTGTTCAGAGAGTTACAGTTGTCTACCATAGTTATCTCTTATCTTTCATGGTTTAAAATGAATGTATTAGCTGACTCAAATTTTTTTACTCATTTTTTTCTATGTACTGGAAAATTTTAATTCTGAAAACTATTTCATTTCCCTAGGATCACCTGTTCTGAATGTCTAAAATAGTTTTGTATTAAGGGCAAAAAATTGCTGTAAATTTCTAGTATAAAATTGTATTTTTTGACATTATTTTTCCATCCTTTGTCACAGATGTGTTACTTCTTGAAAATTTACCTTTGAAATTCACAATATAGTTCTCTCAAAACTTGTGAAATTTTTTAGTATAAGGAGAAAATTATTGACCATAAACTATTTATCTGGTACATTGTTTCATGGCAAAATTGATTTTGTTAAATTATGTGAATGAAGAAGATAGCATTGAAGAATTAGTTTTTTGAAAGTGAAATGGGTGTATAGTGATAGGTTAGCTAATATGTTTCTTTTCTATCAATGATAAAGATATATTTTATGTTTGTATCTGTATATACATGTATATGTATTTGAATTGTAAAAATTTTGTGGTTTAACAAATTAATTTCTAATGTTTCATCAAAATTTCCTTAGGGACAGACTATGGAAAATGAGGTTTTGCTAATATATTTCTTCTAAAACATTAAAAAATTTTTCAAATACAAATGTGAATGAAATCTGCCATTACCCACTTTCTAGTAAAATCATGCTTCTCTCATTTTCATTTGATGTCTGTATTGGTAGGACATCTAAATTTTGGAATGGGTAACTGGGATTCACCCTAGAAGATACTTGTATGTTTATTCTGTCAAGCAGGAACAGTTATGTGGTATCCTAATCTTTTTTGTGGCTCTGATTAAAAAAACAAAGCAAAACAAACTTTTGAGTCAAAGTACATTAGCAGGAACAGCCCTCTGTAGTTCTCATAAAATTTAATGACTTTGTGGTATTGTATTTCCTAGCCATGATCCTACTGTTGAACACATGGTTTCTCAAATCTGTACTTAGGGAGAATTTTAAAGCATTCTCCAGCTTATCAGTAGTTGGGGGCAGGGAGAATAGTATCATTTGCCCACTTTTCAGTATACTCACTCACCTCCCCTCATCTCTATTGCATATTCTCTCCTCATTTTTTTTTATTGTTGTTCAAGTACAATTGTCTCCATTTTCCCCTCACCACACCCATCCCCATCTCCTTATTTCTTAAACAATCTATGATTGCTGAGAAAGATGCCTCTGGGCAAATGATTGCGTATCTGTATGGTTTTTGATACATCTCTCAGGTATCCTTTGTTATCCCATTCTCTACTGGATATGGCCCACATGCTGAAATATTGTACGTTCCTTATATATATAATATAATGCACCTAAATGTGTAGAATGTACTGCAAATGGATCTCAGTTGAGTTACATATATTAGTATTTTTTATATTTTACTCTTCCTGTTTTTTTATTTCTTTATATGTATATATACAATATGAATTATGTCATGAATACTTGTAAATTAATATATTGCTGACTTTTCTGCTTACCACCTAAACATAAAAAATTATATTAAAAAAATCTTTAGAAAATTTGCTCTTACATAATTACTGTGGTTTTTTGGTATGTTTTTAATACAGCTCATTAATACTGGAAGGTGTTGAACCACAGAGTACGTGTGAATTAGAAGTAGATGCTGTAGCTGCTGATATCTTAAATCGGCTGGACATTGAAGGTATATCTCTCTCTATAATATATATAGTTATTCTTAATATAAGTTTTTATTTGTAAAAATTAATGACCAACATAGAGTAAAATAATAGGGGAGCAAACATTATGAGAGATGTAAGATGTTATAGAAGGAGAATACCAAATGTTACAAAGACTGCTTCTGTACCTCTGATGAGATAGTCATTATTCTTTATTTATATTTTCATTCATATGAGTATGTTTGCACAGTCATGAACCTACAGTAAATGTTACAAGTAAATTAGCCAGTATTTAAAAAATTAATATAATCTGACTTTTAATATTTAGAATATATGCCGGGTCTTACGTCCACTTGCTATCATCAAATGTTTGAATCTTATTCACTTGTTGGGTTTTTGAGAACCACTGGGAAGAAAACTAAAAAGAGTAGCATAAGAAATGTAGGTTGGGATAGCTTGTCTGCTTTATTACACAAAGTAGGTAATTGTTTTTCTTAAGAAACAGTATTTATTTTTCTAAAAGTGTGGATTTCTTTTTTTAAGCAAGTATTTTTTACTCTAACCTTGTAGTAGTGAAGTAATATTGTGATTACAGCTCAAATTGGTGGAAACCCTGGTCTGCAGGCTATATGGGAAGATGAAAAGCAGCGGCGAAGAAACAGAAATGAAACTTCTCAAATTAGCCAACCTGAATCACAAGGTATAAACCAAATAGTACTCTAATGATTTTTTTAAACAAGATATTTTAATAGAAAAGGTTAAGCCATTTGAGTTTTTACCTTGACATTAAAATTTACTTTTCCAGTTACCTTCAAATTTTCTAGATATTTTTTCTATTGTCATTGCTCCAAACCAGTAATTCATTACCTCCAAAGTCACTCGTCTGTTTTCCCATCAGAAATTGGCATCTTCATTGTCCTTGGTTTTCACCATACCTATGTCCTCCTATCTTACATTTTTGCTTTTTCATTCTCTATTATGTTTTAACCTTCTGTATTTCTAAATGAGCTACAGAATACTCATAGAATATGAATCGCAACTTGGAAACACTGTGTTTATTAAGCTTTGAAAATGTACCCATGAAATATGGCCCCAAATTATTATCCCAGTATATCATACAAATTCACTTTGATCATCATCTTCTGGGCCTCTGAAGAAAACAGTCATTTTATTTATTATTAAACCCTGCTACTTCAAAAAGAATTTGAGTGGGCTTAAATAAATGCCATAGACACAACAAAAATATTAAATTAAAGGTAAAAGAATAAAAGACAATTCATAGGGCAAAAGTCTTTGAAATACAATAGTAAGCCTATACTGAAGTCCAATTAAAATTTCAAAATTTTATTCTAGTATCGTGGACACTAAAAATACTTTGATAAATTTTGAATGCATACTTTGATAGATTTTCAGTGCCTTTTAAAATAGAAATATTTTATAAGGGAAAATTTCTAGTTTCAGTGTATGGTACATGTATATGTAGAGAACAGTGTTTTTCTGTGTTAGATTTAAGGTATAATTGCAGAACTTAATCTTGAACTAAGTGCTTAATTATATAGATTCAGTAACAACCATTTGTCTTTTATTTGTTTTTATAATAGAACTACTTTTAGGTGGCGTTATATGTGTCAAGAGAAGGATAGGAAATTGCTATTTTAAAAGCTATTTTAGGAGAAAAGAAAAGATTTCATTCATTTGCTATCTACATTTTTCTTAATGCACTTTTAAAATTCAAAGATCGCAGGTTTGTGCCAGCAACAGAAAGTGAGAAAAAATTTCAGAAGAGACTTCAGGAAATTCTCAAACAGAATGATTTCTCTGTGTAAGTGCTTATTTATTATAGATCTTAGCACTATTTTACTGCTTTGTTTTCTAGTTTATCATAAAGGATGTGTTTTAATTAAGCAGAACGTTATCAGGATCTGTAGACTACAGCGATGGATCCCAGGAGTTCTCTGCTGAGTTAACATTGCACTCTGAGGTTCTGTCTCCCGAAATTCTTCATTGTACACCAGCTAATATGGTAGAAGTCCACAAAGACACAGAATTGAGCAAAGGTGAGGTTTTCTTTTCAGGTTTGCAGAAAATACCCTAATAGACTGTATATCTAGCACTAAGATATTAGCATTTGGTTGGGTTTGCTAAGTTTTTCTTTTTTCCCCCCCTAAGAAATAAACATCATTGATATAGCAAAAACCTTTCTCCCATTCATTTACTTTTTTTCATCTCTAGAGGTAAGCACTATTCTGCAGTTGGTACAAGCTGTCACCTGTATCATTTTTATATATATTATGGGGCAAAAGTATGTTTACAGTTGTAAGTACAAGAAACAGTGTATAATCTTATATTACTATATTTATTACTGTAGTATTATCCATACGAGTAACTGTAAACTCACTTTTGCCCCATGTTGTATGTATGCCCACAACATTATACTATTATTTTAGATTTTACATAATGGTACCCTACTTGTCATGGATTAAACAACTTGCTTTTTTCATTCAACATATTTTTAACAACTTAATTGAGGTATAATTTACATAACACAAAATGCACTCATTTTAACTTTATAATTCAGTGATTTATATCAAATTTATAGAGTTCTGCAAACATCTACATAATTTGGTCTCAGAACATTTTCTTTACCTCAAAAGATTTTGTGTCCATTTGCAATCATATTTCTAAGATTTACCTTCTCTGGACATGTATAAATGAATGGACATAAATAAATGAAATACAGTATGCAATTTTTGTGTCTTCTTTCACTCAGCATAACATTTTCAGGTTCATCTATACTGTAGCTATAAGTATTTTTTAAAGGTTTTATTTTTTAAAGTTTTTATTTATTTATTTTTAGAGAGAGGGGAAGAGATGGAGAAAGAGAGGGAGAGAAACATCAATATGTGGTTTCCTCTTGCACACCCCCTACTGGGGACCTGGCCTTGCAACCCAGGCATGTGGCCCAACTGGGAACTGAACCAACAACTTTGGTTCAGAGGCCAGCACTGAATCCACTGAGCCTCACCAGCCAGGGCTATAAGTATTTTTACTATTGAATAGTATTATTGCATTGTATGGCTATACCATATTTTATTAATTCATTTACCAGTTGATAAGTATTTGAGTTGTTTTCACTTTTTGGTTCTTAAGAATAATGCTGCTAGGAACATTTGTATGTAAGTCTTTCTGTGGTTATATATTTTCATTTTTCTTGAGTAGATACCAAGGAGTGGAATTGCTGGATCATTTGGCAAATTTGTGTTTAATTTTTTAGTAAACTGCCAAAACTGTTTTCTAAAGTGACTACATTGTTTTACGTTCCCACCAGCAATATGTGAGAGGTCCAGTGACTCTCCATCCTCACTAACACTTGTTATTATCTGTCTTTTTTTACGGTCATCCTAGTGTATATGAAATTGCATCTCATTATGGTTTTAATGATCATTTTCCTCATTACTAATGATGCTGAGTATTTTTATGTCAGTATTACAACTTTGAAATCTATCTTTGTTTATACACATTTCTAGGTCATTCATTTTAGCTACTGATTAGTGCTCCTTTGTAAGACTAAACAAGTTTACTGGTTTCTGTACAACTATTAGATGGTTTTCACATTAGCACTGTTAATAACAGTGTTGTATCTGTCATTTTGTGACTGTGCAAGAGTTTCTCCACAAAAGATAAGTAGAAGTGAAATTTGCCAGGTTTTAAGGTGTATGTAGTGTACTATTGTGTTCTGGTAGGGTTTCTGTAATGCAATTACTTTATAGATAATTGGGAAACAAGAGAATAATGAAAGCTTCACTTAGACGTCACATTGTTTCATATGCAGTTTTTCTAGGCAAGGGGAGACAAACTAGTAGGAATAGATTACAGCCTTCAGCATAAAAGGAAAAGCCCTTTTTTCACTGCTGCATTAGAAACAAGAGCTTTTGACTATTAACTGAAAATGAGTATCTACACCCAGATCTTCCTCCCACTTTTAAGAGTTGAATGCCAGCACTGTGCCATCTCTGACTAATGGCAGGTTGCACCATCTCCTGAGTTCACCTTAACAGCAGTCTTCTCTCAGAGCTCTTCCATTTGCTTTGTTTTAGCATCTGCCAGCTGCACTCTATAATTGAAAAAGGTACCCAGCATTTCCATGCTATGATGTTCTATGTGCTTTTAATATTCACTATGACAGCCTCCAGCCATGCTGAGCTGCCTTCCTAACTGGTCAGAATTATCTCCCCTATACCAGTTATTGATTTTGTTAGTGCTCTGGTCACACAGTTAGGTAAGTTTTGCCTTAACATTTTTTTCCTATAAGCCCTGTTAATTTTAGTGGTCAATTTTTCAGATTTTGAAATATGATAACATTATAGTAGTAATGCCTATGTTAAAAATGGTTCTATAAAATGTACCTAAGATTATATTTTCACAGTATATTAGAACTTGTATTTCCCTACCTCCTCAACAACATTGGAAAGTGTCAGATATAAAATTTTTTGCCCTTTTGATTCTTTGAAATGATACCTTTTTAGTTTAATTTGTATTTCCTGATTACTAATAAGTTTTAGCACTTGGATTTCTTTATCTGAAAATTGCTTATTGGTGTTCTTTGTTCATTTTTTATTGGGTCGCTAGTCTTTTTTTACTCATTTGTAGGAGTTCCTTATGTTTTCTAGATATGAAGCCTTTACAGTTATATATGTTGTAGAGATATTTTTCCCAATCTAGACTCATACTTTAGAAGTCTTCAAAAAATTTTTTAGCTTTCTTTCCCATCATTTTTTTCCTTTTTTTCTTCTTCTTCTTTGTTCTTCTTCCTTCTTCTTCCTTCTTCTTTCTTATTTTGCATGTCTTCAGTTTTAATGTCAATTTAACAATTTTTTTCTTTATGACTTGCTTGTTGTACGTGATTAGTGAAGCCTTCCCTACCTGGATTTCATGAAAATTTTCATCCTTAAGACTTATGTGAGCTTACAATTTGGTTTTTCACATTTAGTTCTTCAATCTTTTTCTATTCAGTTCCCCCACTTCAATCATGTTTCCCCTGTGTCAGCAATTTTTTAGCCAGTGCGCTGTATGAATTTTTAAAACATGCCATACCTAACTTTAGTCAGGTGCGCTGGCCTCTTTTCCCTTAGATAGTCAAATAAAAAAATGACAACAGCCAACACAACAGTTGCTGTCTGGTGCGAATGAATCAAAATTATACCTATTTTTTTTGTCAAGTTGGCAAAAAATATCTTTTTTGTGCCACAGAATTTTAGTAATTAGTTTATGTGCACCATGAAATGAAAAAGGTTGCAAACCACTGCCCCATGTTAATAATATTATACTGTTGTAATTACGGTTGCTTTACCAAGGCCGATTTTCCCTTATTTGGCTTCAAAATTGTCTACTCTCGATCTTTAAAAAAAGCTCTCCCATCTTAATTTTAGGATCAGATTTTATTTCATCTCTGGGAAGAACCCTGTTGAGATTTTATTAGGAATTCATTGTTCATAGACCAATGTAGGAACATTTCTTAAACCCTATTTTTCTTTTACAGTTGACATTTAATATTATTTTATATTACTTTCAGGTATATGCCATAGTAGTTAGACAACCATATAATTTACAAAGTGATTCTCCCGATATTTCAAGTACCTACCTGGTACCACACATAGTTATTACAATAGTATTGACTGTATTCTCTGTGCTATACTTTACATCCCTGTGACTGTTTTGTAACTAACAATTTGTTCTTCACTTTTTTCACCTACCCTACAACTCCGTGACCCCTCTGGCAACCATCAGTTTGCTCTCTTTATCTATGTCTCTATTTCAATTTTTTTCTTCCTTTATTTTGCTCCTTAGGTTCCGCATGTAAGTGAAATAATACAGTATTTGTCTTTCTCTGATTGACCCATTATACTTAGCTTAATACCCTCTACATCCATCCATGCTGTCACAAATTGTAAGATTTCATTCTTTTTTACGGCCAAGTAATATTTCATCGTATATATATACAACAACCTTTTCTTAAGTATATTTTACTGATTATGATGTTACAGTTGTTCCTTCTTTCTCCCCTTTATCCCCCTCCACCCTGTACCCCCCTCCCACCAGCATTCCCCACCACCACCAGCATTACTCCCCACCCTTTAGTTTATGCCCATGATCGTACATGTAAGTTCTTTGGCTTCTCCATTTCCTATACTATTTATTCTTAACCTCCCCCTGTCTATTTTTGTACCTACGATTTATACTTCTTACTCTTTCCTGCATTCTCCCCCTGCCCCCTTCCCATTGATAACCTTCTATGTGATCTCCATTTCTGTGATTCTGTTCCTCTTCTGTTGTTTGCTTAGTTTTGTTTTTTAGGTTCAGTTGTTCGTAGTTGTGAGTTTGTTGTCATTTTACTGTTCATAGTTTTTGATCTCCTTCTTTTTCTTAGATAAGGCCCTTTAACATTTCATATAATAAGGGCTTGGTGGTGATGAACTCCTTTACCTTCACTTTATCTGGGAAACTTTATCTGTCCTTCCATTGTAAATGATAGTTTTGCTGGATAGAGTAATCTTGGATGTGTAGGTCCTTGCCTTTCATGACTTTGAATACTTTCCAGCCCCTTCTTGCCCATCAGATTTCTTTTGAGAGATCAGCTGACAGTCTTATGAGAACTCCTTTGTAGGTAACTGTCTCCTTTTCTCTTGCTGCTTTTAGATTCTCTCTTTATCTTTAATCTTGGGTAGTGTAGTGATGATATGTCTTGGTGTGTGCTTCCTTGGGTCCAATTTCATTGGGACTCTGAGCTTCCTGGAGTTCATTTCCTTTGCCAGATTGGGGAAGTTTTCTTTCATTATTTTTTCAAGTAAGTTTTCAATTTCTTGTTCTTCCTCTTCTCCTTTTGGCACTCCTATGATTCAGATATTGGAATGTTTAAAGATGTACTGGAGGTTTCTAAGCCTCTCCTCATTTTTTTAAATTCCTGTTCTGGTTCAGGAATTCATTCAGGAGAGAGACAGGAACTAGGGAGAGAGACAGGTTGTGCAGCCATATGAGGGTTCTTGCTTCCCTCATATGAAAACCATTTCTGGTTTTTTAATTCATTCAGTTCTGGTTCAATGTTTATTTCTTCCTTCTGCTCTAGACCATTGATTTGTGTCCCGATTTCCTTCCCTTCACTGTTGGTTCCCTGACTGTTTTCCTTTATTTTACTTTGCGTAGCCTTCACTTCTTCCTCTATTTTGTGACCATACTCAATCATTTCAGTGAATGTCCTGATTACCAGTGTTTTGAACTTTACAGCTGATAGGTTGACTATCTCCTCATTGTTTAGTTCTTTTTCTGGAGTCTTGATCTGTTCTTTGATTTGGGCCATATTTTTTTTTGTCTCGGCACACCTGTTGTGTTGTGAGTGGCAGCGTCTTAGGTATTGGCCAGGGCGAGGGGAACCTGCGTCACTGCATTGTGGCACTGTATGTGGGAGAGGGGGTCTGAGAAGGAACAATGCCACTTGCTCAGCTCTAGGCTGGCTTTCAGTCACTTCCCTCTCTACCCACAAGCAAATTGGGCCCTTCTGGTGCTGATTCCCAGGTCAGGTGGCTTATGTACCTTCTACAACCATGTGGGTCTCAAACAAACTCTTCTGTGAGGCTGGGAGTTTCTCCTGCTGCCACAACCCCATAGGTATTTACAGCCAGAGGTTTTGAGGCTTTCTTTTCCTGGGCTGGAATCCTGGGTTGCACAATCTGTCTCTCTCCCTGGTTGTTCCTCCTATGTTATCCACATGCAAATGTGGGACTGCTGGTCCGATGCTGCTGCCTCACCCCTGTCTGTCTTTTTGCCTTGTGTCTTGTCTGCCCCTCCTACCAGTCTGGATGAATGTTTCTTCTTTAACTCCTTAGTTGTCAGACTTCCATACAGTTCAATTTTCTGGCAATTCTGGTTGGGTTTTTTTTGTTGTTGTTGTTGTTTTAAATTTGTTGTTGTCCTTGTTTTGGTTGTGCAAGGAAGCAAAGTGTATCTACCTACGCCTCCATCTTCTATATGTACCAAGTAGCTTTTTTTATCCGCTCGTCTATTGATGGACACTTGGGTTGCTTCCATCTCTTGGCTATTGTAAATAATGCTTCAGTGAACATAGGGATATATGTATTCTTTTGAATTAGTGTTTTGAGTTTCTTCAAATATATACCCAGAAGTGGGATTGCTAGTTCATAAGATAATTCCATTTTTAATTTTTTGAGGAGCTTCCATACTTTTTTCCATATGGCTGCACCAATTTGCAATTCTACCATAGTGTATGAGGGTTCCCTCTTCCTCACATCCTTTCAACACTTGTTTATTGATCTGTTGATGATAGTCATTCTAACAGGTGGGAGGTGATATCTCATTGTGGTTTTAATTTGCATTTCTCTAATAGTGATATTGAGCATCTTTTCATATGTCTATTGGCCATCTGTAGGTCATTTTTGGAGAAGTATTTATTTAGGTCCTCTGCCCATTTTTTAATTGGATTGTTTGTGGGGTTTTGCTTATTTGGTGTTGAGTCATATGAGTTCTTTATAAATTTTGGATATTACCCCCTTATTAGATGTAACATTGGCACATATGCTCTCCCATTCAGTAGGTTTTCTTTTCATTTTGTTGATGGTTTTCTTTACTGTGCAGAAGGTATTTAGTTTGATGTAGTCCCATTTGTGTATTATTTCTTGTTTCCCTTGGCTGAGGAGATATATAGAAAAAATATTGCTAAGAAAAATATCAAACAGTTCACTGCCTGTATTTTCTTCTTGGAGTTTTATGATTTTCAGTTGTACATTTAGGTCTTTAATCTATTTGGAGCTTATTCTGGTATATGGTGTAAGAAGGCTGCCTAATTTCATTTTTTTTTTTTTTGCATGTATCTATCCAATTTTCCCAACACCAATTTTTGAATAGACTATCTTTACCTCATTGTATATGCTTACCTCCTTTGTTGTCTATTAATTGACTATGCAGGCTCTCTTCTGTTCCATTGATCTGTGTGTCTGTTTTTACGCTATTTTGATTACTATAGCCTTTTAGTTTAGTTTGATATCAGGTAGTGTGATTCCTCCAACTTCGTTCTTCTTTTTCAAGATTGCTGTGGTTATTTGAGGTCTTTTATGGTTCCATATAAATTTTTGGACTGTTTGCTTTAGTTCTATAAAAAATGCCATTGGTACATTTACACAATGGAATTCTATGGAGCAGAAAGAAAGGAGGAGCTTCTATCCTTTGCAACAGCATGGATGGAACTGGAAAGCATTATGCTAAGCGAAATAAGCCAGGTGATGAAAGACAAATACCATATGATCTCACCTTTAACAGGAACCTAAACAACAAAACAAACAAACAAGCAAAATATGGCCAAAGACACTGAAATAGAGAACAGGCTGACAGTGACCAGAGGGGAGAAGGGAGGGAATTTCAGGGGAATTTCAGGGGAAAAGGTGTAGGGTTTACAGGAACAAATAAAAAGGACACATGGACAAGAACTAGGGGGGTGGAAATGGGAGGGAGGTGGGGGGGCTAGGTGGGTGGGCTGGGATGGGAGTAAAAGACAGAAAACTGTACTTGAACAACAAAATAAAATTTTAAGAAAGCCGTTAATATTTTGATAGGGATTGCATTGAATCTGTAGATTGCTTTGAGTATAGTAGGGACATTTTAATGATGTTAATTTTTCCTGTCTATGAGCATGATGTATGCTTACATTTATTTGTATCTTCTCCAGTTTCTTTCCTCAGTGTCTTATAATTTTTCTGGTACAGGTCTTTTACATCCTTGGTTAAATTTATTTGTATGCATTTTCTTAATGCAATTATAAATGGGATTTTCTTAGTTTCCCTTTCTAACAGTTAATTATTGGTGTATAAAAATATGACCAATTTCTGAACATTTATTTTGTATCCTTACTCTCCTGAATTCATTAGTTTCTTGGTGGAATCTTTAGGATTCTGTATTTATAGTGTCATGCCATCAGCAAATAATGACAGTTTTACTTCTTCCTTTCTGATCTGTATAACTTGTTTTTTCTTCTTGACTGATAGCTGTGGCTAGAACTTTCAATACTATATTGAATAAGAGTAATGAAAGCAGATACCCTGTTTTGTTTCAGGTCTTAGGGAAAATACTTTTAGTTTTTCCTCATTGAGTATGATTTCAGCCATCTGTGGGTTTGTCATATATATGGCCTTTAGTATGTTGAAATATGTTTCCTCTAGTCCCACTTTGCTGAGAGTTTTTATCATAAATGCATGCTAGTTTTGTCAAATGCTTTTTCTGGCATCTATTGATGTGATCATATGATTTTTATCCTTCATTTTGTTTATGTGGTATATCGCATTAATTCGTCAGTAGTGTACCGGCGTTGCATTCCAGGAATAAGTCTCATTCGATCATGGTGTATAATTTTTTTAATGTGTTGCTAAATTTGGTTTGCTAATATTTTGTTAAGGATTTTTGTATATATGTTCATTAGTGATGTTGGCCTATAATTTTTTCTCCTTGCAATGGCTTTATCTGGTTTTGGAATCAGGATAATGGCGTTGTTAAATGAGTTTGAGAGTCTTCTCTCCTTTTGAAGTTTTTGGAATAATTTGAGGATAGGTGTTAATTCTTTCAGTGTTTGGTAATTTTTGCCTGTGCAGCCATTCTGTCCAGGACTTTTGTTTGTTGGAAGTTTTTTTTATTACTGTTTCACTTTCATTGCTTAATTTAGGAACATTTTTAATCTTTCTATATATCAAATCATTTCATCTTTGGACATGCTACATTTCTCACTCTATTTGGCCTTCTTTCATGTTTTTCATTAAAGCGTTGAAATTTTTTTGTAAAATTATTTTGTATCTCTTGTTAGATATATTCCAGATGTCTTATAATTATTTCAGTTCTAAGTTTTATCTTTCAAAAATCACATCTTCTAAATGCTGCTATTTAGGAGCGTCATTGGCCTTTGTATGTCAGTCTTATATCCAGCAATTTTTAATAGTGCTGCTAGTTTATATGTCTTTTCCATTGAATTTTCTGTGTGTGGAGTCATCGTCTGCAAATAACAATTTTATTACTTCTTTTCCCATCCTCATACATGTTTTAATGCACCACTTAAGAACGCTAGGATAATGTTAAGTAGGAACAATAATAGTCTTTTTCCTGGCTTTACCTGGAATGCTTCTGTGTCTCATTATTAAGTATGAAATTTACTGTAGGATATAGGTAGATAAACTTTAATCAACTTATGATCGCCTCTCTTTCTTGTTGACTAAAAAGATTTGTTATTTTAAACATGAATGGATATTAAAGTTTACCAAATGTTCTGAATTTACATCAGTTTTTTCTTTTACTCTGTTAATATAGCATTTAAAATAATTTTTATTTTTAGCGTTAAACCATTCTTCCACTCCTGAAATAAATCCTTCTTTGTCACAATGTGGTGTTTTTTTAAGGCATTACTATATCTACTTTGCTAATATTTTATTTAGAATTTTAACTTTTTTAATAATAAAGATCCACTAAAGAGTTGCCCCATTAAATGAGTTATGGAGTATTTTTATTAATTGACATAATCTATTTTTTGGGGGGATATTTGATAGATCCATCTGTAAAACCGTCCAGATCTAGTATTTTTTTTATGGATGGATTTTGTATTGGGGGGTGGCAGGTAAAGGGAATGGATTTTAAACTACTAATTCAATTTTCATAATTACTATAAGTCTCTTCAAGCTATCTATTTCTATTTGAATCAGGTTTTATAGCATATTTTTCCTGCAAAGTTATCCTTTTAATCTGATTTTTCCATGTATTGGGTAGAGTTATTCATAGTATTTAACATCCCTTTGACCTTTTGGCACTTTTCCTTTTATTTCTAATATTTACTTATACCTTCTGTGTTATTTTGGTTATTCTTGACAGTCTTGTCTATTATATCCTTAGTTTCAGAGAACCAGTTTTTGTTTTCATGATACTCTCAATTGTCTTGTTTTGGCATAAGCTATTTTCATAGTTTTTTGTTTTGTTCTTTTATTTTTATTAAACACTCTCTATATGCCCAGCTATGTCTAGAGTGTGCTAAATATATTTTGTCCTGAAGCTTTTAAGACCTTTTAAAAACTGTTGAAAGCACTTAGTTTACTCCCTTATAACTGCCTGACAGTTTCTGCTATATCACTGTTATTGCCCCCACTACTGTGTGCTTTTATTCTCTATCTCTTCCTTTGACTAGATTGTAATGAATTTTATCTTTATTTATGAAATTAATCTTAAGTTACTTAATTTAATCTTACTTTACTTCTGTAACAATGATATATTGAAGACATATTTTTAAATCTTGAAGTGAAACTTCCTGAAAAATGTGTACTAATGTGAAATGAATTTACTTGTAATTTTTAAGCCATAGAGAATAAAGTTTATTATTAAAGATACATTGTCTTTTCCCTTTGAATATTTTAATGTACAGTGATTTTTATCAGAGTAATATTAATATATACAAACTAAGTATGATTGAAAAGGCTAAAGATATTTTAATTATTTAGTAATTCGTAGATTGAAGGGTTTTTTAATTATTCCTTGTGACTAGTTAGATATTCTTATGGCTTTTATTAAGTTTTATTATGTTTTTATTTAACATATTTCACTAATACTTCAAATTTTTTAACAGGTTTGCATTGTAATGCTTCCTAATTTACCTAAAACCTAAACAGTAAGTTTAGGCCATTGCTTTAATGTTTATATATTTTATCATCTTAAGGTCACACTAGACACAAAGTAGAAGAAGCTCTTATTAATGAAGAAGCAATTTTGAACCTCATGGAAAATAGCCAGACTTTTCAGCCTTTGACCCAAAGACTGAGTGAGTCACCAGTTTTCCGTAAGTAATAGTCTACCATAAACTTTCCGTATTTTAAATCAATGAAAGCACATATGCAAACGTTTTTTCCCCTTTATTGTTATTGTTTACACTATTACAGATGTCCCATTCCCCTCTTCTTTGCCCACCTCACCCCAGGGTTATTGTTTTCTTTGACTTGAAGAGGTTAATGTTGCATGTTCTTTAACTCTACTTATTATAAAAATGAAATTTTTTATTAAATGGAGTAGTTTTGTTTTTGTTTTCTACACAGCTTTTTCTAAACAATTGCGTAAGAAAATAATAATAACCTTTTTTTAACTTCACTTTTGTTAGAGGAAAACCATATTGCTTTAGGGGGGAAAATGGCTTATTTTGAATTAAATTTCTACAAAGTTAAGTATATTAGTAAATTATCATAATTAATTCTTTCTTGGTGAGTATCAGAAATCTCCCTGAACTATTTTTTTAAGTGATTAATTTTTGGCTAATGTAGAACATAATGACAGATATTTCTGCATGTCTTTGCATCTCCTTAAACGTCATTTGCTAAATGAGCTAAATAAAGCTTAAGTAAGGGATAGGGTGTTCATATGTATTGTTTTTAAGGTACTTCCTTAGCATTAATTTATATATTTATCACATACTTTATATTTATTTTCAGTATTTATGACCATATTGGTTTAGTGCTCCCCAAGCTTAATTATGCAGTAAGAGCTTGGGCAGTTGTGAAAATGCTAATTCCTAGGTTCTACCTCAGAAATTCTGATTGATATACATCTGAAAGTAATACAGAATGATACTGAATATAAACTGTAATTGAAAAAATATTTAAAAATATTAGAAAAAGATATTCTGATTTAGTAAATATGGGATAGGATCTGGGAATCTTCTTTCTAATAAAGACACAGTCATTCCAATGAAGATGGTCCAAGGATCTTTTATTTTGTTGTTATTTATAATTGACCTGAATTGTTGAATTATTTAGAACACTTAAGTTATTTGTTGGTGATACTTCATTTCTTTTATAGTGGACAGTAGTCCTGATGAGGCTCTAGTACATCTTCTTGCTGGTTTGGAAAATGATGGATATCAGGGGAAAAGAAATGGCATGCCATCGCCATGTCTTTCCTTTGTAAACACAAAAAACCCCCAAAATAGTGATGATGAAGAAAATGAACCACAGATTGAAAAAGAAGAAATGGAGCTTAGTTTGGTTATGTCTCAGAGATGGGACAGCAATATTGAGGAACATTGTGCCAAAAAGAGGTAACTTTTTTGTTATTTCAGTTACTTTAATGTCTCATGCAGCAGTGGTAAATGATGTCATCAAGGTGTACATCACATTTCTACTACTTAGTTGCCTTATAATGGAAGCTTGTACCTTTTGACCATCTTCCTCCAGTTCTCCCTTCCCCATAAACCTAACTTTTAGAAATCATCTATTTATATATGAAGTATTAATATGTGTTGGTAATAAGTGGCATCTCCTTATACCAGAACTTGAACTAAAAGAGAGTTAAACTGTTATAGGTTAAAATAATTAGAACAATAATTATAGAGTCAGCTTGATAAGGAATGGCTTCTAGGTTTGATCCGTGTTATTTTTTGTCTTTCAATCCTAACCTTATTACCCCTTTTTATTTGCCTTTTCCAATTGATAATGTAGTGTTCATGTATTTATGGAGACTTCTTAAAATATGTCAGGTGCTGCCCTTTCAGAAGTTACCAGGTTCTCACCCAAGCTGTTATATATGTGTATATCTAATGATAGAATGAAAGGAGAGTATAAGGAAGAATATGATTAGATATGGTGATCCAGGGTATTATAGAGCTTTGCATACAGGAATGATGGTGTGTTGTAGCTCATATGAAAGGGATTATGAAATCTATTTACAATAACTTTTTGTAGAATGTGATACTAAACAAAGTAAAGCTACTTTTCTTTTTAAAGTTATAATTTTCAGATCTTCTTTATTGTTTTACTGCTATAGATCAAATTAGGCAAATTATTTGAGTCCAACATGCTTTTTTATAATGGTCATACTCAACTAGTGAATCTTAATATTCTCTAGATCACTGTGCCGAAATACCCACAGAAGCTCAACTGAAGAAGATGATTCATCTTCAGAAGAAGAAATGGAATGGAGTAATAACAGTTTGCTTCTAGCCAATCTTTCTATACCTCAGTTAGATGGAACTGCAGATGAAAATAGTGGTAAGTAAAGAAGTCTCCTGTGAGCATTTCTTACTTTAGGGTCTAAAAATATATTTCATTTTAAAACTGTAGTTAAACTTACTGGGTAGTTGGCTGAGTAAGGCTATAACAATATTGTTGTGTTACATCTTCTCTAGAATTTTTTCTTTTGAGAGAATATAGATAAATTATTCTTTCTCATTTTTAAGAGGATAACATTTGTTAATCACTGATTTGAAGCATCATAAATTTTAATCAGTTTATCATGTTATATAAGTTGCATAAGAAACTAAGAAATATGCTCAGCTTATTTGAAGTGATAATGGAAGGAAGTATATTATTTTATTAAAATTTTTCAAAGTGACAGTATTTTTTCCTTATTTCTCCAAAGGCACTGAATATTAATATGATCAGAGGGCTATGTGTTTAAAATATTGACTAATACTTAAATGTGACTAGCTATTGATTACTTAGCTTGAGTTATTATCCTAATGATAAGAGTAATCTTTTTGTTAAACTAGCCATATTAAACACACAAGCTTAATTTCATACAATTTCTTTTATGGTGATAGTATCCTCATATGGGGAAATATTTTAAAACTTAAGAATTAAAGTGAAATAAATTCTTTTTCCCTTCATTTCAGACAATACATTGGACAACGAAAATTCTAGAACCCACTCTTCTGCAATTGCAACAAGCAAGCTATCAATAAAACCTTCCCTCTTTCACAAAGATGCTGCTACATTAGAACCCCCATCTTCTGCTAAAATTACCTTTCAGTGTAAACACACAAGTGCCCTTTCTTCCCATGTTTTGAACAAGGAAGATTTAATTGAAGATCTTTCACAGCCAAACAATACAGAAAAATGTGTAGATCATTCAGTTGCTTCTTTCACAAATGAAAGCACTTACTCTATGAAATACCCTGGATCTTTAAGCAGTACTGTCCATTCAGAAAACTCTCATAAAGAAAAGAAAGATATTCTCCCAGTATCTTCCTGTGAAAGTAGTGTTTTTGATTATGAAGAAGATATTCCATCTGTTACAAGACAAGTACCAAGCAGAAAGTATACAAACATTAGAAAAATCGATAAGGATGCTCCTTTTATACATATGAACCGTCATACTAGCGAAAGTACACTGGGCAAAAATTCTTTCAACTTTTGTGACTTAAGTGATTCAAAAAATAAATTATCTGAAGGAAATGAAAAAGGAAACAGCACAGCTCTGAACAGTTTATTCCCTTCATCATTAACTGAAAATTGCGAATTGCTGTCATGCTCAGGGGAGAATAGAACTGTGGTACATTCTCTTGATAGCATTGCTGATGAAAGTGGACTAAATAAACTTAAAATTAGATATGAAGAATTTCAAGAACATAAAACAGAAAAGCCAAACCTCAGCCAGCAAGCAGCACATTATATGTTTTTCCCCAGTGTTGTTCTTTCTAATTGTCTCAGTAGACCACAGAAACTCTCTCCTGTCACATATAAACTGCAACCCAGTAATAAACAATCCCGATTAAAAATTAATAGAAAGAAACTTGCAGGTCACCAAGAGACTTCTACCAAAACTAGTGACACTGGATGTGCAAAGGATAATTATATACAAAATAATCCTTGTAATGGTAATTCTGAGAAGAATAACATATTGGCCAGTGATTTAACTAAGGTCCCCCGCGGAGCTGTTGAAAATAAAACACCTCCAGACAGTTTTATAGATTGTCACTTTGGAGATGGAGCCTTAGAAAATGAGCAGTCCTTTGGATTGTATGGAAATAAATATACACTTAGAGCAAAACGCAAGGTAAATTATGAGACTGAAGATAGCGAATCAAGTTTTGTAACACACAACTCAAAAAGTAGCCTACCTCATCCCATAGAAATTGGTGAAAGTTTAGATGGAACTCTCAAATCACGAAAACGGAGAAAAATTTCTAAAAAGCTGCCCCCTGTCATTATAAAGTATATTATTATTAATAGATTTAGAGGGAGAAAAAATATGCTTGTGAAGCTAGGAAAAATAGACTCTAAAGAAAAACAAGTAATATTGACAGAGGAAAAAATGGAACTGTATAAAAAGCTTGCTCCTTTGAAGGATTTTTGGCCAAAAGTTCCTGACTCCCCTGCAACCAAATATCCCATTTATCCACTAACACCAAAGAAAAGTCACCGAAGAAAAACTAAACATAAATCTGCTAAGAAAAAAACTGGTAAGCAACAAAGGACAAATAGTGAAAATATTAAAAGAACTTTGTCTTTCCGGAAAAAACGTTCACATGCTGTTCTTTCTCCTCCCTCACCATCTTATAATGCTGAAACCGAAGACTGTGACTTGAATTATAGTGATGTTATGTCTAAACTAGGTTTTCTTTCTGAGAGAAGCACAAGTCCCATAAATTCTTCTCCACCTCGCTGCTGGTCTCCCACAGATCCAAGAGCTGAAGAAATTATTGCTGCTGCAGATAAAGAAGCAATGCTTTTTAAGGGTCCTAATGCGTATAATAGCAAGACTGTTAATTCCCACATAGAAAAAAATAGTCGAGCGAGAACGCAAGTGAAGAAATCAAAAACAAAGCTTGTTAATCCTTCTGTAGTTCCTAAGAAAAGGAACAAACGAAATCAGACAAATAAAGTAGTAGATGATGGGAAAAAGAAACTCAGAGCAAAACAGAAACAAAAAACAAATGAGAAAAATATGTCAAGAAAGCACATAATGCTTAAAGATGAAAAACTAAAATCTCAGTCTAGTGCTGAAGTTAAGTTTGTGCTGAAACATCAGAATGTGTCTGAGACCTCACATAGTTCTGGAGATTCTCAACTACTCTTTAAACAGAAAGATGTGTCAGTAATGGGTTCTGCTATAGATCACTCCCTTTCTGCTCCCCAAACCACCGGAATTCATGCACAACAGAATTTATCTGGCTACTTTCCTCCTTTCTTAGAAAGCAAAAAACCAGTAGATTTGCAAACATTCCCCAGGTCTCGAGATGATTTGCATCCATCAGTTGTTTGTAATTCTTTGGGACCCGGAATCTCAAAAATTAATGTTCAAAGGTCTCATAATCAAAGTGGTATGTTTACTCTAAAGGAATCAACCTTGATTCAAAAAAACATATTTGACCTTTCGAACCATTTGTCTCAGGTTGCACAGAATACTCAGATATCTTCGGGTATAATGTCTCCAAAGATGGAAGAGAATGCAAATACACAAAGGAACTATTTGTCATCTATTGGAAAGTTAAATGAATACCGTAATTCCCTAGAATCAAAGCCAGACCAGGCATATGCCCCTAATTTTTTGCATTGCAAAGACAGTCAGCAGCAGCTTGTAAGCGTAGCAGAGCAGTCAAAGCACAGTGAGACTTGTTCTCCAGGAAATGCAGCATCAGAGGAAAGCCAGATGCCTAATAATTGCTTTGTTACTTCCCTGAGAAGTCCAGTCAAACAAATAGCATGGGAACAGAAACAAAGAGGCTTTATTTTAGGTATGTCAAATTTTAAACCTGAAAGGGTAAAACAGAGGTCATTGTCAGAAGCAGTTTCACAAACCAAAGCACTTTCTCAGTGTAAAAGTCAAAATGTATCAACACCTTCAGCATTTGGTGAAGGACAGTCCGGACTGGCAGTTCTAAAAGAATTGTTACAGAAAAGACAGCAGAAAGCACAAAATGCAAACATTTTGCAAGACCCGTTATCTAATAAACATCAACCAAACAAAAATATTTCTGTTCCCCTTGAGCGTAACAAAACAATTAAGCGAACGCGATCAGTAACATCTCCAAGAAAACCTCGAACTCCCAGAAGTGCAAAACCTAAAGAAAAAATCCCCAAACTTCTTAAAGTAGACTCCCTAAATTTACAAAATTCTGGCCAGTTGGATAACTCCGTGTCAGATGATAGTCCCATCTTTTTTTCAGATCCAGGTTTTGAAAGTTGTTACTCACTTGAGGATAGCTTGTCTCCTGAACATAATTATAATTTTGATATTAATACAATTGGTCAGACTGGATTTTGTAGCTTTTATTCTGGGAGTCAGTTTGTCCCCGCTGATCAGAATTTGCCTCAGAAGTTCCTGAGTGATGCAGTTCAGGATCTTTTCCCAGGACAAACTATAGAAAAAACTGAGTTTTTAAGTCATGATAACCAGAAGTGTGATGAAGACAAACACCATGCCTCAGACTCAACCTCATGGATTAGATCTAGTACTCTAAGTCCTGAACTATTTGAGAAATCATCCATAGAGAGCAATGAGAACCATCGCCACAACCAGTGGAAAAACAGCTTCCATTCTCTAACAACTCGGTCTAACTCAATAATGGATTCTTTCTGTGTTCAGCAGGCAGAGGACTGTCTAAATGAAAATTCCAGATTGAATAGGAGTTCATTAGGCAAAGAAGTGTTTTTTAGCCTCTCACAGCCTGGCAATTCAGACTGGATTCAAGGTCATGCCAGAAAAGAAATGGGACAGTCTCTTGACTCAGTCAGTACCTCTTTCACTACAATACTATCCTCCCCTGATGGTGAGCTTGTGGATGCAGCCTCTGAGGATTTAGAATTGTATGTTTCAAGAAATAATGATATATTGACACCAACTCCTGACAGTTCACCAAGGTCTACCAGCTCTCCCTCACAGTCTAAAAATGGCAGTTTCACCTCTCGAACTGCTCACATTCTGAAACCACTTATGTCCCCACCAAGTAGGGAAGAAATTATGGCAACCTTGTTGGATCATGACCTTTCAGAAACTATTTACCAGGAACCATTTTGCAGTAATCCTTCTGATGTACCAGAAAAGCCCAGGTAATCAGAATTATATTTTCCCCTTGGGTCTCTCTGAATAATTACAATGTATATAACATTTGGTACCTAACTGCTAGTTTTCTGACTAGTACTATATTTGTAAGTAGTATATCATTGTGAAAGCTATTCATAATTTTGAACTTACTAAGAAAATTTATAAAACATCCGAATGCTTGCACCTACAAAAATTTCTTTAAGTTGATGAGTATTGATTTTGGATCTACTGTGTCTCCATTAAGGATTACAGATGCAAAAGCTCTCTGTGACATGATTCCATGTTAAGAAGGATGTCATGATACTTGAAAAGTATTATAACTATCATTTTTAAATGTTTCTAGAATGGTAAACTTAAAATTTTTAAAAAGAACTTGATTTTCTAAGTGAAAATGATCATAGGTATATTTTAAGTACTCTTACGATATATATCTCCAAATGAAAATTAAGTTGTTTCATATATTCATTCATATATATATATATATATATCTCACTTCCTTGTTGCCAACATCTTCAGTCATATTGTTACTGTTGTTAGTTTGTACAGTTGTTAAGAGTGCAAGGTGGAATTAACTTCCCATTATCTCTTTTAAGAATCTTTTCAGAGAAGTAATAAACAGATGCACACACAGCTAATAGCAAAATGAGCAGGAATCACAATACTGGTTTATTTATAAACTAATAGTTAAGAAAGTATTCTGTACCACCTGTGTTGCCAAGATAGAGTACATCTAATAAGAGCTAAGTTGGCAAACATGACTTCATTCAGGTTTAAGTGATAGTTTTCAGCCCTGCCCACTGTGTCCTTGATCTCATTTACCCAGTTTAAGAGAGAAAGAGGCATTTCTTTTCAGCCACCCAGTTTAGAAGCAAAGGAGGTCGGCTAGAATTGGTGAGGCAGACCCTGCTTAGTCTAAATGATGGAAAGAGATGTAAAGAGGTAACTAAGGCAAGAGACCATATTGCATGTATGCACTTGACCTTTAGCAGCACCATACTCCTAACCCTAGGAAGAAAGGCACAACAAATGCCAGGCTTTTACCCAGCAGATTAGGAGTAATTCCTGCAATAGCCCTTTAAGAAAGGGGTGAGAAAAAGTGATCATAGCCCTGGCTAGGTGGTTCAAAAAGTTTCAGGTTCATTTCCTGGTCAGAGTATGAAAAGGTAGCAACCAATTGATGTTTCTCTCTTACATCTTTTCTCTCATTCTCTCTTGCCCCCTACCCCCGCTACTTCCCCTCTCTCTCTCTAAAATCAATAAATATATCCTTGGGTAAGGATTTGTTTAAAAAATGACCGTAACTATAGAGTAAAAGTTTCCTCCTCTAAGAGCTTGAAGAGAAGGACAGAAACACCCCCCTACACACACACTCGCGCGCAGTTTTTTGGTTTGTTTTGCCTAATGCCCCCAAGTGGTCTTTTATCATGAATGGACTCCCCTTATTTCACTGCCAGAATGCACAAATGTCTGTTCCTTAGACATTTGTTTCCATCATTTGGAGGGCTTTGACTTTATTAGTAGTCATGATATACTACGGGGTCTGGCAGGAGTTAACACCTGCTTGAGTGTGGTTGGTAGGGTAATAATATGGGTGTAATAATTTATAGTTTTACTTAGAACATTTCAAATGTCATGTGGTATACTTGAGTGTTATATTGTTATGTTACAGAATTACATGCTTATGATTTTGTAATAAAAGAGTTTGTAATAAAAAATGGGCATTATTTGTTCTAGACCCTGTATTTTTTAACTGAAGTATTTTTGTCTGCCTCAGCTTTACACATTTCTTAAATCTTAGTTAACTTATCATGTGCTAGTCATAAACTCTGTATAGTTGTTGTCTAACTTGGACATTTACTCTGCAGCTGAAATAGAAGGATGATAGTCATTATTTTTGAAAAGCAATTTTTTATATAAATCTATGTATTATAGAAAAATTATGAGGTACAAAAAGATAAAATCGCACCATTTCGCTACCTGTGATAATTACTAAAAATATTTTAATAGTTTTCTTAGATTTTTAAAAATGTATGTACAGTTTTTGTTTTCTTTCATGAAATGTGATCTTACTGTAGTCACAGAATTGTATCCAGATTTATTTACTTAACATTTATAAACATTTTCTAAATTTATGACTTCCTTTAAATATTTTTTGACTGTGTAATATTCTCATGTATATTATTATACAGAATCATTGTTCTCTGTTTTGCCACTATAGATAATTATGTGATTATTATCCTCTTCATAAAGCATTTCTTATGTTTTGGAGTTTTTTCTTACAGCCCTAAAAATAGGTTTACTGCAAAATTTAAGGTTCTTGGTATATATTTTGACATGAGTTGTAGCAATTACCATACTACAGACAATATTCAAGAAAGCTGAATTTACCACACCTCATTTTTTTGTTTTTAGTTTTATTATGATTTCTGTACGAAAATATTAAGTTGGATATGGTAACGTTCCATAGGTATACAATTCCTTCAATAGCAATAATTCTGCTTTTAATTTTTCACTTAGCTGGGACATGGGTTCAAGGAAGGTGTTAGATCATCCTGGTTACATAAGTAGGATATCATTGTGAAAACTATTCATAATTGTGGACTTATTAAGAAAATTCACAGACTAGATGAATGGTTGCACCTACAGTTAACTAGTAAGGGCCAAAATCCTCCCATATAAAGGGGAAAAGGAACTATAGTAACCCTGATGCTCCTTCTTCAATGCCAAATCAGAAAGAAATGACTCTAGTACGTTGAGTTTTGTCTAGAAAATGACCAGACATTTGGGAAACCATGCCCAAAGAGAAGTAATTGGAAAAAAACTAAGAAGTATCTTCATATCAGTGAAAGACTTCCCATGAAGAAGAAAACAAAAACTTCTTTTCTGCTGTTGTAGAAGGCAGGAATAGTACTGATGGATTTGTTAGAGAAAGGGAGAGATTTAGCTTAATATTTGTAACTACTGGGAACTAAACTGGGCTGCCTTTTAATTAGTGATTCCCCATATACACATACATTTAAGCTATGCATTCTGTGGTCTCTGCCAACCTCTAAATTGTTTGTTTTTTTTTTAATTAGTGTAACACTTCTAAGTGTTAAACTTTGCCATGTAGAGAGGAGAAAGAATTATGGTAATTTACCTCAATTGTAAGTGATTTTTTTTTTTTTTTTTAAGTTTGAGGGAATGGTGGGGGCAAGTGGCAGGCACAAAGATTTGTTTGAACCAACTGGCTTTGCTAAACTGTAGATACCAGAGAATGTAGAAGAGGCTAGAGATAAAGTCCAGGGATATAGTGTCTGATGACGAATTCTTCCACAGTTTCTATTTATATATGGTGACAATGGAAAGTTATTTAAAATAAGTAAGAGGAAAGGATGACTTTGTCCCATCTCTGTGAAGAAAAGAAGCCTTCGTGGGCACTTAAAACAAACAAAAAGCCTTTTTTCCCTGGTATTAATAATTATTTTCCCAAGGAAATTAATTTAGTGGTTGTATGCCTTTAAGGAAAAACATATTGAAACTAAAGATGAGTATACCTGCATAAAGTGTGTGTATGTAGAGAGGTGTGGGAAGGGAGGAAAGAGATGGGCATTTTTTTAGACTCTGAAAGGGACTTTAAAATTTTCTAGGGTAGAAAGCTAAGTATGTTAGTAATTGCTCTTTGAGACAAAATAGTTGTTCTAAAATACGTTGTTTTATAGGGAGATCGGTGGACGGCTTCTCATGGTAGAAACTCGACTTCCAAATGATCTAGCTGAGTTTGAGGGGGACTTTTCCTTGGAAGGACTTCGTTTGTGGAAAACAGCATTCTCAGCAATGACTCAAAACCCAAGACCAGGGTCACCCCTTCGCAGTGGCCAAACATTTGTCAATAAAGGGTCAAGTAATAGCCATAAAATGGTTGAAGATAAAAAAATTGTGATTATGCCTTGTAAGTGTGCCCCAAGTCGACAACTGGTTCAAGTATGGCTTCAAGCCAAAGAAGAATACGAGCGTTCCAAGAAACTGTCTAAAACTGAGCCAGCTGGAGTTGTAAAATCTGCTGAGAACTTCAGCTCTTCAGTTAGCCCAGATGACAAACCTGCAGTGCCTCCAAAAATGGGTACAACTCCCCATATACACCCTACTACAGCACATACCAAGGAAGATGTTCATGATTTTCAGATTGCTTTACAAGTTCCAACCACAGGATGCAATCAAACTGCAAGTGAAAGTCAGATGCTGCCACCAGTTGTTTCTGCAAATGATCCTGACAAAGATGAAGATGATAATGACTATTATGCTAGTTACAGCTCCCCTGATTCTCCAGTAATTCCACCTTGGCAACAAGCCACATCCCCAGATTCCAAAATATTGAATGGAATTGACAGACCCTTATCACCAGAAGAGGAACTGTGTTCTCTGACTGCTGAAAACTTCTTAAAACCAATAAAAGATGGTATACAGAAAAGTTCCTTCAATGAGCCTCAGGAGCCTCTAGTGATATCTCCAATTAATGTTAGGGCAAAAACTGAGATGTGTGAGCCACTTTGCCTTCATAGTACACCAATCATACAAAGAAAACTTCTGGAAAGACTTCCTGAAGCAACTGGCCTTAGCCCTTTATCAACAGGTAAGTTTATAAATAACAGAAAGACTTCATAGTTGTTCTTCAAAGATTAAAAATGAAAATAATATTACAGCATGTTAATGAAAATTAAGGCTTTTTAAATTAAATTTTAGCTCAGTTAATAAGAGTATTGTTATTTTATCACATCTTTAAAAGACATCATCATATGGAAACTTTGCTTTGAAAGCATATGTGAAATGTACTTACATATGCTTTCATCCTATTCTTGCTTTGGGTGAACCATAGGAGCCCACTAACAAACCTTACCTCCTTCTCAGCTTGATTTTTCCCATTGCCCTTTTTTCCCCATTTCGTTTTCCCATTTATATATACCCAAGTCTCTCCCACCCTTAAAATGGAAACAAAGCAAAACAACTGCTTTGGCCTTAGACCTGTCATCTTCTACTCCTTTTTCCTCTCCTCAAAAGCCAAATTTTTTAGATTTCTTTAATTTGACAATTCCATTTCTTTACCTCATATTCATTTTCAACCTACTCTAGCTGGATTCTTCCCCCATAATTTCACCAGTATGGCTCTTGCAAAGATTCTCAATAACCTTCATGTAGCTAAAGCCTGTGGATGTTTTCAGTCTTCCTGTCTCATACCTTGAAAGCAGCCATTGTCCAATTGACTACACCTTCCTCCTTGGAGCTTTTTCTTCCCTCGGCTTTTCTGCTACTCCTCTCTTCCCACTTGCTTTCCACTGAAGTTTATCTCACATTCTCAGTTACTACCTAAATGCTGGGATTTATTAAGGCTTAGTCTTAAGCTTCCTTTACTGTTACTTTATATTCTCTCCCTAAGTTATCTAATTCCTGCCCACAAGATTACTACAGATAACTCACAAATTTAAATTTTCATTCAGAAGTCTCTTAAGTTTCAAAATAGTATATTCAGCTGCCTATTTGGCAATTCTTTTTTTTTTGTTTATTTTTTTAATTATATTTTATTGATTATGCTATTACAGTTGTCCCGTTTCGCCCCCATCATTCCCCTCCACCCTTCACACACCCTCCCACCCACATTCCCCCGTTCAGTTCATGTCCATGTTTCATAAGTTCTTTAGCTTCTATTTTTCCCACACTATTCTTGCCCTCCCCCTGTCTATTTTCTACCCACCGTCAATGCTACTTAATCTCTCTACCTTTTCTCCCTCTCTCCTCCTCCTACTCCCCTGTTGCAAGCCCTCCATGTGATCTCCATTTCTGTGTTCCTGCTCCTGGTCTACTTGTTTGCTTAGTTTGCTTTTGTTTTAGTGTGGTTGTTAATATCTGTGAGTTGCTGTCTTTTTACTGTCCTATTTTTTTTTCTTCTTAGATAAGTCCCTTTAACATTTCATATAATAAGGGCTTGGTGATGGTAAACTCTTTGAACTTAACCTTATCTGAGAAGCACTTTATCATCTCTTCCATTCTAAATGACAGCTTCACTGGATAGAGCAATCTTGGATGTAGGTCCTTGACTTTTCATGACTTGGAATACTTCTTTCCAGCCCCTTCTTGCCTGGAAGGTCTCTTTTGAGAAATCCGCTGACAGTCTGATGGGAACTCCTTTGGAGGTGACTGTGCCCTTATCCCTTGCTGCTTCTAGAATTCTCTCCTTCATTTTAATCTTGGCTAATGTAATTATGATGTGCCTTGGTGTGTTCTTCCTTGGGTCCACCTTCTTTGGGACTCTCTGAGCTTTCTGGGCTTCCTGGAAGTCTATTTCCTTTGCCAGATTGGGGAAGTTCTCCTTTATTAGTTGTTCAAATAACTTTTCCACTTGTTGCTCTTCCTCTTCCCCTTCTGGTACCCCTATAATTCGGATGTTGGGACATTTAAAGATGTCCTGGAGGTTCCTAAGCCTCTCCTCATTTTTTTGAATTCTTGTTTCTTCATTCTTTTCTGTTTGGTTGGTTGTTTCTTCCTTCTGGTCCACTCCACTGATTTGAGTCCCAGTTTTCCTCCCATCACTATTGGTTCCCTGTGCATTTTTCTTCATTTCACTTACTGTAGCCTCCATTTGTTCCTCTAATTTGCGACAAAATCAACCAATTCTGTGAGCTTCCTAATCACCAGAGCTTTGAACTGTGCTTCTGATAGGTTAGCTACCAGTGCTATGAGCTCTGCATCTGATAGGTTGACCACCTCCTGGTCGCTCAGATGAATTAGCTCCAGGGCCCTGGTCTATTCTCCCTTTTGAGCCATCCTTGGTTTTGATTTTTTTGTTTTTGTCTGCTCATGGCTTTTACGTAGTAAGGGGCGGAGCCTTAGGTGTTCACCAGGGCGGGGCAGCCCCGTCTCTGGGTTGTGATGCTGGATGTGGGGGCGGGGTCCAAGAGGGAACAGTGGCGCTTGCTCCACTCTCTGCCAGATTTCAGTCACTTCTGCCACTTTCCCCAAGCAAACTGGACCCCTCTGGTGCTGATTCCCTGGTGGGTGGGCCTGTGCACGCTCTAGGACTCAGTGGGTCTCCCCAATGAACTCTCCTGTGATGCTGGGACTCCCTCCCGGCACCTCAGCCCCTACAAGTATTCTCAGTGGGTATTTTTAGTTCTCACTTCCCGGCGCTGGGGCCCTGCATTGCTCAGTCTCTCTTGCTGCCCGTTTTCACCTGGTTTATCTGCGCGCAAGTGTATGTCCGCGGTCCGCTGCCTTGTGCGCCCCGGTTGGCCACCTCAAGTTTGGCAACGCCGTTGCCTGTGCGCCTGGAGTGACTGCGCACCCGGGACCACCACCAGCTTATCCCACCACGATTCAACTCCGCCGGCCAGCCGCCGCCCCTCTTACCGGTCTGGGTGAATCGTTGTTGTCAGACTTCCGCACAATTCGATTTTCTCTCTGTCCTGGTTGGGTTTTCTTTTTTTTTTGGTTCTATATTTTTGTTGTCCTTAATCTTGGTTGTGAGAGGAGGCACAGTGTGTCCAGCTACGCCTCCATCTTGGCCGGAAGTCGTATTTGGTAATTCTACTTGAATGCTCAAAAGCACGACAAGGTCAGTATTTATGAAAGTCAGTGTGTGATCTCACTATATACATACATTTACCACCAAGCACCTAAAACACATGCCCACACATAGAAATCCTTTCAGTTTTCATTTCAGTGAATAGTACCGCCATCTCTCTGTCACTGAGTTCCACAAATCAGAAACATGGGATTTATTTGTAACACCTACCCAGTTCCCTCACTGTCTTCCGTCCTCCGATTTCTAGTCCATTACCATGTCCTATAACCTCTTAGTTTCCTAAATTACACACGTCTCTCTACCTCTACTGCTACCACCACAACCTTAGGCCAGGCTGTCATCATCTATCACCTGGTCTTCTACCATAGCCATCTCATCTACCCTTAGCAATTTCTAGGTCTTTTGATCTATAATCAGGGAAAATCTCCATGTTATGCCTACTTAATACTGTCTCATCTTTGTATTTCGGCTCAAAAAGCCTTCCTGCATATATAAAAATTTCCAATTATATTCCCTTATGTTGTGTTTACCAGTTATAATTTTTATCTTTCTATATGTATTTAATGAATGTCTGATTCTCCCTAGACCCTGTGAGGATATAGGCTGTGTCTTGTCTTCATCATCATAAATACTTGATAAATAAGTGAATTAACTTATTCTCTAAGATAATGAGTAAGGAATAAAACAGTAATTAAGATCTAAATGTTTTTATCTAAATATATAAAAATTTTAACTCATTTTGGTGGGGATCAGAAGATTAAATTAGTTTTACTTATTAAGTCTTTGGAGAGAATTTATAGGATAATACTAATTTAGAACAACAAAAAAATTTTTTGATGGAAGCATGTAATTTTGATATATGTATATATTAAATATGAAATTTCTTTCTACAGAACCAAAAACCCAGAAATTGAGTCATAAGAAAGGAAGTAATACTGATACTCGTAGAAGAATTTTCTTAACACAAGCAAAGGTAACTACACTAAACATATTTAATGATCAGTGGAAGATCCATTCTGATTCTTAGATTTCAGTTAGATAATTGATAACTTTGTGTCTCGATTTTTTAAAAAATTTAATATATTTTTGCATCATTTTATTTACATGTCTTTGAGACAACAAGAAATTGCCTAATTTTTTTTAGTTTTTTTTTTGTTGTTATTGTTGGGATCTAAAAGATTCTTATATGTAAATACAAATATTACAGAGAAAGTGAATATGATAGCCAAAATGTGGATTATGAGGATACAAATACATTAACTGATTACTGGCAAAATCAGAACAATCCAATGACAGCAGAGCTCAAGTAAGTGATTTTTGATCCCACCAAAAATATATCCTTTTTCTTGGTTTATTACTTTTTTCTCAAATAACATTATTGATTTTTTTCAGTTTATGTTACTAAATAACAAAAGAAACAGCATTACTGTTGAAACTCTGAAAAATCATAAATATCTTTATTCAAATACTAAAAATATGGTAAAACTTCAAAATATGTGGTTGTGTGAAAAAAGTATACATTAGACTTGTATCCTTGGAAATATATGATATAAATCACTTCCGTATCATCCACTTCTCATAAATATCATGAATTACATAAAATATATTTTAGTATTTCTATTTTGAGATTATAAATACTTCTTAAAATCTTTTCTACTTAAAGCAGTCCTGTTAAATTACAAGCTATTTATATTAAAAACAATTACCAGTATGTTGTGAATATAAATAGTTAATGGATTTGGAAATCAGAAAAAATATTTTTTAAAAAATAGAAAGATTCAATTCTTTCTAAACCCTTGAAGATTATTTATGTTTCATCTTTCAAACATATCTTGTATTAGGGTAAAATACAAATCGAAAATTTCAAACCTTTTTTATACTTTAGCCAAACTCATTGCTTGATGGTCATATTTCCAGTAAAGGTCAAGATAAATGTTCATGTGGTATAAATGTCAAGTCTCTACAAGACTATTATTTTCAGTATTTGAGGTTTGTAAATTCAAAGATCAACATGGTTTGCTTACAGATTATATCAGCTATTTTATATATATCTAGTTCTGGTATCTTGAATTACTAGCATGAAAAGAATGTTAATAAAATACTTATGGTTTCTTTTTGGACTTAAAGAAATATTAGTTTATCATGTATCACTAAACACATAAAGCATATTATTTAAGTAGGAATAAGTAGTCGAAACAAAGAAAATGATTGCTCATTTATTTTTTTTCTGACTATGTTTTTTTTTTTTAATAGAATCAATTTGCACCAGTAAATACCCCAAAGAAAGAAACTTCTCAGATTGATGGACCATCCTTAAACAATACTTACGGTTTCAAAGTCAGCATACAAAACTTACAAGAAGCAAAAGCTTTACATGAGGTAAAATTGCAACAGTAAGGACACATACACTGTTTAACTCCTATGTTTTATGCTGCGGAATAGGTATGGAAATTTTTTACCGAGGGGGTAAAATATTGAATTCTATACCTGTTAATCATTTTGTTCTTATAATTTTTACTATTTTATATATTCATATATTTGTATAAACTAAGAGGAACTTCTAAAGCAAACATTGATTATTGAGTTTACTTTGTGGTTTCATAGTTTTCACAAATCTTATAACTGAAATTTAGTTTGTAGAAGCTAAAATTAGAAAATGGTTTTGTCCTGACTGGTATGGTTCAGTGGATTGGGCATCATTCAGCAAACCAAAAGGTGGCCAGTTCAATTTCCAGTCAGGGCACACCCCTGGGTTGCAGACCAGACCCCCAGGGCGGGGGGGGGGGGTGCGATATGCAACCAATCAATGTTTCTCTCCCTCTCTCTCTCCCTCTCTTCTTCTCTCTCTAAAAATAAATAAAGTCTTTTTTAAAAAAGGAAAATTTTTTAACTATTAGAAAAATATCTTATTCTGAATTGTTATAGTAGGATGTTTTATCCCATTTCCAAATATTGTATTTTCTATTTAGTTGGCTCAGTGGGTTAGTGCTTGCTACAGTTCATTTGTTCACATAATCTCTATATAAACCAGTTACCTTCACTGCACAGACCATATGCCAAAGACTAAGAATTTGTCTTTAAAATGTACATCAGTCAGTCACAGGATGGACTGGAGAGTATGTGTGAGTCACTTTAAATTTATCTCTATTAGAGAAAACACAACTCGAGAGCACATATCTGACTGGCAGTAGGTGGAAATTAGAGTATTTTTTATTGTTTATACCTCAGCTATTAATATGGTAACCACTAGCAATGTAGCTATTGAAAATTTGACATTTGGCTTATGTATCTAGGGACTGAATTTTAAATTTTTTAAATTTAGGCATGTAAAGTACATTTTCAACTGTTTTATGATACCTAAATACAGATCAAGAATTTCCATAAAAAATTTGGCATCCACAGTGAGATATCTATAAATGTAAAGTGCACACTAATTTTGAAGACTTAATAGAAAAAAAAGAATGTAAAATATCTCATTAATAACCGTTTATATTGATTACATGTTAAAAGGGTAATATTTTAGATTTATTGAATTAAATGAAAATATTTCTAAATTAATTTAACCTAGTTTTGCTTTTTAAACATGTAATTCACAGGTGGCAAACACAGGACCCACAGGCCGAATCTGGCCCTCCACCTTGTTTTATCCAGCCCGGCACCTTGTTTCTACCCAGCAGCAGTGCCAAGCTCTTGCTTAACTGTTAAGGATTAGTTACATTTATATAGTCCTAAAATTACATTCAGCCCTTTGAAGGCAACCACAAAGCTGATGTAGCCCCCAGTTAACATGAGTTTGCCACCCCTGATGTAACTACTAGAAAATTTAAAATTGTGTATGGGACTTTCATCATTGTATTTCTGTTGGAAAATGCTGGTTTATAACATTGTTTTATATCTTTGCCCTGAGAGCAGAGAATTCAGTTTTTCATTTTTTGTTTTTTTTTATTGCGAAGTCAGTTCTATCTTAAACTGTTCTAAGGATTGGATACGCATAAACTAAGAAAAAACTTAAATATTGTCCTCATTTTACCCTAAATTTGAACTAAGAATTGTACATTTTTTTAATTAAATTGTAATATAGTCTAACTTACTAAATATTTATTTGTACATTTTTTTTATTCAAAAGCATTCATTTAGTTTCTGCTTTATACCCGGCCCACTATTATCCCCTGAATTATTGATAATAAATTAATAAACTCAAATACATATTTCATCGAGTATAGATCCAAAATTAGAAAATTAAAATACTTTGTTAAAAATGTATTTTCATTTATTTATAAAGCAAATTGGATAGACCTCATTGGCAGAAAGATTTGTTAAATTTGTTAACTTTTTTTACTTGAAAACCATATATTTCTGTTTATACTGCTACTCTATTCTTCATAACTCCATTTCAGAATCATGAGCCTTCTTGATGTTAAAATCACTTGAGAGGTTCTGACAGGTTGCTTACAGCTTCTTCCTAACACAGGCTTTCTTAATCTCAAGGCACACCTGGTGGTCATATTCGGAATTATCCCAAAAAAATCTCTACTATGTTCTGTTCCTTTTCTAAGAATTTGTGCCCACAGCATTTTTATTCTGCTTCCCAGTATCCTGGGCTAATCTCTCTCTTCTGCATATAAATACTCGATGCAGGCCCTGGCGAGGTGGCTCATTTGGTTGGAACATTGTCCCATACACCAGAAGGCTGCAGGTTTAATTCCCCATCAGGGCATATAACAGAGGTTACAGGTTTGATCCCTGGGGTCAGGGTGCCTCAGAGAGGCAAGTGATCACTCTTCCTCACTCTCAATCATCAAACATATCCTTGGATGAGGATATAAATAAATAAATAAATACTCAATGCAGAAGAAAAGGGTTGTTAATTTCTTGTCCCCAGTCCTTAACTCTTGCCTATATACACTCAATAAATCTCCCTCAGTCTCTTCTTTCCCTATGTTTGCTTTAAAAAAAAAAAAAAAAAAACCCTAAGTCCATAATGCATTTTATATCAAAGAATAGAAAGGCAAAGTTTGACTCTGAAATTTGGCCTAGTAAGTAAATGAATAAATAAGTAAAACTCTTTTGACCTGAAATTTCTTCAGTCTTCCTTATAGACTTTACACATGTTCATCTTTTTCTAGTTAAACTGAGGTTTTTTGGTTTTGTTTTGTTTGGGTTTAAGGAGAGTTTTTCTATTTTACATTTTTGTATATGCTAAATTAATGCATGCTTACTATTAAAAAAAGAAAAAGAATTCTCAAGAGTATACATTTAAAAGTTCTTTCTCGAGGACTTCCGGCCAAGATGGAGGCATAGGCAGACACACTGTGCCTCCTATCACAACCAGAATTAAGGACAACAAAGATTTAGAAACAAGAAAACACCAGAACTCAGAAAATCGAACTGTTTGGAAGTCCAACAACGATCCATCCAGACCAGTAAGAGGGGCGGAGTCTCGGCAGGAAAAAGCGGAGGTGCGAACCAGACACACAGGCAGCAGCGGCTGGCAGCCCCCAGGTGCATAGGCGGCGACTAGCAGAACCCAGGCATGGGGTGGCAACTGTGCAGAACCAGTGAGGCCACACAAGGCAGCTGGCTGACCAGGTGGTCCCACATTCATGCGCAGATAATCCAGGCAAAGGGGAAGCAGTGGAAGGGAGTGGAATCTGAGAGTGAGCGGAGCAAGCGCCATTGTCTCCTCTTAGACCCCACCCCCACATACAGCGTTACTACCCAGCGACTGGGCTGTCCCACCCTGGGGAACACCTAAGGCTCCACCCCTCACTACCTAACAGCCGCGACTAGACCAAAAAAAAAACCCAGAAATGAAAATGGCTCAAACCAGAGAACAAATCAAAGCCCCAGAGCCAATTTATCTAAGCGACAAAGAGATTGCCAACCTATCAGATGCACAATTCAAAACCCTGGTGATCAGGATGCTCACAGAATTGGTTGATTTTGCTCACAAATTGGATGAAAAAATGAAGGCTACAATAAGTGAAATGAAGAAAAATGCATGGGGAACCAACAGAGATGGGAGGAAAACTGGGACTCAAATCAATGGACTGGACCAGAAGGAAGAAACAACCAACCAAACAAAAAACAAGGAAGAAACAAGAATTCAAAAAAAATGAGGAGAGGCTTAGGAACCTCCAGGACATCTTTAAATGTCCCAACATCCGAATTATAGGGGTACCAGAAGGGGAAGAGGAAGAGCAACAAATGGAAAACTTATTTGAACACATAATAAAGGAGAACTTCCCCAATCTGGCAAAGGAAATAGACTTCCAGGAAGTCCAGGAAGCTCAGAGAGTCCCAAAGAAGTTGGACACAAGGAGGAACACACCAAGGCACATTATAATTATATTACCCAAGATTAAAATGAAGGAGAGAATTCTAGAAGCAGCAAGGGATAAGGGGACACTCACCTACAAAGGCGTTCCTATCAGACTGTCAGCGGATTTCTCAAAAGAGACCTTACAGGCAAGAAGGGGCTGGAAAGAGGTATTCCAAGTCATGAAAATCAAAGACCTACATCCAAGATTGCTTTATCCAGCAAAGCTGTCATTTAGAAGGGAAGGGAAGATAAAGTGCTTCTCAGATAAGGTCAAGTTAAAGGAGTTCATCATCACCAAGCCCTTATTATATGAAATGTTAAAGGGACTTATCAAAGAAAAAGAAGATAAAAAAAATATGAACAGTAAAAAGACAGCAAACTCACAGGTATTAACAACCAGACCTAAAACAAAAGCCAACTAAGCAAACCACTACAACACGAGCAGGAACACAGAAATGGAGATCACATGGAGGGTTAGCAATAGGGGAGTGGGAAGAGAAGAGAGGGGGACAGGGTACATAGGACAAGTAGCACAGACAGTGGGTAGAAAATAGACAGGGAGAGGGCAAGAATAGTGTGAGAAATGTAGAAGCTAAAGAACGTATGACACATGGGTATGAACTAAAGGGGGGAATGTGGGTGGGAGGGGGTGTGCAGGGTGGAGGGGAATGAAGGGGGGGAATGGGACAACTGTAATAGCATAATCAATAAAATATAATTTAAAGAATGTTCTTTCTCTGGGGTACTCTAATGGTTTGGTTTTTTTCTAATCTTTGTTTATTTGGGTTTATTTTTTAGATAGAAACAGCAACATATTTCTTTTTTAATATATTTTATTGATTATACTATTACAGTCCCAATTTTTCCCTCTTTGCCCCCTCTGAGGGGGTCCACCCACAGGGCCCCTGCCTGGCCCCCCCAGATGAGAATAAGTCTACCAAGACATGATCTGTTTGGGGAGGAAAGGTAGCCGATCTCTCAAAGAAGAAGAGCCGAGAGCCTTTTCCTCAGTGGGCTTTTATTGGGTTGTTTTGCACAGGAAAACAGGCTCATTAATCATTGTCAGGCAGTAAGGAGCAAACAATAGATAACATGCATAGAACTCTGAGGGCCTATTTTGAGTCAGGGTCAGATAGCTAAAGAGCAATAAAACTTTGAGGAACAAACTCACTTCTTGCTTGAACCCTTATCATTTAATTGAGAGCATTCTAAACAAATCAGGTTTCACAGGACTTTACATATTCTTTCTTAGGCCTGATTGCCCTAGGGAACCCACCCTTTCCAGCATAGGGCGGTACCTACCACCAGCATTGTTTCAGGTTTAAGGCATTGTCTCAGGCTTAAGTCAGGCAGCCAAGAGATTAGGAGACTTCTTGCAGACAGAGTGAGGACTCAGGTTGTGTCATAGCTGAGGGTCCATCACCCCTTTTGCTGTAGCCCCCCCAAGTCCTTCCTTGGGACCTCCTCCTGATCATGCCTGTCTTAGGTAATTCCCCCTTGGGGAATCTTACCCGTTATTGGCTAACCAATCAAGCATTGGGGGCCAGGTAGGGTGAAGAAAAAGGAGCAGAAGCAGTACCCCTGCCAGGGAGATAAGCCTTGTCTCCTTAGTGGCTTACAGTCTGAAGGTCACTCACTCAGCCTTAGCCATGGGGGGTTACAGCTTTGAAACGAGGCAGGGTGGTTCCCAACAGCCCTCCTCCACCCAGTACCCCCATTCCCTCCAGCAGTCCCCCCAGCTTAGTTCATGTCCATGGGGACATGTAAGTTCTTTGGCTACTCTGTTTTCTATTCTATTCTTAACACCTCCCTGTCTATTCTGTACCTACCAATCTGTACTTAATCTCTCCACCTTTTCCCCCATTCTCCCTACCAACTGATAACCCTCCAAATGATCTCCATATCTGTCATTCTGTTCTGGTTTGCTTATTTGTTTAGTTTGTTTTTTAGATTCAGTCGTTGACAGTTGTGAATTTGCTGCCACTTTAATGTTCATAGTTTTGATCTTATTCTTAAATAAGTTCATTTAACATTTTATATACCAGTTTGGTGGTGATGAAGTCCTTTAGCTTTACCTTGTCTGGGAAGCACTTTATCTGCCCTTCCATTCTAAATGACAGCTTTGCTGGATAGAATAATCTTGGATGTAGGTCCTTGTTTTTTATCACTTTGGATACTTCTTGCCAGTCCCTTCTAGCCTGCAAAGTTTATTTTCAGAAATCAGCTGACGGTCTTATGGAACTTCTTTGTAGGTAACTACTTGTTTCTTGCTGCTTTTAAGATTCTCTCTTTATCTTTAACCTTTGGCATTTTAATTATGATGTATCTAGGTATGGGCCTCTTTGCATCCATCTTGTTTGGGAGACTCTGCTTCCTGGACTCTCATGTCTATTTCCTTCACCAAATTAAGGACGTTTTTTGTCATTATTTTTTCAAATAGGTTTCCAATTTCTTGCTCGCTCTCACTTTGTCTTCTGGCACCCCCATGATGCCAATGTTGGTATGCTTGAAGTTGCCCCAGAGGCTCCTTATACTATCTTCATTTTTTGGGGGGGGGTTGTTTTTTCTCCTTGCTGTCCTGATTAGTTGTTTATTGTTTCCTTATATTCCAAATTGATGATTTGATTCTTGGCTTCATCCACTCTACTGTTGATTCCCTGTGTAAATTGTTCTTTATTTCAATTAGTGTATCCTTTGTTTTTGTTTTTTTTTAACATTTATTTATCTTTAGAGGGGAAGGGAGGGAGAGAAGGAGAGAAATATCAATGTATGGGTGCCTCTGGTGGGTCCCCTGCCGGGAACCAGCCCGCGACCCAGGCATGTGCCCTGACTGGGAATCAAACCGGTAACCCTTTGCTTCACAGGCCCTCGCTCAATCCACTGAGCTACACAAGCCAGGGCTGACTGGGTGTTTTTTAAATGCTACTGTGATCCTCACTAAGTTCCTTGAGAATCCTTATAACCAGTGTTTTAAACTCACATATAGTAGATTGCTCTTATCCATTTTGTTTAGTTCTTTTTCTAGAGTTTGTTCTGTTGTTTCATTTGGGCCGTGTTTCTTTGTCTCCTCATTTTGGCAGCCTCCCTGTGTTTGTTTCTATGAATTAGGAAGAGCTGCTACCTCTCCCAGGCTTGGTAGAATAGCTTAGTACAGTAGGTGTCCTATAGGTTGCGATGGCACAGCCTCCCCTTTTACCCAAGCTAGTTACTAAAGGTTCATCCTTTATGTGGGCTAGTACACCCACCTCTTGTAGTTGAGCCCCCAGCTGTGTTCTTTCTGGAGTAACAACATAAGCCACAAACAATCTACAGATGGCTGCTACTTGTGCTGGGCTTGGAGATACCTATGCAAGTCCATGCTGTGCACTAAGGCTGGCTGCTGCTAGAGCTGGTCCTGGGGCAACTGAGAGAGGGGTATAGGGCTCAGTGAAGCAAGATGTTGCTTGTTTGAGAGAATTTAGGAGAATCTGAAGCATGGGCCAAGACAAGTCATTTGTATGGAAAAGCCATTGGAAACAGTTTGAGTTGGTTTGAAAGCTGAGTGCAGCAGGGCTTCATAGAATCACCAAGGTGGGGCAAACAGTGTGAGTGAGGTTAATGGAGTCTCAGACATGGTGCCCGCTTGCTGGTTCTGTAGCTCTGTGTGAGGAAGGCTCAGAAAACGAAAAATGGCCTCCGCCAGTGCTTCTGTCTGGAAGAAAGCCGCCCCCAGATCTCTCCCTGAGGCTGAACAATTCAGTTCATCCCTGCATATCTCTGATACCTTTCAATCTGCTACCTCCATGCTGGAGCTCTGAACAAGTGGGTCTGAGTAAGTGTGTATGCAGACCCTTTAAGAGGAACTGCTTGAGACTCCAGAAGTTTCTGTCTCCACAGCCTCAGCCCCCACTGGTTTATAGCCAGAAGTTATGGAGACTTTTCGACCTGGCACTAGAAACCTGGGTTGGGGGGGGGGGTCTGGTGCGGGAATGGGACTCTTTGCTCCTCAGATATCTCTCCTGATATTTATCCACCTGTTCCACATATCTGCGCCTCCTACCAGTCTCGATGTGGCTTCTCCCTTAATTCCATAGTTGGTTTCTTCTTTAACTCCATAGTTGTAGAATCTCCATTCAGCTCAATTTCTGGTGGCTATCCTTTAGCTTAGTTGTAATTCTGATGTGATGGTTGTGCAAGGAGGTGAGCTATATTTACTTACACCACCATCATATCCAGCCCACATGCCTTTTCCAGATTTGGCTCATTTGTTAGAAAATTTTAAAGGTTACAGATTTTTCCATTATGTGGGGTCTTTATGGATACCACATAATTTAAGAAACTAGTTCCCAACTGATAGACATTTAGGTTGTTAGTCTTTTATAGCTCATAAAAGACTAGGAATATTATAACCTTTAGTGAACATTCTTGTGCACATAATTTGGCTAAAAGTATGGGTATTGTTGCTGGATGTATTCTCAGTAGAATTGCTGCATCAAAGGATATGTCCATTTTTAACTTTAATAGGTATTTCTAAGTTGTCCTCCAAAGAGATTTACCAAATTCTATTCCCATCACTAGTGACAACCTTTCATTTGTATTTCAACTATTAGCATGCAAGATAGATACAAATCCTTTATTAAATATATTAGATCTGAATAATTACCAATATTTTAATGGTAATCTACTATTTTCCATTGCCAGATACATGTACTTTGCTGGTACAGTGATGGCTATAATTCCAGCTAGAGTCATATTTTGTTTTTCTTACCCAGAGTTTTTACTACTGTGTCTTGATTTTAGAAGGAGAACTAAGGAGATTATAGTTAAGGAAAGTTTTTATTAGCATAGGAAAATAAGTTTAAAGAGAAAAATACTACATTTCTTGCCTTATGTGTCAGAGAGAAAATGTGCATGGGCAAAAATCCGGTGATTGTGTGCTGTGACTGATTGAACCATGCAATTCTTACAATTTTTTCTTTTAGGAAAAACTGTAACAATCTGCCAACTACAAAAGGCTTAAATTTATGTACCCTGAAGTAGTTATGAGCTTCAAAATTTAAAATCTCTTTTTCTAATTTAAACTGTTGTTAACTAGGTAGAAAGTAAAAGGTAACAAACTTTGGTTTTAAATATATTGGGTTGGCCAAAAGTTTGGTTTTTTTCCATAAGATGGTTCTAATAGCACTTAGTTGTCTGTGACTTCATTCAAAACAATTTTGTTAGATTGTATTGTGACAGCTGTCATATCAGCAATGCATTTAAAAAGAAACATCAAAATTGGTGAATTTTTGTGCAGCCATTTTAATATTGAAGATGGAAGAAAATATGCAACATTTTTGGCACATTATGCTTTATTACTTCAGGAAAAATAAAAACACAACTGAAACACCAAAAAAAAAGATTTGTGCAGTGTTTGGAGAAGGTGCTGTGACTGATTGAACATGTCAAAAGTGGTTTGCAAAATTTTGTGCTAAAGGTTTCTTGCTGAACGATGCTTCATGGTTGGGTAGACCAGTTTAAGTTGATAGCAGTAAAATTGAGACATTAATTGAGAAAAATCAATGTTAAACCACGGGACAGATAGCCAACATACTCAGAATATCCAAATCAATAGTTATTGGTGAAAATGAAAAATGTGTCTTTTATTTTACCGAAAAAACTAAATAGACTTTTGGCTAACCAATATAACCACTTAGACTAGTCATTCAAACAAGCATTGAGAAAATTGAGTGGTACTGCCTGTATTTTAAGCAAATAGTTTTAAATATATATTAACATTGAAAATTATGGTATAAGTAGATTTTCTACAACAAAAATGTGAATTGATTTAATTTAATCTTAGAAGTAAAATCTTACTCTGTAGAGTATTAAACTGTAGCTGTGTCCTTTGTGGCTATTTTTTCTGTAATTTTACTTACATATTTCCTTGGAGTCTTAGTGAAACATGCTTTTTTTTGGCATGTCTTAAAAATGTTTTAAAACATATTTTAATTTCTTTTTATAGATACAAAATCTTACCCTAATCAGTGTGGAGTTACATGCTCGAACTAGACGAGACTTAGAACCAGATCCTGAATTTGACCCAATCTGTGCTCTGTTCTACTGCATCTCATCTGATACTCCACTACCAGATACAGACAAAACAGAACTCACGGGTGTAATAGTGATTGATAAAGACAAGACAGTCTCCAGTCAAGGTAGTGTTCATTTCTGTTAGTTTTATACCTGCGTGCCCTAAGATGAACCTTTAAATGGGGCCAGCTCTGTGCTGGAGATTTAAACCAAGCAAGTGTAAGGAATTTCTTTCTGAATTGCTGAGATGTGGGGGTAGGAAGTCTTACATACCGCCTTATCCTAGATTTATTATTCTTAACTTAAATAATTATCAGAAGCAATACAATATAAAGATTTTAATAAAATTTGCAATTCAGATATATAATTTCTTATAAATATAATTTTATAAAATACTGATTGTTGATACTGAAACCAACTGATTATGTGTCTCTTTGCTGCTAATACAGAGTTTCTGTTTGCTTTAAGAAGTTACTATTACATACATACTTACCTCACAGAGGGAATACCATGATCCCAAAGGTGGTTTTCCCAGGGTGAGGCTTATCCATTGCACTCTGGATGTGCTAAGCCCTGTGATTTCCCCAAATGTGGGGAACTCGACTGCATAATTTGTGGGAGTTGGGGACTGTGTTTGCACTCTCCTCTTTAAAAAAAAAAAAAAGGGAGAAGTTACTATTATAGTGCGACTTAATGGTTTATAAGAGACTTTTAAGATACAGTCTAATTTTCCTTATATATCTTCCTAAATACATAAACTTCTGGTTCAAAGGTTCTTTATGTAGTATACCATAGAAGGAGGTCTTAGCACACAACAAAACTATATAGGAACTTGCAGTTTAATCAATGGTGTGCTTGAGCTGACTTGTATCTGCTCACAAGCCAATGAATATTTCATGGCTTTTACACTTGATTTTAGCCAAGAGGCCAAGAAGTGATCATGGCTTTTTTTTTTTTTTCCCCATGAATTTTTTTCATGATATTTTCGTGAATTATTCTTATCTAGTTGATGTCACATTGGTCACTTGAAATCAGCCACAATGGAAGTCTTTACATCATGGAAATAGGCAAGCACTACAAATCAGGGCTCCCCCTGCCAGAGGTGGTGTAAACATTTTCCAGCATACCAGTGATTAAAATATTCTCTGTTAAGCAAAGCTCTTCCTATAGGAAAAGTAAAGACAGAAATGAAGTAATAAAACTTATTTTTGAGTGACACATTATATGGGGAATTTTGTGAATATAAACTTTTTGGGAATATAACAACATAGGAAACTGAAATTTCTAATTTTCTTAAAAGTTTCAAGAAATTGAGGCAATTATGTATTTACTTTGGGGAACGCTCTCTTAATTTGAATTATTTTAGTAGCATAATTTACTCACAAGTAAGGAATAGTAGTACTTACACAATTATATATAACAAACATTTTGTTTATTTCTTAGATATCAGATATCAAACCCCATTACTTATTAGGTCTGGAATTACAAGACTAGAAGTTACCTATGCTGCTGATGAGAAGGCACTTTTTCAAGAAATTGCAGATATAATAAAGAGGTACTATTTTGTATTTTCTGATTTTTTTCTGTTTTGTTCAGAGAATCCTTTTGTACTGTTGCTGATTAATATATTATAGATGGAAGTCAAAAAAGGAAAGAGAATCCCTTGATGTTGTTCTTAAAAATAGAGTTATCCTGGAAAGATTTTGTCCTGACCCCCCATTACCTCCATCAGGTTAGGGATAGGAAAAAGAATATTTTATTCCTAAGATTCAGGGTTTGGTGAAAGAAAAATATTAGCTTAGCCTCTAGCTCTCCCAGTTGGATATTAGCATGATTTTTTTGATGGTGAAATAATGGGGAACTATACTAAATTTATTCATTAAATAGGTGTCTACCTTGGAAGTCAGTCACCATTTCAATAAACTTTTTATTTTTCCTAAAAATATGTTTTCTGAGTTTTAAACAAACCAGTATTTCCAAAAAGCTTTGGATTTAATCTGTTTATAAATTTAATTTAAAAAGAAAATAATTAAGTGGATCTTTTGCATTTTCTCAAGAGTATTACTCTGGGTAGCCATGGACTCTCTTATTTAAATGCTTCACTTTTCTAGAAACTTAAGATTTCTCCTCATTGTTAGCCTTAGGTTTTTAAATGCCTAAATCAGGCTAGAAAATACTCTTTGGATCCTGATGTGGATAAAAGCTGTCTTGAGCATTTTATTACACTTAATCCTTTCTGTGGTTGAACTCTTGTAAAATTTAGTTGAACTCTTGTAAAGCCTGTAAAACTGAGACAATATTCTGCATTAAAGATCAAGATGATACTGTACACACTCAATGTATGATTGAATCCAAAATAGGTTAACATAAACCATTTTGAAAATTAGAAAACCGGAAGATGTGTCTTTTAAAAAAAAAAAAAAAAGTAAATGTCAGAGCATCAAAAATGTGCCCACTACCTGCTACTTTAGGGAGGGAAAAATGTATTCTTAGAGTTTATAGCACTGATGGCTGGGTGGGTTCTTACCCATGTGAGTATTGCTGTTGTCTGTCCTGCCCTTTATCTCTTCCAGAGGTTGTCATCAACATGTCAGATGCCTTCCTGCCCACACTTTTATTTCTTCAAGCAGCTTAGCAGAAGGAAAATATAAAGAGTCTCAGTCAATATCATTTTGTATGCTGGCACAGAGCCAATAATGTCCCTTTGCTTTGTACTCTTGTCTTCTCCTTGTTAGGTACATTCCCAGCAACAGGATTACCTGCCAACATGGAGAATTATGTCAATCATTTGCAAGTGTAGTACTTTCTTAAATATGTATAATACGAATTATACTATCATTAAGAAAAAATGCAGTAAACAAAATAAAACTAACTTTTGGTGTTTACTCTAAAAAATCATATGATTAAAGCGAAGAAAATCCTTAAATTATCAACATTTTAATTCTGAAATGTTCTGTCTATGTTAGTCCAAACAACCGCCTATGTGCTTATTTCATTTGTACACCCCCTGTGTTGAGTACCTCCACAACACAGGCTTTGTAAAGACACAAAGTAGTGGCAAACACACAAAGTAGTATAAAGTAATAGTAAACAAGTAAAACCAAATCCATTGTCTTCTTGTCACAATTATTTCTCTCTGTCTATATTTCCTTGAACTGTTAATAATTTTTCATTTCCTCAGTCTCCCTAATTTAAATATAAGCTTTGATTCCTCCCTTTTTTTTTTCCCTACATCCATCCAATGTATGTTATCCACTTAACCTGTTATTTTTCAAGATCATTTCCTTCTCTCCATGCCTTTTACCACTGCCCTAGTCAGAGCCCCCTCAGCCCTCACCTGTGCAGATGTCAGTGGGTTACTTAAAATAAATATTAATTGTGAAGTAGTTTATCTTGCCTAAGCAAATAAATCATTTTCATGTTTCTACTGCTTTCATTTTCTCCACAAGTTTTTTTTTTCTTCACCACTAATCCTCCCAACCCAACCTTCTTCTTTTCCCTAACTTTCAAAAAACCTGATAGACTGAATAAAATTCACAAAAATCATAAAACAAGTGACCAGGATTTTGTTATTGTCACCAAATGTTTCTACAGAAGAAATATAGAATCCTGGGGATTTTGAACTTGAAACAAATGTTTTATGATCTTTAAGGGTTTCAAAACTAAACAGCCTCCAGGTCAAAAAGTAGAGATACATAATAGAGCTGGGAAATATTGAAACAACTAAATAATTTTAAAAGAACAAAATCTATTTAATTGGTCCAGTAAAAGAAGCATAGGCCAACTTTTTTGTTGTTTTCCAGCCATTATCTCTGACCAGTAGCAGTTTATAAAATAGACAACTTTTAAAAAAATTTTCACCCAAGCATGTTTACTGATTTGAGAGAGATCGGAAGAAAGACACAGACAGACATCAGTTGCCTCCCTTAAGCACCCCGACTGAGGATCAAACCCGCAGCCTTGTGGTGTACAGGACAGCGCTCCAACCAACTCAGCCACCCAAGCCAGGGCCAGAAGATACAACTTCTTAATTGAGAACAAAACATTATCAGAAAATATATGTTCTTAACCAGCTCTGTTATCTGTTAGTTGCCCCAGCAGAACAAGTAGCTGACTAGAATAATTATTGTAATAAGATGTTTTCTAAATCCAAGAAATTCAGATGAAGAAATTAGAAATAACTGTCTTTATAAGAGTTGTGACAGAAGGGCTCTAATCTGACATCCTCTTCTTGTTGTACTGGTGCTTTAGAAATGGATGTGATAGGAACTCCAGCAATCTTCCACATTCTTTTAAGATCAGGGTCAACTGTGGCCACATGGTAATATCTGTTTTAAGTTACTCTTATTCTGAAACAGTCAGCTGCACCAGTTCTTTTTATGTGTGTATAGGAATCCTTCAAATCTATCCCTGATGATCTTCAAAGCCACTTGGCACTGCTACCCCGCTTCCTCAAATTTAAACATTACATACAGTAGTTAGTTTTACAGGGAGATACACTTGTCATGCAGAGAGTTCATCTTTGAGTCCTCTGAGAAGAGTTCAACTTCAATGGAAAGAGTTGGTGACGTTGTTATCAACAACAATATAAGATGTTGTGTTAAAAGACCAATGAGCAGGAAGGGTGTTGGGAGATTTCTCTTTTCTTAAGTGCCCTAGGATCTTTCCGAACTTCCTTTTTAAAGATTAACCTACGACTCTGGCCAGGTAGCTCAGCTGGTTAGAGCTTCATCCTGATACACCAAGGTTGTGGGTTCAATCCCTGGTCGAGGCACATACAAGAAATCAACCAATGAATACATAAATGAGTGGAAAAACATCAGTGTATCTCTCTCTCTCCACCCTCCCCCCATTCTTCTCTCTCTAAAAAATTCAAGTAAAAAAAAAAGCATAAATTACCTTTTTAAGCCTTTGATTTCTGAGACTAAGCATTAGCCTCAATGCTACATACTGCCTTGCTTTCTTTTGCTTCTCCAAGCTCATGCTCTTTTGTTCCATAATTACCAACTATGTGGCACTTTGTAACTTTTGTAGGTTGGTGAAAGGTCCATTTGACTGTTTTATTACATTGCTCAATTGTTTATTAAATTAAGTGGTTTTCTCAGAAATTTCAACCCTATTTGTGTAGAGAAAAATACGTAGATAATAAATGTTATCTTTTTTCCTAACAAGTTGAAGACCACTCTTTAAGTCTGTGGTGTAATAGTGGATCACAAACACATCACCAGATACTAAAATTTACATTATAGAATGTATTTTGGTGCACCCTTAAGGAATAGGAAACATAAAGAGGATGCCATTACAGAAGTTTGAACCTAGCTCTTTTGATAGCAGCCACTTAAATCTTCCAGGATTAAAAATGTGATGTTTTTGTGACATTCTTATAAGTAAGAACTAAAGCCGTTTAACACCCATTTTAAGAAAGTCGCTATGGAAGGATTAGCAAAACCAGTTCTAAAAATATATCTGGTAACCATGGTCCATTGTTGTACCGCAGACTTGCAAAGTAGCCAGATATAACTTCCAATAGTAAGTTAGTGTAATTCTGTACTGCAGACATTGGGTGATATCCTTCAGGCATTAAGTGGTATAATCTGCGCATCCTACAATTCAGGGTGACATTATAAGCAGTATGAAAACTTTATAAATTTTTGTGATATTTCACCCTTTTTTTGGCTTTCATAAACAATAGAGTAATCAAACTAATTTGGAGTTTCTAATTTAATAGTGTTACTATAGTTTTTTGCTCTCAATTTATGACTGTAATCAGTTCCTCTCTTCCCCACACGTTTTTGCATGTTGGTTCCATGGAAGGCCTAAGAGGAGCCACAATGGGGCTCTTCTGAGTCGGATGCAGATTGTCAGTTCAGTTTACCAGTGCAACTCCATGAGCACACTGAGCACATTTTCTCCTAGGTTCTGATGCTTCTCTTCCCCACATTGATCTCACCCCTATATTTCAGTCTTTCATTAAACTGAGTCACTTTCCTCTTAAGTTTAAAGGACAAACCTGTCATTACTGATGCCTTATTTCATGTGAGGACCAACTCATCACTAAAATTGAGTGAGGAATGGATACATTTTCGTTTTCTTTGTCAACATTAAAACTGTTTAAGGACAATATAGGTTAGAGTGGCAACAGAATGACCCAAGCAGGGAGAGGGGAATCTTTTCAAAATACACTGTCCACAATGCCCTTACATTTCATTCACCCTACCCCATCCCGCATTACGTTATCAACCATACCCTCGCTCTCGTACTTCAGTGGTGACTCCTCCCTCCCACACCAACTTCTATCAGTCTCTTTCCCAAGTCATCAAATAAATATAGTCTAAGTAAAAACTGTGCTTGCTTATAAGAGCAGCTTCAAATCAAGAGCTCTAATTGCCCCATTCCTTCCTGTGTACAAATTCTGTAAGTACTGCTGTATCATCCCATCCCCCTCTGAGAAACATAGAATATAGATTTTTATCCTTTATGTCATGAAGAAATAGTTCTTCTAGTTAAAGGTTTAAATGTATGGTTCTTGTGTAATTTTTTCATTTCTTCTTTAGGTATGATCCTGATATTCTACTAGGTTATGAGATTCAGATGCACTCCTGGGGTTACCTCTTACAAAGGGCTGCTGCCCTAAGTGTTGACTTATGTCAGATGATCTCTCGGGTGCCAGGTATGTAGCATTGTGAATGTTTTATGGTTCAGCTACAGAGCAAATTACAAAGCAAATAAAGGCAGGATGTTTAAAAGTACTATTGTTCTAGCCTAATTTTTAAGACTAAATTTCGTAAATTCTAGGTATATCATAACTCTGTTATAGAAAACTTAAAAATCAAGAAAAGTAAAGTAAAAATACCTGTTTCGCTACTACATATACTGTTAATATATGTACTTTTTTCCTTTTGGTCATTTTTCATAACATGTATAGGTTTTTCTTTTTTATGGTTTTTCTTTTCATCATACATATATCCCATTTTTTTATGCTTCCTTCATCCAGCATCTCATCTTAAGTATTCTATATTCTATATTATGAAATAGCCTTCTTAATCTTTATGAAGAACATAACTTTTTTTTGACTTGATGTACTATAATTTTGTCAGTTCTGTATTTTGGGCTGTTCCCCAAAAGTCTGATTCTGATTTAAGAGGGGGGCAATAATGAGACTCATATCAAAATTACAATTTATAAAGCACTTTAAAAAATATTTTTTGTATATCTACAAAATTTTTAAGAGCTTCATTTTAAAGGCTCCCCGCATGTTGGACAAGGACAAAGTAGAATATACTTTTAGGAGGCTAAAAGACCAAATACAGAATTGTTTAAAAAAAAAAAAAAACTGATCAAGAGGCTTTCTGGAAGAGATGATGATTTCAGTAAAATATCTTAATTTGGTAAATTTAAAGGGACAAGTTGAAGCTAAAATACTGAAGGACAGTTAAATATTTTTGAGCTTTGTCAAGGCTTGGAATAAAAGGGCAGAGATACTTTACATTTTTTTTATAGCATGAATTTGTTGTGGTTTCTGTATCCCTTGAGTAATAGGAGCAGTGGTATATCTCAATTTTTTCAACATTTCATTTGGCATAGGTTTCAGGAGAGGAAGTATGAATTTTCAGGTGCACTCATTAATTAGTTTAATTAGTTTTAACAGGTAAGATATGACTTCAGATCAGAAGAATGAATGAAAGCTTGTATTCTTCTAAATCACTGCAAAACCATTTTTATAGGCAATGTAATACGATAGAGAAAGGGCCTGCTGAGGGAGGCAGCGTAGTAAAGTGCACAGATTCTGGAAAAAGACTACTGGGTCCTAATCCTGGCTATATAGCTAACTAGCTATGTGGTATTAAGCAAGTTACTTCACCTATCCATACCTCAAATTGTTGATCTGTAAAATGGTTGTAATAATAGAACTTATCTCAGGGCAATTGTGAAGTACTTAAAACATGAGAATACAGTAAACGTTACATAAATGTTTGTTAAATGGAAAAGTTTTTTCAAATATTATCTCTTTAAAATAAAGAAGAGTGAGGTGGTATGTGTACATATGTAGTCTTTGGATCAGGTAACCCTGGTGTAGAATGCTGATTCTGTTGCTGTGTGACCTGGGGGCAAGATAAAACATTTCTGAGTACAATTTACTACAGTGCAAAATAAAAAGTAAGCTAACAATAAAGTGACTGTATTAAAATAAAATAATACTAGTACAGTTCTTAGAACATAATAGCTATTCAATATATGGTAAATATATTTATTATTCCAGAGCCTCTAATCAGCAACATTTGTATATAGCCAGTGTTATATACAAGAAACATTTTAATTTCTATTCTAGTAAAATCATCACTTAAGAAACTAGGCTCAGAACTCTGTTTACTGTAAGAGGACTCTTCATCTCTATATTGTTATTAAGAGAATTTCATCCTGAATAGGAACATCATTAATTGATGTCAACAAAAGATCTGAACAAAATAGACTGTGAATCACATTTCATCTTTAATCTTCATCTTTAATTTTTATTGTCATTTTATTTGATATAATTTGCTGAATAATTTGGTTTCTGTGAGTTCTGATGCAGTATATTTTCATTTCTACAGATGACAAAATTGAGAACAGATTTGCAGCTGAAAGAGATGACTATGGATCAGATACAATGAGTGAGATAAATATCGTTGGCCGAATTACACTAAATCTTTGGCGAATCATGAGAAATGAGGTAAGGTGCTTTAGATAAAATTCTGTTTGGAAATAAGAGGTTAGCTCAATATAACGATTTTAGTCATTATAGAGTATTAGTATAGCTTACTGCGTAATCTACGTGTCTTTGTGAATTGTTTTACTTAAGTAGAGTTACTTTCTAAAATACACAGCTACAGAAGTATTTAATTTTTAATGTTTTCGATTAATTTCAATTTTTTTTATTTGTGTTTAAGGTAGCAGTAGCTAGAAAATCTAACGCTATCACAAAATAATATGTTGTATGTGTTGAATATTGTAGAATTTTGTCATTTTTGCACTTAAATCATTTTTGAACTTAAGGCCAGATGAATTCAGTTGGCTTTTTCATTTCTTACACTAAGCAAAATTTAGTCTAGATATGGAAGGAACTTTTTGAACTAAGGATATTTAAAAACTGGGTCAGACTAGTAAGGTAAATTGGAAAGATTGTATTTGGAAATGGTTCATTGTAGCACCCAATTGAGGCTTTTTGGGGATCCCTCAGGTAAGGATTTTTGGTAGTATGAATTTCCACAGACTATCTTATTAATTTGCAATCACTCAGAAAAACAGTTTTCACCCAAAATGTTAGGTAATAGAATCCTAGATTATATAATATCCTTGAAGTTGCCCAAGTTCTCTTACTGAAATGTAAAAACAATACCTACTCTAAGTTGGTCTACTCTCAGATTTTGGACTTTGGATAATATCAGATAAAATGTTTGTATTTAAAAGACAGCTCTATTCTACACTGCTCCCCTTTGCCGCTTTCTGTCTGTAGGCGCTCTTTTACATACTCATTGCTCACTGGGATCATCCCTGCTCTCTTAGATCTGTGTGAAACATTTGACTTTCGAAGCACGCCCTCTGTAACTCTGTGGGCGTTATCACACAGTAATTCTTTCAGATAAGAAAATATGTCCTTTACATTAATTTCAGGTATTCCCATTTTTCTTTGTAATTCCTCTTTGTTCCATGAGCCTAAAGTTTGATGCTCACATATCATCTAATTTGAAAATGTACAATATATGTATCTGCTTGAGGATAACATTATTGTTGTTTTCTTCTTAAAATATTATCAGAGCACAAGAATCCCTAATGACTTCAAAATAATTTCTAGTGACACAACATAGAATATGAAGGTACAGAGACTTTGATATATTTGCTTTGCATATTCTATTATATATTTCCAACTGCAGTCTCTAATATTGGCTGGGATGAACACATAAATTAAGTATATAAACAAAATCAGATTATTGAATCTTAGTTTCAGGAGTCTTTTTATTTTTATTTTTTTTCTTTCAGTAGCTTTTTTATTTATGAAGATCCCAAAGACAGCTGTAGTAATTATCAATTATTAGTTTAAAATTAAAAATTAGAGAGTAAATATTTTTCAAAGTTTGGTGCTGTCTTTAGTCCTTACTGAAAACTCAGGGTCAAAGTCTTTCTCTAATTGTAGGCTGAATATATAGTATATCTGATCTTTATTTGGGAATGTAGATAACAACTGTGAGAAAGTTATGAGTTGGCTAATTTACACTCCTTAACCCCCTTTTAGACAGGCAAATAAATTAGATTGCCCCCTTTTTTAAAAATGTATTTTATTGATTATGTTATTACAGTTGTCCCATTTTACCCCCTTCACTCCCCTCTACCCTGCACTCCCCTTCCCCCACATTCCCCCCCTTTAGTTCATGTCCATGAGTCATACTTACAAGTTCTTTAGCTTCTACATTTCTCATATTATTCTTACCCTCCCCCTGTCTATTTTCTGCCCACCGTCTATGCTACTTATTTTCTGTACCTTTTCCCCATCTCTCCTCCCACTCCCCTGTTGCTAACCCTCCATGTGATCTCCATTTCTGTGTTCCTACTCCTGGTCTAGATGTTTGCTTAGTTTCTTTTTGTTTTAGGTATAGTTGTTAATTGTAAGTTTGATGTCATTTTACTGTACATGTTTTTGATCTTCTTTTTCTTAGATAAGTCCCTTTAACATTTCATATAATAAGGGCTTGGTGATGATGAACTCCTTTTACTTGACCTTATCTGGGAAGCACTTTATCTGCCCTTCCATTCTAAACAAAAGCTTTGCTGGATAGAGCAATCTTGGATTTAGGTCCTTGACTTTCATGACTTGGAATACTTCTTTCCAGCCCCTTCTTGCCTGGAAGGTCTCTTTGGAGAAATCAGCTGATAGCCTTATGCAAACTCCTTTGTAGATAACTGTCTTCTTTTCTCTTGCTGCTTTTAGGATTTTCTCTTTGTCTTTAATCTTAGGTAACTTGATGATGTGCCTTGATGTGTTCCTCTTTGGGTCCAAATTCTTTGGGACTCTGGGCTTTCTTCCTGGACTTCCTGGAAGTCTATTTCCTTCGCCAGAATGAGGAAGTTCTCCTTTATTATTTGTTTAAACAACTTTTCCACTTGTTGCTCCTCCTCTTCCCCTTCTGGTACCCCTATAATTCAGATGTTGGAACATTTAAAGATGTCCTGGAGGTTCCTAAGCCTCTCCTCATTTTTTTTGAATTCGTGTTTCTTCATTCTTTTCTGTTTGATTATTTCTTTCTTCCTTCTGGTCTATTCCATTGATTTGAGTCCCAGTTTCCTTCCCATCACTATTGGTTCCCTGTACACTTTCCTTTATTTCACTTAGCATAGCCTTCATTTTTTCATCTAATTTACGACTAAATTCAACCAATCCTGTGAGCATCCTGATCACCACTGTTTTGAACTGTGCATCTGATAGGTTGGCTATCTCTTCATCGCTTACATGTATTTGTTCTGGAGCTTTGATCTGTTCTTTTGTTTGGACCATTTTTTGTTGTTGTTTTGACTAGCCTGTTATGTAGTGAGGAGCGGAGCCTTAGGTGTTAACTGGGCAGGGCAACCCAGTCGCTGGGTTGTGACGCTGTATGTGGGGGAGGGATCGAGAGGAAACAATGGTGCTTGCTCTTGCTCCCTCTCTGTCGGATTTCAGTCCCTTCCCCCACTTCCCACAAGCAAAGTGGGTTCTTTTGGTGCTGATTCCCAGGTGGGTGGGTTTGTGTATATCCTGGAACCCTGTGGATCTCTCCAATGAACTCTCCTGTGAGGCTGGGAGTCTGTCCCGGCATCTCAACTCCCACAGGTGTTTTCAATCAGTGGTTTGAGACTTTATTTCCCCTGGAATAAAGGGCACCAGGGCGCTGGCACACTGGGTTGCGTGGTCTGTCTCACTCCCCAGTTTCGCCTGGTTTATCTGCACGCGAATATGGGACCACCCAGTTCCTCCAGCCACTGTGTGTGCTGCGCCCCTCCACAATACGCTGCCTCGCTGGGTGTGCCTGCTGCTGCCTTGCGCTCCCCGGGTCTACCAGCCCACCACTTTGCTGCAACCCCTCTCCTCCCAGCTGCCCAACTCCGCCCCTTCTACCTGTCTGGATGAATGTGTCTACTTTAACTCCTTGGTTGCTGGACTTCCATATGGCTCAATTTTCAGTCGGTACTGGTTGTTTTTTGTTTCTAAATTGTTGTTCTTATTTTGGTTGTGCGAGGAGGCACAATGTGTGTACCTATGCCTCCATCTTGGCCAGAAGTCTGCCCACCCCCCACACCACTTTTTTTTTTAACTAACCCAAAGTATTCCTGGCAATTTGGAAATTTTTATGAAATCCTGAATGAACTTGTGGGAAGTACTGTCTTGTATCTCAAGCTGTGTTATGACTTTGGATAGCAGCTGGCCCTGAGAATTTTCTTCATACTAGAGGTTCTCAAACTGTTTTTTCTGTATTTAAACAGTTCCAAAGGCTCCTTTTTATCTTCATTTCATTTATCTATATCTCCTTCATAACACTTAGCAGTTTCAAACCTCTATTATTGTTTTTTAATCTTTATAGTTTGTTTTTACAATGTTTTTATATCTACTATACAAAAATAAATGCAAAAGAATACATACAAAAAAAGTGAAATTCCCTGTTCTTTTTAAGACATCTGCTCAAGAATTGCATTGCACCTGTCAGATAGTTTACAGTTGAAATGGATATCTTTTTGTCTATGCCTAGTTGGATTTTTAAAAATCTGTTTTGTTTTGTTTTGTTTTAAATAATATGCTAGTTTTCATTCTCTTGCTTAACATTAACAGAATTACTGGTGTTCCCTCTGGACTTTGAGTCCTTAGTAACAAACACAGTGCCTGTTAAATAGTACTTGTGGCATATTTGTTGACTACTTGAATGAAAGAATAAATTACTCTTCCCCAGAAAATTATATTTAGAGGCCTTCTGAATATCAGCTTAATCCAGGCCTTTTAAGAATTTGCCAAGTAGGTTGGAAATAGAGCTGATTCAGTTCAACAAATATTTATTAAGTGCTATCTTTAATGCATGAATTTCGGCCTGGTTTAGATGGAGTGAGAGTATAGCAGGTTCCTCTCTATTTTAACAGTCAGGGAAGCAGATTATATGGATGCAGCAGATGCTGAAAGGTGAGTAGATGCAGCAGTGAAAACTTCTGATTGTTTCAACTTTCTCAGTGAAATAGGAATCACTTTTCTCAGCTGAAAGTAAGCATAGTGAAGGAGTTTTTTGGATTTGATGAGAGAAGTAGAGTATGCAATAGTTATCTAGGAGAATTTGAGAGTGGATAATTAAGAAACTATAAAAACTAGGCAGCATCGAGAGCCCATTATAGATTTGCATCAGGAAATTAAAGTGATACCTGCCAGCTATGTTCACATTCACAGATATAATGTGCAGAGTAGCAGAGGATTAGATTTGTCTACAACTCACAAGCAAAGGGTTATAGCTTTGGTAGAATTTAATTAATTAGTTAATCAGTTAATTACAACTGAAGCAGGAGAGAAGCAAAAAACTGAATGGTGTGTGCAAGATTGTGATCATAATGATTCACTGGAATTTCAGCTAGATAGATAAGAAGCAAAGAGAGATCAGGGCACTAGAACAGGTAAACTGGAAGGATAGGAGGTAGCAGTCAGAGTAGGGTGTGTGAGGTTATGGAGGGATACTGTTATTGGTAATCATAGATGTTAGAGTGTGATTGTGGGAGTGGGTGGCTAAGGTGGGATGGAAGCAGTAACATGAATTTACCTCTGAGATCCATCTGTCTGGTAGCAGTACAGAAGGGGACACAGTCAGAGGTAAGGAAACCATAGAGAAGATTATTGGGGCAACAAATAAAAATGGGTGGTGGGATTTAAAAACAAATTAGTGGATAAATCAATAAGAGCTGGATGCACAAAAAGATAAAGAGGAAGAGGTGTCAAGAATGATTTATCATGGTTCTGACATAGATGGTTTAAGATCATGTTAGGTGGGAAAATGATGATTTAAGGATATAGAGCATGAGTTATTAGTAAAATATCTATGTGAAGATACCCAACAGGTATTTAAACAGTAAAGTCCCTAATATAGGGTAGAGGTCTGGATGAGAGATACAGCCTGGGAAGTCACATGAAGAATGGCAAAGAAAGTGATGATCATTGAGCCAAAGATACATTTTTATAAACAAAACCATTTTGAGGAGTAGACAGAGTAATCAAATCCTAAGAAGGAGCAGTCAGATGAGATAACAAAGAACCAGCAGAGAACACTCCCAACAGAGTCACTAGGAAGGTCAGATGCTTCCACACAAGGCACGGAAGCCTCCCATTATCTCCGTTTGGCAACATTAGAATCTGCTTCTCACATTCCTTATCATAATTTCAGTCTGTCAATAAGCATGTCAGGTGCTTTTAAATATAAGGACAGTGGGATGGGCGATGAAGACTTTGTAGAGGTAAAATAATACATTCCCTTGCATTCGTATGTTTTATCTTTTATAGACTTGTCATTTTAAATTTTGATACAAACGTGCAGGGGAAGTAAGGCGCAGAATAGTAAGATGTTATTCCAAATGAGGAAACTAAAGTTCACAGAGCTTAAGTGACTTGCTTATAAAGCCTCATAGCTAGTAAGGGGTCTAGGCTTAGTTAGGCTCATTGTGGGCATGCTCTCTGTGCTCAGAGAGTTTTTATTTATTTTATTTTACATATATATAAAATAAAACATGTACAAAATTATATATCTCTTTGAGGACAGAGAGCGTGTTCACAATAAGTGTATGTGTATCTCTCAGATATATTATATGGATTCAATAGGGTATCTATCATTGAGCCTAAAGACATTATATAAGAGCCAAATGAGACATAAATGGTGTGTGCATTGGAAGAAAAGAAAATTGTGTTGAGTCTTGGAGGGGAGTAAGGAAAGAGTGGAAGAGGGTATAAAGGGTACAGAGTAAGTAACTATAATGAAGAAATACCACACAGCAATGAAAAAGAATGAAATACTGTTCAATGCTACAGTGAACAACATAGATGAATGTAAGGCATAATGTTGAGCAAAAGAAACCAGATAAATAACAGTATATATTAAATGGTTCTATTCATGTGAAACTTAAAAATAGTCAAGACTAATCTATAGTGGTAAACCTTGGAAGGTATTGACGGGGAAAGGGCACAAGGGAGCCTTCCAGTGTCCTAGAAAGTTTCTGTGTCGTCACATGGATGGGTGTTACACGGATGTATACACACATAAAAATTCATGAGTTGTTCACTTTAAATGTGTATACATTCTCTATGTTGAGTGTATGTCAACCAAAACATTTTTTGTTTAAATTGAAGACTCCAGGGAAATGGGGAACAACTGAGGAAATAAAGTAATAGAGGATATAGGCCACAGGTGCTTATTTATGGCCTCCTTCCATTTTTTATCTTTATTTCCTGTGTTCCCCTGCACTAATTCTGACTGCCTCTCCCAGTTCTGAGTAAGTTTGTTTCTGAAGTGATTAGCCGTTGTTTTGCGCATCTCTCTCAGCCCATTCCTTTATCGATAAAATAAATGGACAAGCACTGAACACTTTCTTCATTTATATTAATTCTGGCTTTTATCTACAAAGTACATTAACCCAATGTTTAACTTACTGAGATTTCTGCCTAAAACAAGTAACAAACTCCTAATTCATATTTTTAGATTCATATTTCAACTTCTAGAGTAAATCACTCTGAAGATTAGAACATTCTGAAAATGGATTATCTTAGACAGCTTGTTTCTTTCCTTTAATTTTATTGTAACTGAGATTATAGCTGTGTGTTGTTATGCTGCTGTGACACCAAGAAGACCCAAAGTAGAGTGACTGTTATATAACGTTGTAATATGTGTCCAGTCTTAATCTAATTTATGAAATTGTTCTATGTGAAATAATATCAACCCAGAACATAGGTTTGTCATCCACCTCAGATAATGGGGACGAATTCCTAAGATTCTATTTAAGTTTAGTTCGAGGTCATGAAATCCTCTAGGTCAATCCTCATGGATCAACGTACATGGCAAACTTCAAATATTTCCCTAATGAGAGAAGCGTGGTCCAATAAGGTGACCTTTTCTGTATGAGTTGTTTTTTGTTTTTTCAATGAAGATGTACACTCTAGCAGAAGTTGAGATTTAGTCTAAATATACTCTGTATCAATCAGGTAATCATGCAACTACCTGAGATCAGATGTTTGGCTCTGTTTTCTATAAAACTAAATGGAAATTTTAAAAAACTAAATGAAAATATTAACAAGTAAAAGTCATTTAGATATGGGATTTGGTGAATAAAAAGTTATTCTTTGATTGTTGAGAAGTACTTCAGGTCAGTACTGATTGCGGGGGGGTGGGGGAATGGTGATTTACTTACAAGATAATGGGTTTGTGCCTGGTGACTCTAGAATAGCCTCATTTCAAAGTTTACAAGTGTGTGTGTGTGTGTGTGTGTGTGTGTGTGAGAGAGAGAGAGAGAGAGAGAGAGAGAGAGAGAGAGAGAGAGAGAGAGAGAGAAAGAGAGTGAGAGAGAGAGTGAGTGAGTTTGTATGCTCTGAAGTATGCTACATTCCAGTGCTGCTGTTCTGGAGACTGATAGAAATCAAAGATAAAGTAAAACGAAACGAGTTTGGGTCAGCACACTGAGATGAGCTTAACATTCGGTCCCTGTTTTGTACTTGACAAATTGTAGACATGAAAAAACAAAGATTTTAAAGATTTTATTTATTTACTTGTAAAGAGAGGGGAAGGGAGGGAGAGAAACTTTGGTGTGTGAGAGAAATATTGATCGGTTGCCTCTCACACACACCACAATGGGGACCGGGCCTGCAACCTTGGCATGTGCCCTGACTGGGAATTAAACCAGTGACCTTCACTTTATGGGACAACGCTGAACCAACTGAGCCACCCCAGTCAGTGTGAAAGGAAATAATTTATAAACTTATAAATAAAATTATAATATAATATACAAATGTGTGAAGTGCTATTTGAACTATTATTCAGAATCCCAACCTGACCTAAAAATGGGGACTGCTGGTTCCTTAATTTCCATTTTGCATTGAAATACCTGCTGTTGTCTAAATTGCTTGTGTCTTGTGGCTATTTCTGAGAGACTGTCTAGCTAGATATATGTTTTATGAATTTGGACTTTTTTTAGTGTTCTTTTCCCATTAACACAGCTTTTACCTATATACTTTGAAGATGGGGAAGCATTTCTGCTATATCGTTTTAAGTCTTGTTTTGGAATGAAATGGATTCCATAATGTCCTTTTATTGGGTCTTAGTATTGATGTAATTCTTGGGAGCAGGATGAATGCCTGCCTTTAACGAAATAACTCATCCTCGAATCTGTGGGATCCTGTTAATCAGCATGTGATCAAGGACCAAACAGTAAGTATGGAAAGAACAAAAAATTAACATGCTTTAACAATACTCCTGTCATTATTTGTATTGGTATAGAATATAAAAGGAAGTGATAAGAACTAGGATCTATTAAATAAATTTTATATGGCCAAGTTGAATTTTAGCAGGTCAGATTTTTTTCCAATTAAATATTAATTTTTTGAACATTTCTATCTAGTAGGCTATATATACATAACTTTAAATTAATTGTAATTCCGTTGTAACACAAATTATTGTTGCAGGTAGCTGTCGTATCTACTGCGAAAGGTTAGAAGTAATATTTAGAATCTTTTAGGACCAAATTTGCATATAATACAAGCATTATTATAATAGAGTCTCTTTTTTTTAGGTGGCTCTAACTAACTACACCTTTGAAAATGTGAGCTTTCATGTTCTTCATCAGCGTTTTCCACTCTTTACCTTCCGAGTCTTATCAGATTGGTTTGATAACAAGACAGATCTGTACAGGTAATGTTTTATAACTCTAAAGAGGATATTATCTTTTTTTAATTGATATTATTGGAGTATAATTTATATACAGTAAAATGCACACATTTAAAGTTTATTATGTGATGACTTTGAAAAATGTATATGCCCTGTAACCAGTACCCGCAGTCAAGATAAAAAACATTTCTAACACCCAGAAAATTTCTTTTAACAGCATTGTAGTCAGTCTGCTTATTCCTATGTAAGTACCCACGTGCTTAGGTAACTTACAAACTGCCCACATAAGTACTAATTGAATTTCTATTGCTATAGATTAATTTTGCCAGTTCTAGAACTTTTATGTAGAGTTATTCATAATCTACACCCTTTATTCTGGCTTCTTTCAAGGAACTCAGCATAATGTTTTTTGAGATTGAACCTTGCTATTTCATAAACCATTAGTTTTCCTTTTTATTAGTAAATAATATTCAGTTACCACAATTTATGTATCCAGTCTCCTGTTGATGGACTATTGGGTTGTTTCTAGTTTGAGGCTATTAAATAAAACTGTATGCAAGTCTTTGTGTAAACATAGTTTCATTTCTCTAGGAGTGGAATTGCTGGGTCACATGGGTACTTGTTTAACATTTTTAAGAAACTGCTAAATTGTTTTCTTTGGCAAGTCTTCTAGTGCAAGTCTAATGGCAGCAAATTGTCACAGCCTTTATTGTTCTGAAAATAACTTTCACCCTTATTTTTTCATATTTTTACTGTGTAATTCTGGAGATGAGAATTTTTGTTTTCTTTCACCTTGGTAAGGATTTCATTCCCTTTCCTTCCAGCCTCCATTGTTTCTGGTGAAAAATCAACAGTCATTCTCCTCATGTTTCCAGTGTATGCAGTACATGTTTTTTTTTTTTTTTTTTCAAAGTCCAGCTTGATGAATGGTTGGCTGCAACTCAGTGTAAAGCTTATAGTGGAGGCAGGGAGAGTTACTCAGCTCTGCTCCAGAATCTGTCTTGGGCAGTTCCTGTTCTCCTGGGGCTGCCCTTCCCCCAGGGGATGATGGCTTTTGCTTCTACTCCTTCCTCAGCAGCAGTGTTTCTGGGAAAGTTTTCTGCCCCTTACTCAGTGTGGACAGCCTTTGCTTGTTATTAGTACAGGCTCATGGTGGGAACAGGGAAGATTTCCTGCCCTTCCCTGAGGTGCACCTTTAACTGCCCCTGTTATATCTGTTCTTCCCCAGAGATAGTGAATCTTTGCATGAACCCTGAGGAGGGGAGAGTTTCCTGCTAGTCCCACGGCAACTCAAGGCTCTGCCTCATACAGGACAAGGGTTGAAGGAAGTTACAGGGTTTCATTCCTGTGTGCCCTGCCAGGCCTGCCCCCAGTCTTCTCACAAGTACTTGGTGAGACCCGTGGAGAAAGAGTCCCCTAGTGCCTGGGCTCACAGTGATTCTAAACTCTCCTGCTAGCTTATATATGACCTTCATATACTTTATTAAAAATTTAACTGTTTCATTCTTACCTGCTTTTATGGCAGCTGCCTCTCCTGCCTATCCTCTACCAAACATGAGTTATGTGTCCTGCCTGTCATCCTTAGATGGTTTTGTCTTGCTGTGAAATTTAGTTCACCTGATTCTTTTGTAACCTCAACTTTCTAATGACCTCAAGGAAACTTGTAATTTTATAGATAATCCAGCCTTTTATCATTGTTTGGACTGGGGTGATGTTCTTTTGGAGCTTTCTACATCCAAAGCTGAACTCTGTATTTTTTTTCCTGGCTGCTTAAGAGAAGTTATATAATATAAATAAAATGAAACTTGATATTAAACTTAACATAGAACAACATTCAGTGGTTTGTTTATAGGCCCTAGAATGCTATAAATGCAGATTTGCTACTTTTAATTAGGTATTATCTAAAATGATAATTAAATCTGTTTTTGCCAAGTTAGATGAGAACTGGACCTAACTTTTACATAAGGGATTTGGACTAAACATTAGACCATTTATGTTAAATGGATTATGTTACATGAAGCGACCACGAACTCTTTTTTTTTTTTTTTTTTTTTTTTTTTTTTTTTTTTTTTTTGAGACACTTTGGAAGATCAGATAATTATGTTTTTAAATTTGAGGAAATTCTTACCAAGAATATAAGTCATATTTTTTAATTTGCATTTACTGTCTCCAGTGTTTTAAGGAAAAATGTGTTTGTATGTGTATTTTCTCAACTGACTCAGAAAGGAAAGGAACTCTTGTTAGTCAAGGATTTGCTTGTATTAAATCTGTTTGTAAAGCACAAAGGTGCCCTGATTATTACTGTTTTGTTTTTGTAAACTTAGATTTGGGTCTCCTGGAAGCCCTTGATTATTATGAATGAGTTATGTTCTCAAAGTTTTATTTCTTGGCCCTGGCTGGTGTGGCTCAGTGGATTGAGCACCGGTCTGCAAACCAAAGGCTCACCAGTTTGATTCCCAGTCAGGGCACATGCCTGGATTGCAGCCAGGTCCCTGGTAGGGGGTGCATGAGAGGCAACTACACACTGATGTTTTTCTTCCTCTCTTTCTCCCTCCCTTCCCCTCTCTCTAAGAATAAATAAAATAAAATTTTTTTTAAGTTTTATTGCTTGTGACTTTAAACACATTTTTCTATAAAACGTTATGTCTCATGATTAGATTCCTAAATCAGCCTATAAAGCCTTTTCTGATCCCTAATATTACTAATCTAGGGAACTCATAATAGCATTTTTATTTCATCTGCTATCCAAGGAATAGTAATTGAATAGTGTGTCATGGTAGCAAAGGGTTATGGGTAGCTCAAGAAGATAGTATTAGAAATTTTTAGAATAAGTGAGTTTGTATTTGGAATTTTATATCTTTTTGTCAACCTCTTCCTAGATATCCTATCCCCCAAAATACCCCATGCCCTTAAGATGCTCTAAGTCCAGCCATTTCAGCTTCTGCCCAGGCCTGTTTTGAGTAGCTTATGCTTTGTAATTCCTTTCCTCTACCCCAAATCAAAACTTGTATTTGCTTATTAGGATACAACAAATTAGCTAACAAAATTCAATTTTGTCATGTTATGTTTGTTATTTTTTTAAAAGGCCACAATTACCCATTCTTTTTTTAAACAACATAGCTTGCTAGATAAGACTAAAAAAAACACAAATGAATGTGATGATTATTTCAAAAATAATCACTTTTTTAATTTAAACAGATCACTTTTTAAGTACTTTTGAAAAATATTTTAGGAAAGATATGGAATGATGTCAGCATGATAGTAGAGTAGGAAGCTCTGGAACCTCTTTTCCCCACAAAAGCACTGATTCAGCAACAGTTCACAGACAATTTCCCTTTGTGAAAAATCCAAAAAGAAATTGAAAGCTTCTGCCACCTGGGAAAACACAGAACCAGGCTCACCAAAGCGGAGAGGGAGATTCAGGACACCCTCTTGCCAGAGTCCTGTCCCTGGCTCAGAGCCAAATGATCAGGAAAAGGCTTCTAGCTTCTCCCAGGGGATGGAGGGATTGGTTCATGTGTCTAGCAACGCAGCTTTTCCAAGGAAGCTCTAACAGGTCTGACACAGTCTAGCTGGCAGAGCCTAATGTAGGCTGGTAGACACTGTAGATCCTCCCCTCCTGCTCAGCACAGAGCAAGTGATGAAAAATCCCAGCTCTGAGTGTACCCCTGGGGCGAGAAAGAGTTGATCCATGCATCCAGAGTCTCAATTCCTCCTAGGCTACCCAAAAAACTGGCATCTGTCTTCCCAGTCTTGGTGCTCCAATAGGTCTGGAACAGTCTAGCTGTTTTGGGAGCACACACAGGGGTATGGACTAGCAGACCATAGCTCCCTTCCTGCTCAGCACAGAGTGGGCGTACAAAAACTACAACCGCCTGCTTCTCCCTGGGAAGGGAAAGAGGCCCCCAGTCTCTGTCTGGGTTGATTGACGGAGGTCTTCTATACAAGGCTAGTTCATGAAGACTGGGAGAAGTGCCAGCTTTGTCTAACATAGGACACCAACACAGAGAGTGAAGAAAAATGAAGAACCAAGCAAAGATATTCCAAACAAAGGAGAAAGATGAATCTCTAGAAATTGATCATAATGAAACAGAGTTATACGATTTACCTGATAGAAAATTCAAAATAACTCATATTCTCACCAAAGTCAAAACAACAAAATGAGAATTTCAACAGAGACAAAAATATTTAAAAGTACTGAACATAACAGGAGCTGAAAAACGCAATAATTGAACTGAAACTTTCACTGGAGTTGTTCAATAATAGACTAGGTCAAGCAGAGGAAAGGATCAGTAAACTTCCAGACAGGTCATTGACCATGTGGTCTGTGGAAAAGATGAGCCATTATATCCCTTATATCCATTTTGCTTTATCTTTTTTTAAAGAATTTTTATTGATTATGCTATTACAGTTTTCACAGTTTTCCCCCTTTATCCCCCCTCCATCCTGTCCCACCAACCCCAATCTTCCAGCATTCCCCCCACCCTTAGTTCATGTCCATGGGTTGTACATATAAGTTCTTTGAGTCCTCTGTTTCCTATACCATTTTTTATCTCTCCCTGTCTATTTTGTGCCTACTAATTATGCTTCTTCCCTGTACCTTTTCCCCCCTATTCCTCCCTTCCCCCTCCCCACTCAACTTCCTCCATGTGATGTCCATTTCTCTGATTCTATTCCTATTCTGGCTGTTTGCTTAGTTTTTTGTTTTTGTTGTTTTCTTTTCTTTTAGGTTCACTTGTTAATAGTTGTGAGTTTGTTGTCATTTTATTGTTCATATTTTTTATCTTTTTCTTAGATAGGTCCCTTTAATGTTTCATATAATAAGGGCTTGGTAACAATGAACTCCTTTAATTTGACTTTATCTGGGAAGCACTTTATCTTCCCTTCCATTCTAAATGAAAGCTTTGCTGGATAGAGCAATCTTGGATGTAGGTCCTTGCCTTTCATGACTTTGAATACTTCTTGCCTGTAAGGTCTCTTTTGAGAAATCAGCTGACAGTCTGATGGGAACTCCTTTGTAGGTAACTGTCTTCTTTTCTCTTGCTGCTTTTAGGATTTTCTCTTTGTCTTTACTCTTGGGTAACTAAATGATGATGTACCTTGGTGTGTTCCTCTTTGGGTCCAACTTCTTTGAGACTCTCTAGGCTTTCTTCCTGGACTTCCTGGAAGTCTATTTCCTTCACCAGATTGATTGGGGAAGTTTTCCTTCATTATTTGTTCAAATAAGTTTTCAACTTCTTGCTGTTATTCTTTTCCTTCTGGTACCCCTATAATTCAGATATTGGAATGTTTTGGGTTGTCCCAGAGAGTCCTCAGCCTCTCTTCATTTTTTTGGATTCTTGTTTCTTCGTTCTGATCCAGTTGGATGTTTATTTCTTCCTTGTGTTCCAAATTGTTGCTTTGAGTCCCGGTTTCCTTCCTGTCACTGTTTGCTTTGTTTCACTCTGGGTATCCTTCATTTGTTTTTTCAAAATTTTTTTGACCAAGCTCAATCAGTTCTGTGAGCATTTTGATTACCAGGGCTTTAAATTCTCCATTAGATAGGTTGGCAGTCTCCTCATTGCTTCTGAGGTTTTGCTGTGTTCTTTCATTTGGGCCATATTTCTTTGCCTTGGCACAGCTGATAAGTTGTAAGGGGGTGGGGCCTTAGGTATTCACCAGGCAGAGCAACCCTCTTTGCTGCACAGCCTATGGGGAAGGGGCCAGAGAGGGTACAGTCAGCTCGCCTGCTCCTCTCTAGCTCACTTTCCAACAGACACTAGTGTCAGACTGGAAGTATCTCCCATGGTGGCAACCCCAGCCGTAGCCCACAGTCAGCTCTGAGTCTCAGTTTTTCCCTTAAGTCAGCCCCTCCCTCGTAGCTCTGCAGAGCTCGGCAGTCAGTCCTGCCCATCAGCCACCTGGCCTTGGTTCTTCTAAGTCAGCCCCACACTGTCTGCCTTACTGGTCTGATTGTTCTGGTTGATTTTTTTCTTTCATTCCTTGGTTGTTGGAGTTCCATGCAGTTTGATTTTCTGGCACTTTTAGTTGTTTATTGATTTTAGATTGGTTGTTATCCTCCTTTTGGTTGTGCGAGGGAGCGAAGGGTTTCTTCCTATGCCTCCATCTTGGCATCTATAACATAATCTACAACAATAGGATTACAACTCACTCTATTGCAATACTTGCTTTGTTGTGATAGTCTGGAACTGAACCTGCAATATCTCTGAGGTAGACCTGTAATAAAATATATTCAATAGCAAATCCATTAAATGAATTATGTTATTATCATACAATGGTATACTCAATAGCAATAAAAGATACATAAACAGTCATAATATAATAAGGTAAAAATGCAAGTGGTCCCCAACCTTTTTGGCACCAGGAACCAGTTTTATAAGACAAGAAGACAGTTTTTCCATGGAGTGTTGGTTTCAGGATGCATTGTATTCAAGCTCACCTCCTGCTGTATGGCCATTTCCTAATAGGCCACTGACCAATACTGGTCTGGGGGTTGGGGAACCTCTCAGTTATAGAACAGTATTTGTCTGTTTTGTTTAAAAATTGAGTGTTTATAAAGTTTAGGATATTTTTATGTTTGCCTAATTCTTTTTAACAGTTTTATTCAGATATAATTGACATGCCAATACAACTAACCAATTTAAAGTGTACAAATAATGGTTTTTAGTATATTCACAGTGTTTTGCAACCTTTACCACACTAAATTTTAGAGTATTTTCATTGTCCCAAAAAGAAACCGTGCGTCTCTTAACCATCACCCTCTAATCCTCCCTTTTCCACTCACCCCTCCCACCTGAGGCGACTGCTAATCTTTCTCTATATATAGATTTGCCTATTCTAGATATTTCACATAAGTGAAACATAACATGTTGCCTTTTCTGACTAGTGTCTTTTAGCTTATACTGTCCAGATTTGCGCATGTGTCAGTACTTCATTTCCTTTTATTGCTTAATAATATTTGATTGGACAGGTATATACCACATTTTGTATCAGTTGGTGGACACTTGAGTTATTCCTACTTTGGGGCTATGATGAATGATGCTGTTAAAAACATTTGTGTACAAGTTTTTGCATAGGCATGTGTTTTCATTCCTCTCGGACATATTCCTGGGAGTGGAATTGGTGGATTATAAAGTCACTGTATATTTTACAGTTTGAGGAATCGTCAGACTCCCAGTGCAGCTGCACTGTTCTACATTCCCACCAGATTGTATGACAGGGTTATAATTTCGCCACATCCTCACTCATACTTGTTACTGTCTTTTAAATAAGGTTGGTTTTTTTTTTCATTTCATGTTTGTTTTGTAGTTTTTCTATATGCATTTGTCATGTGTTGTAGGGACAGATTTTTAAACTTTTATGTTTAGCTGTTTTGTAACTGTGTTGTTCAAAAAAAAACTGTATTTGTAAACTGTATTGTTCCAATTAGAAATTGCAATATACGTGAACCTATATATTCTTTAAATGAATAAATTTTATTCTTTATATACCTTTGATCATTTTTACATTTTAACAATATAATATTAAATCAAAGCTTCCATTCCCAGTCAGGGCACATGCCTGGGTTGCAGGGCCAGGTCCCCAGTGAGGGCCACGTGAGAGGCAACTACACACTGATGATTCTCTCCCTCTCTTTCTCCCTCCCTTCCCCTCTCTCTAAAAATAAATAAATAAAATTAAATTTAATTTAAATTTAAAAAAGAAGCTGTAGATATTGAGAAAAAATAAAAATTTTATGTTAGTTTTTGTCTTAAAAAAATAAAAATAAATCAAAGCTTCCTTTTATGGCTCTGGTGAGGGTTGTTGTTTGCTTGTTTTCTTCCCAAAAAGGAGAGTAAAAAGATCAATTTTGTTTTAAGTTTAAATCAAAGAGAACACTTCACTTAGCATAATGTCCTCCAGGAAGCCAGTCAGAGAAAGACAAATGCCATATGATTTCACTCATATGTGGAATCTAATGAACAGACTGAACTACAAAGGACATGGGGACAGACTCATAGATGGAGAGCAGGGTTATAGCTGGAGGGCCAGGTTAGGGGTGGAGGGACTGAGCAAAAAGGAAAAAGGATTCATGGACATGGACAACAGTGTGGTGATTATGGGGGTGAGGGTATAAGGGGACTAAATGGTAATGAAAAGAATACATAAAATCAATTTAAGAAAAAGTAAAAAATAAATCAAACAAAATAATATTTATGTTTTCATGGGAAATAATAAATTGATGTACATTTACCCCATGTATGATCTCATTATTTTCCTGATTTTTCTAAATCTTCAAATTACTCTGTTTCTTCCCAGGAGAAGACAGTACATGCTTTTATTGGGTAGACCAAAAAGTTCATTTGGTTTTTTTCTGTAAGATGGCTCTAGTAGTGCTTAGTTGTCTGTAACTTCATTCGAAATAATTTTGTTAGATTGTATTGTGACAGCTGTCGTGTCAGCATGCATTTAAGAAAACACCAAAATCAGTGAATTTTTATGCAGCCATTTTAATATTGAAGATGGAAGAAAATAAGCAACATTTTTGGCACATTATGCTTTACTAATTCAAGAAAGGTAAGAATACAGCTGAAACGCAGGAAAAAAAAGATGTGATTGAACATGTCAAAAGTGGTTTGCGAAGTTTCGTGCTGGAGATTTCTCACTGGATGATGCTCCACAGTCAGACAGACCAGTGGAAGTTGACAGCCATCAACACAAGACAGTTGAGAACAGTCAATATCATACCACATGGGAGACAGGCGACATATTCAAAATGTCCACATCAGTAAAGTTATCGGTGAAAATGAAAAATGAGTCTTTCATTTTATGGAATAAACTAGAGACTTTTTGGCCAACCCAGTATTTTAGAGTAGTACTTACATTGATAATCTAAAGCTTCCATGTTCTTAATCTTATAGATATGATGAGTTGTCATTGTATAATCATTGCTGCATCATTAGCAGTGGCATCTAAGAGGGGATATTAATTTTTTTATAACAAAAAGTAACACCAAGAAAAATATTGAAAATAATTATCTTTAGTCTTACCACCTTATCAAAAGCACTACCTCAAACTTTACATATTTTCACTGTTTTATACCTTTAAAATATGTGAAGTTTTCTAATGTTTAACTCCTTAATATACTTTAATATACATCATTACTCGTTAAATAACCTCACTATTACTGTGCATGTTTTGGCAGAATGAAAACAGTACTAAGTGTCCCAATTTTTCCCTGATGTTCACAGCATGGATTGTCTTTTAACAGATGGAAAATGGTTGATCATTACATCAGCCGTGTCCGCGGAAATCTCCAAATGCTGGAACAGGTGGACCTAATTGGAAAAACCAGTGAAATGGCTAGACTTTTTGGCATTCAGTTTTTACATGTACTGACAAGGGGTTCACAGGTAGGAAATCTCTTTTGTTTGTTTGCTTGGTTGGTTTTTTGTTTGTTTTGCACACTTGAAAGTTCTGTGTGAGTGATATACTTCTGAGATGTTTGAGGTGGTTTTATAATTTTGAAATTTCTGTCTGGTACCAACTAATATCTGTAGCTGGTTGCTCAAATCTTGTTATTTTCTGGAAAAGCTTTAATTTCACTTAACAGATGCACTTTTTTTTCTCAATACCAACTTTCTACCCACTGTTAAATATTTCTTGGTATCAAGAAAATAAATGGCTACACCCTTGAGCATGATATTATATTCCTGAATATTGTTTGTGTGACTCAGATGCCTTCAGAGCCCCCTTAGAACTGAGGAAGCAGCAGAGAAAGCCTGTATCTCTTTTGTTTTATATCCCAATTTTGGCTTGTTTCAACTCCCAGCAGATAACTTTAATATTTTTTTAAAAAAGAAGGATTTGGAAACAATACAAATAGACACTTACCATTTTTTTTTTAAATATTAAAGAAAATGATACCTGATAAGCCATTTAATTCATATCTAACTGAATTCCCAAGGATATAATGATTTTGTCACATGCCTTACTAAAAGTGATTTCTTGCATTCATTCAACAAATAATTACTTGAATACCTTTAATGTATTAAACATTGTGCTAGGCATCAGGGAAGCTACACTAAATCACTCAGGTTCCTTAACCTCATGAAATCTTTTAATTATTATAATTACTCTATGTCTGTAACATTCCCCCAATCTATGAATTCAGTAATTATAGCAAAAATAGAGCTCTAACTAACTTTAGCATTACCTGTTGGTTTACTTAATTTTATTGCTTATAAGCTATTTTATTTATTTATTTATTTATACCCCCACAAGTTTTAAAAACTGTTTGAGCTGGCTTATAATTTTTGAAAAGTTGGATATTTTAAAACCACATGAGAAAATTTCACAGAATCCATGCTGATTTTTGCAAATACTGTTTTTAGCTAATATTCCAAAACATATGCTTAATAATGGTTATTTATAAACAGTCAATTGCTTGATTCAGTTTTGTGAATGAAACTGAATACCTTTTAATTTTTACCATCACAAGTCTCCTCAGTTTCATTCTCAAAATTTCCCAATTCAATTTCTCAAAGATTGACCAGCTTTTAAAAATAAATTGATAAACTGTGCAGCTGTCTCTCCTACATCTGTTTATTGTGGTAGAGCTATATTTAAATATAAAAAGAAGCCTAATTGTATCTGTCTTTTCAGTATTGCCTTATGACATAAGCCTTTTGACATATTTTGCAATTTCTATACAAATTTTAGGAATATGAAAAGGATTCATAAATGTCCCTTCTGGCACCTAAAAGCTGACTAAGTAACCAGTACTATGTAATTGTAAATGTAATTGTATTGTAAGAAAGTCATGCAACCTCATTCTGAAGAGCAAAACATGATGATTATCACATATGATTATCATATATTCAAAAGACCAGCATATTTATAACCTGTTTTCTTCTTCTCTACCTACCTTTGCCTCTCTGCCTGCAGTACCGTGTGGAATCAATGATGTTGCGTATTGCCAAACCAATGAACTATATTCCTGTGACACCTAGTGTACAGCAGAGGTCCCAAATGAGAGCCCCACAGTGCGTCCCCCTCATTATGGAGCCTGAATCTCGCTTCTATAGCAACTCTGTTCTTGTTTTGGATTTCCAGTCACTATATCCTTCTATTGTGATTGCTTACAACTACTGTTTTTCCACCTGCCTTGGCCATGTGGAGAACTTGGGAAAGTAAGTTTTTTGCATATTTACAATTATGTTGTGCTTTGTGCTTCTTACTAAATTGGACTTTCTTTGAGTGTCTTTTTGCACTTGCGACTGTCCTTATGAGCAAGATAAATAAATGGGATATAGCCTAGCTAATTCACTATTTTAAGTTACCGTATTTTGCCCTGTATAATGTGCCCACCTGAATAGTGTGTACGCATGTTTTTGGCCCAAACTTTCAGGGAGAAAGTCTTTTCTTTTTAATTTTTAATTCAATTTTATTTATTTATATTTAGAACCAATTATCATATTCCAGGGTATTATATTGCATACGGATATCATTATTGCTTTCTAGAGTTACATCTTTAATGCATAAGCATAAATAAAATAATTTAAAATATTTATATAGATACAGAATTAGTACTACCCACGTATAATGTGCATCCTTATTTTACCCTCAAAAATTTGGGCAAAAAAGTATACATTATATGTGGCAAAATACAGCAGCACCTTACTAATAGACCCGGATCACCATATGGCCTCAGCTTCACAAATGGATGAGACATGGGAAGAAGACTCTGAATACTTCAACCTTGTAACTCTCTGTAGCACTCTCCATGTATACCCAATGTCTCTTTTTAAATAGGACTTACAAGACTATATTTTCAGGGATCACTTCTGTAGTTTATTAAATGAGAGTTGTATTTAATTTGTAGATATAAATCACCTTTCTGTGGAACAGCTTGAGAATTATGATCTTACAACTCCAACTGTCAACTTCTCTTGACCTTTCTTACCAATATTTTTTTTAATTTACATTGTTAAATGTTTTAGCTATTCATGTCAACAAATTTTATAAGCTGAGTGAGAATAACATTTTAACTCAAGGAGTAGATATTTTTCTCATAAGAAATAGAGTCTTCCTTAATAATGATTTTTATGTATTTAAACCAAGTGTTATTGTTTCATCTAGAGTATACTCACTCCTTCTTAGAAAGCATTTGTGGAAATTGTATTGGTAATACTGTCTTTTTATTAAGAACAGAAATTTGGAAAGTTATTTATAGTCTTTTTATTTAAGGCTTAAATTTTTCTTTAAGAAATTTAGTGTTAGGTAATCATGTGTTGAGTTTAAATTCAGTATTTCAGCATAGATGTTACCCATAAATTTTAGGATAGTGCCATTTAAGACTTTTTTTTAACAAATTTTGAATATTTGGCACTGGCCAGGTAGCTCAGTTGGTTGGACCATCGTCCTGTCTACCAAAAAGTTATGAGTTCAGTTCCTGGTCAGAGTGCATACAGGAGGCAGCTGATCAATGTTTCTCTCTCCCTTCATCTCTCTAAAAGCAATAAACATATCCTTGAGTGAGGAGTTTAAAAAATGCAAATATTTGAAGAACAAATTTTTTATAATTAGACAAACATATTACTAAGTACATGAATTCATGTTTAAATGTTTGAAAATGAATTCCTAATGGAATTATAAAGATTCCTGAAATTGCTTAGAATCTCTATTCTGTGATTGGAGAGAGTATTTGCTTAATGTTTTCTTTCTTAACAGGTACGATGAATTCAAATTTGGCTGCACCTCTCTAAGAGTACCTCCAGATTTGCTTTACCAAATTAGGCATGATATCACAGTGTCCCCCAATGGAATAGCTTTTGTCAAGGTAATAGTCTCTTGTAAATGAAAGGTATCTACTGTGGCTTAACCTTTGGAGAGTTAATGGTTTAGATTTTCTTGGCCTATAATACAGAAAAAAAAAATAAGTTTGCTTTAATGTATTATCTCAAAAAGTCAAAGATATAGGAATCTTCTAAAAAATCATTGTTTAAATAGTAATCTTTTTTTGTGAATTTAGGTTTAAAATCTTTTGTTAGGTTTTAGTTTTCAGGGAAATACTGAAAGAAATGTACATATATACTTTCTGCCCTCTGTTAGAACCCGGCAGACTTAAAATGGCTATTTTATGATCACAATTTTGTTAACTTATAAAGGTTTAAATTGCTTTAATGTGTAAACTCAACTAATTGTTCTTCCAAATTATTTTAAATTACATTAATACTGTCTTAGAAAGAATGATGCTCTTGTTTATTGATTGTATTTCTAAAAAGATATCCAAACTAATAATAGGGTCTCTTTTTTTTTTTCTCCCTTATCTCCCCTTGAAAGTGACTGAGGAAAGCCTCATAAACGAATAAATTAAAGACAAATAGGAGAGATCTAGGAGAATATTATATTGCCTCTTCTTTCAGTGTCCTTAGGAGTGGGTCTGTACTAGAATCATGGGACAGCAGGCTGGTTGATGGTAGCATGGACCTCACTTGCCCTCAAATTCATTCTGTTGTGCTTAGCAAAAGCAGCATCTGCTATTCACCAGTGAGAAGATGCTATGTTTGAAGAGCACCCTAAAATTAGCCATTTAGATAGGAGGAAAATTTTTACCAGATAATAGTCCTTTGGGAGAATTATTACATCTTCACATTATCATGTATATTATGTCCTAACATAAATATTATGGCTTCTTTAAAAGGTACACAGAATGAATTAGAGGTTAGATTATGTTTTCATTGTCACATATCTAGCAGCTTATTACATCATCTCCCTTTAACAGCATTTTTAAAGCCTGCATCTATATTTTGACCCAAGTGTAAAGCTTAATGAAAATAAGATTTTTTTAAATATTCAGGAGCATAATTTTCCTATATCGGAGTTTTAATTGTTCAGTCCAACATGCGTTATTACCTTGCACGTGTCTGTGAATCATCTTCAAAGTTAATACTGTTTTGTGGTTTTCATTCCTACTGGAGTTCTCATAAATTCTCCCTAGTCTTGATTAATACAAATGATTTTATTTTGGCATCTACAAATTTTATCACTTCACTATTCATCCCCTCTTCCAGATTGCTAATAAATATAGGCCGGAGGGGATGGCTTAGTGGTCTAAGCATCAGATTTGAAATACCTAGAGTCCCTGGAACTGCAGGTTTGAATGTCAGCAGAGTCAACCCAGCTCATCATTCTTCCAAGGTAGATAAATGGAGTTCCATGCAGATTACTGGGGTCGTAGGATGAGATCTTTAAAAACTGAGGTTTGTTATGAGTGAGACAAATCCCGTGTGTCTTTCTGAAAGAGTGGGGGTTTGGATCAAAGTTTCTAACAAAATTTCCCTCTGAACTTGTTGTATGGTCTCTTCTTATGCACTAGTTGACATCCTCCTTCCTGGAGGTCTTTGAAATCACAAAATAGTAATTCACTAGATTTATAAACATTACAGGAAACTTTTAGGGAAAAAGCCCTCTGCAAAAGAAAGAAAATGTGATTTTATATTGACTGCCATTAATCTCATGGCCACTTTATTATTAGTATGTTTCAATTCATGACAGTTGGCCATTGTTATACTTAGTGCTTCCTTCTTAATTATCTAAGTGTAGTGTTTGAGAGGGTTGAAACATTCTTTTTTCCTTTATGATAGCCTTCAGTAAGAAAGGGTGTGCTACCAAGAATGCTCGAAGAAATTTTGAAGACTAGACTCATGGTGAAGCAGTCAATGAAGGCTTACAAGCAGGACAGAGCCCTCTCACGAATGCTTGATGCACGTCAACTAGGACTTAAGCTTATTGCAAATGTCACATTTGGCTACACAGCTGCTAATTTTTCTGGGAGAATGCCATGCATTGAGGTAAGCAGTACAGTTCTGTAGTTTTTTCAAAAGAAACTAAAATAGCATTAAATGAAAACCTCTTCATTAAAGCATTTGTTTTGTTTTGAAACTTTAGAGTAAAGGGTTTCATGTCCATGACATAGGATCAGTTTTTCCCAAACCGGAGCTTGTATATTCACATACTCTTAGAGATTTGTGGGTTTTCTCTGTGTGAACTCTTGTGTCTTCGATAATTTTAGAAACTAACATGCACATATTTCTACAGTATCTAGATGACTGTATTGTAACCAACTATTAGCTTGAGATTCCAGTGCCACGTTGAGAGCAATATTTACAACAACCTTGGTACTAAATAATTCCTTTTCGTGCATTGATAGAGATTGGATGGTAGTTAGGTTGCCAGTATGAACAGTCATTTCATATTTATTCATGTACCAGTAGACACAAAGCAGAACCTTCTCTTGTCATGGTAGTTGCAATTGAAAGATACTTTTTATAGAATAAAACTAATTTCTTATTATTTACTAAAGTAGGATGTTAATCTGACATGAATACAATATAGTGTAACAGTGATATAATAATTTACTAGTAATTGAGAAGGGGATAGTGTAAACTTGTTTTGTTCATGACTTTTTTAACAAATCATTAGCAAATGAAGGCCAGGTCATTGTGGTTTACCATAGTTGTAATAGTTCAGTAAGGGAAAGCAGTGGAAGAATCAAGTCCCCACGTATCTCACAGGCAAAGTGAACTCCAAAACCCTGTGTAAGGGACTTCAGTTTCAGATCCAGCATGTAAGAAGCTTAAGGTCACCACTCTGTCATCACAACAAGTAAAAAGCTGAACAAACTGAACACCTCTTCTTAGATACATCAGAGAAGAGAGGAGGAAATTATATCAACTCTATACAATCTTTTTCAAAAGGTACATGCAGAGAGAATACTTCCGAACTCATTCTTGGAGCCCAGCATTACCCTAATACCAAAACCAGACAGACATTACAAGGGGGAAAAAAAACTCTACACCAGTATCTCTTACGAACATATATACAAAAATCCTCAACAGATATTAGCATATTGAACCCAACAATGTATAAAAAGTTATGCACCACAACCAAGTGGGATTTATCTCAGGTATACAAGGCTGGTTTAACATTCAAAAATCAGTTAGTGAGATTCATCACTTGACATACAGGCTAAATAAGAAAAAAATCACATGATCATATCAGTAGATGTAGAAAAAGCATTTGACAAAATCCAATACCCATTCATAATAAAAACTCAGAGTAAACTAGGAATAGAGGGGAGCTTCCTCAGCTTGATAAAGAACATTTACCAAAAAACCCAGCATCACACTTGGTGAGAACCTTGATGCTTTCCCACTGAGATCAGGAACAAGGTTGGGTGTCCCTCCACCACTGCTTTTCAGCACTGCACTGGAAGCCTTAGCTAATGCAGTGAGACAGGTAGGGGAAACACAAGGTATACAGATAGAGAGGGAAGAGATGAAACTGTCTTTGTTCACAGATAAAAGAGACATAATCCTCTGTGTAGAAAATCCAAAAGAACTAACAAAAAAAGTCCTGAAACTAACAAGCAATTATAGCAGGGTTGTGGGATTACAAGGTTAGTACAGTAGTGCCCCACCCCATCCATAGTTCACTTTACGCAGTTTCAGTTAACCCTGCATCAACCACAGTTTACAAATATTAAATGGAAAATTCCAGAAAAAAAATTGATAAGTTTTAAGACTACACACCATTCTGAGTAGTGTGATAAAATCTCACTCTCCCCATACACACAGGCCTGGTATATGAATCAATGAATCATCCCTTTTTCCAGTATATCCACCCTGTATATTCTATACTCCAGTTAGCTATCTTTTATTCTATGAAAATATGTACAAGATCTATATGAGGAAAACTACAAAACTCGAATGAAAGCAATCAAAGAACTAAATAAATGGAAAGATATTCTATGGTCATGGATAAGAAGATGCAGTATTGTTAAGATGTCAGTTCATTCCAAAATGATCTAACAATTAAATGCAAACCCAGTCAAATTCCCAGCAAGTTGTTTTGTGGACATTGACAAATTGATTCTAAAGTTTACATGAAGATCCAGAATAGCCACATGGGTTCCCTTTTCTCTACGTCCTTACCAGCACTCTTATTTCTTTTCAGAGAACTTCTACTTTAAATATTTTTTATTATGACTTTTCAGCATCCCAACCATTGCCTAAATTGTGAAACCAATTATTTCCTTCTTTTTATATACAGTCTCTTAGCCTTGGAGTAATAGTTTTCAAATTAGAAACCAGGACACAAAATATCAAATTCAGTTTTAATTTAATCACCACTCTTTCTCTTTCCCTTTCTTCTTCCCCATCACCCTCATGCCACTGAACCCTTCACACTGCATGGTCTTCAGGGGTAGCTGTGTAACTTCAATGAGTCAGAGCAGGCAGCAGGAGGCGGACGTAAAGTATTTCTTGTTTGAAAATGGCAACAGATGACTGATTAAACATTTTATTACAACTTGAATCTCAATCACGTAACATGATTTTTTAAATGTGTTAGGTTATAGTTGACATTCCCAAGTTCTTTTAGTGCACTAAAAGTCTCAACAGAGACCTTTAAATTTGTACTACAAGTTTATTTATTTCTTTATTCATACACTTAATATTTACTTTATAAAGCAACTCTAAACAGCCCTTCAAATACTATTTAATCCTACAGTTAGTTCAGATAATTTTAATTTTACAGTTAAAGGGGATCATTATAACTATTGCCTGCTTCTTAACATGAAAGAAAAAGTACATAATTTTTATTTAAAATTCTGAAAAAAATGCTCCATTTGTGCTGACAGGAAATTGAGTTTGATGAAGGAAGCAGCAGCGCTACACTGTGTCACCTTATGCCGCAGTCAGGCTAAAACTCAGCCCTCACCACTGCAAGAACCCTTGTTAAGCATATACCTGTCTACCTGAGTTAAATTGAATACTTATAATTTATTTTCCATCACTATAATTATACATTTTTTCTTGCTTTACTGTTATCTAAAAATTAGGTACAACCAATCACTGAGATTCCAGTTCAGCATTAACTTTAATGATACTGAAAGAAGTATAACATTCCAACAAAATTTTGAAAGATTAACATATACACTGTCACGCATACACACAGTAAGTTCCTGCCTGATTGATTACTAAGGCCTATTAAAAAGTCCTTGAGCCCTGGCTAAGTGGCTCAGTTGGTTGGAGCATCATCCTCTACACCAAAGGTTGTGGGTTTGATCCCCAGTCACGGCACATATGAGAGTCAACCAATGAATGCATAAATGGATGGAACAGCAAGTCAGTGTTTCTCCCTCTTTTCCTCTCTCCCTTTCTCTAAAGTCAGTTTTTTTTTTTTTTTAAAAAGTCCTTGAATAACAAGATTTATTCTCCCAGAAATCAAATGTAGGTATGTACCTGGTATAAAGTGTAATCCATTATACTTCCTGTTATACTCAGAGGCCAGTCTGCATGTTGATTGGCTCCTTATTTAGAATTCTTCATCTCATTTTCTCCTTGAGTACTTGTAGAAAGAATAGTGACAGGGATGACTGTGTTTTTTTAATGTTATTTTCCCTTTGTTTTATTTTTAGAAATCTTTTATAGTTAAAATTGTGTTATATGTTAAAAGTCTCTGACTTTACTAAGCCATGGTAAAAAAATTGTTTCCACTGTGTTTGTTCCAACAGGTTGGTGATAGTATTGTTCACAAAGCCAGAGAGACCTTGGAACGAGCCATTAAACTGGTGAATGATACCAAGAAATGGGGTGCTAGGGTTGTATATGGTGATACTGACAGGTAATGAACTTTCGGCTTTGTAGCAGTCTTTTTGCATCTCTTCATATATTCATTGCAGTGTTTGGAATGGCTTAAGAGTATCCTTCCTAAAATAGAGTTCTACCTAAGTCCTTTCTGGTTCTTATTGTCAGAGTTAGGACAGGTCCTGATTTACCAGATAGGATCCTAAGGGAGAGAAAACATAAAGTGTCCTGAGCCAAAGACTGTGAAGATATCCATGGCATCTCTCTAGGTTGCTGAGTAGATAGGGATCTGTAAAAAACTATAAACAGGAGTGCAGTCTCTTTAAAGAAACAGTTTTTAATGCAACTAATTCGTCATACTCATATAGCTGCAGCTCTCTGAATTTAAATATTTTTGAAGGACAGTGGCCAAAGCTGTTTTACTAGGCCCTAAAGTCTGTTGTTGAAAATAATGTTAAAAATAATTTTTCAAAAGGAAATTTTATAACCTATTTTTTATTTTATTTATCTATTTTTAGAAAGAGGGGAAGGGAGAGAAAGAGGGAAATTAACATCGATGTGTGGTTGCCTCTCCTGCACCTCCTACGATCCTCGTACTGAGCCACACCAGCCAGGGCTATAGCCTGTTTTTTAAAATAAGGCTGTATTGGTGTAATGACCATCAGATGGACCTAAACAGAAGATATTATAAATAACTATTTAAAGTCTGTTTGTTCTGCCATAGTGAATGTTGAAATTAATTCAGATTTGAGATCATTTATTTTAAAGACCCTAAGTAATATTGAAGAAATGCTCTTTTTCTTAACCTTTTCATGCCAGACTCTAAGACAAGTATTATCTCCAATATTGGCAGAGAATCTGAGCATTCTAAAGAAGCCATCCAAACGATACTAAACTCCAGTATAAAAACACTTTAAGAAATAGGAGATTGGTTTATGTGGCTCCAAGACTAGAAACAAAAATCATAAAGTCATGTTTCAAGATATTGTCCATTTCCACTATGTAATGTCTTTCTACTGAAATTGTAAGTGCATGCCCTGGGTGGTCTGGCTCAGTGGATTGAGCACCAGCCCTGAACCAAAGGCTCACCAGTTCGGTTCCAGGTCAAGGCACATACCTGGGTTGCATGCCAGGTCCCTGGTTGGGGGTGTGTAAGAGGCAACCAGTTGATTTCTCTGGCACCTCACTGTTTCTCTCCCTCTCTTTCTCCTTCCCTTCCCTTCTAAAAATAAATAAATCTTTAAAAAAATAAAATTATAAATGAAGATCAACTTTATAATCTCTCTTAAATGAATTAGCCATTATTTCTGTTGGTCTCAGATTGTGATATATACTGAAATGTAAATTGCTATTTTAAAGTTAACTGGATTATATTAGGAAAAATACCCAGTATTTTTGTTTTGTAAGTTACTTGGGAGTGTTTTTGTATTGGAATTTTTTTATCCATATTAGAAATTCTTTCCTCTTGACCTGCATGTATGGCTGGTAGGATTGTACTTCAGAAATACCTTTCTGGAATTCATTTTGACAGTATCTTTCAAAAAATATTTTTAGTATATACCATTTACAAGAAATTTCTTTTTTTAAAAAATTCACATACAGGTAGGAATTTATTCTGAAGTCACAGAGTGTGCCACATTATTATATATGAAATAGCAAAAAAAAAAAAATGTAATGGCTGGAATTTTCTGTGATAAGAGTTTGAATTAAATAATACTAAATGCATACATCAAAATATACTACAACTGTTAAAATAATGTAAAAGAACTAAGTGACATGAGAAATGCTCACAATATACTATTAAATGAAAGGAGAAAGTTACCAAATATTGTAGTATGATCTGTGATCCCAAATGAGAGAAGATTTGCAGGTGCACACAAAGACAGAAGGTTTGGGAGTATCTTTTCTCTTTTCTTCTTTGTGACTTTCTGTGGTTTTTAACTGTTCTTTAATAAGTGTGTTACAAAATAATGTGTCTTTTTTTAAGTTGGGTGGCTTTAGAAGGAAATTTCCTCCTACATCACAAGTAAATTTTCCATTTCTTTATACTCACTTTTTCTCTTACTTTATGATTGACCTAATTATGTTCCATACAAATCCGTTAATGCCTTGGAATGACCCAGGACCTTCTCGGCAGCTGTGATAATTGAGCTGGTCTGTGTATAACTACACTAGCGATATTAGATGTCTTAAAGAGCTGTAAGAAGATATACCATGCACTCAAGGAAAGTGTGATAAAACAAGAAGTCTTAGATAAAAAAACAACTTAATAAGAAAGAGGAAGGTGGGGAGGGGTTCTTTAGCATTAGATAGAATGTTAGCCAGGAAAGCTACTCTTGGTGAAACTTTATCCTTATAATGATGTCCTCATTACCCTACCCTATTTTTAATCCTCTAGTATGTTTGTGCTACTGAAAGGAGCTACTAAGGAGCAGTCTTTTAAGATTGGTCAGGAAATTGCTGAAGCCGTAACTGCTACCAATCCAAAACCAGTGAAACTGAAGTTTGAAAAGGTAAGAGAAATGTAATACTAATGATCACATACAAAATTCCTATAGCTTCCGGACATTTCTGATTTGTTCAATATAGTTTCAGAATCGATAACAGTATACAGTTAAAGTGTATACTGTTAAAGTATAGTGTTATATTTAAAATATTTTCTCTTAGTTTTATATAATGTTCTCAAATCTTTTTCTTTTAATTCTATTTTTTTATCCTCATCCAAGGACATGCTTATTGATTTTAGAGAGCAGTGAAGGGATGGAAAGAAAGAGGGAGAGAAACATCGATTTGAGAGAGAAGCATTGATCAGTTGCCTCTCACTCGCATCCCAACCAGGAACCAAACCCACAACCCAGGCATGTGCCCTGACCGGGATGAAACCTGTGACTGTTCAGTTTTGGGACAATACTCCAACCAACTAAGTCACACCAGCCAGGGCTCAGATCTTTTAAGTAATGTCTTTACGTAAAGAAATGGCCCTGACTGGTGTAGTCAGTGGTCAGTGGATTGAGCGCTGGCCTGTGAACCAAAGGGTCACTGGTTTGATTCCCAGTCAGGGCACATGCCTGGGTTGCAGGCCAGGTCCCCAGTAGGGGACACACAAGAGGCAACCGCACATTCATGTTTCTCTTCCTCTCTTTCTCTCTCCCTTCCCCTCTGTCTATAAAAAAAAATAAATAAAATCTTTTTTTAAAAAAAAGAAATGAAAAGGTTGTTTATGAAATTATCTGTGCTATTGCTGTGTAGCAGACCACTCCACCATCCTGCTTACAAATTTCATAGCCCAGGAATTCAGAAAGGTGGAGGTCGGGCTGACAAAATCTCTGCTCCACAATGTCCTCAGATGAGAAAACTTAAAAGCTGGAGGTGACCCAGCTGACAGCTAAGAACCAAAATCACCTGAAGCGTGTTCCCACTCATCTGGAAGTTGATGTTCACTACCGTTTGGGACATGAGCTGGGGCTGTCAGCTGGAACACCTGCACATGGCCTTTCCCTGGGGCTGCTTGTTCTTCCTCACAGCATAATGGTTCAGTTATAGGAATGAACATCCCAAAGAGGAACAGAGGAAAGCTGGGGTTTTTTGCCTTTTGTGGCCTAGCCGCAAAGTCACAGCATCATTATGTCAGAGTCACGTTGTAGAAAGACCAGGTGCAGGGAGATAGTATTTCTTTGAAAAATGCAGTCTGCCACAAGGACCTTCACCTATTTTCACTTTACTATACACACCAAATATGTGATCAGCTCTTTCTATATAAAAGATAGTAAGCTAGGAGGGGTGTAGAATGCAAAGAAGCCTAAGACACAGTCCTGCCTTCTAAGAGCCAATAATCTAAAAAGAAAGATAAGAAATGTATGTAGATCTCTTTTATTGTAGACTTACAGAAGTCTTATAAGAACAGACTCCCTAAGCATTGTAAGAGCACAAAGAAAAGGTGTGTTGTCCTCTTGGCTAGATGGGGACACTCCACGTAGGAGGTAATATTGCACTGTTTCGGAAAAGGGTTAGAATTCCAATGGGCAGCCATGGGCTGCAGTCATTCTCATAGAAAAAAAATGTCATGTAGAAGGATGAGGAGTTGGAAAAGCCTAATGTGTGAATAGGAGCAGCAGCAGAGACATCTGGAAAAATGAAGACCAGGTTGTAGAGAGCCTTGAATACCAAAGTAAAAGTGTTTAAACTTTATTCAGGAAAGTTTATCAAAACAAGAGCATGACTTAGGCAGAGGTATTTGGGGAGGACTGGCCTCAAGTGAGGGTAGGAAAGGGATTGGGAAGAGGAGAATCAAGGCAGGATGCCTCTTGCAACCTGCGTAGCCCGAACTAGTTAGAGAGATGAACTGATGGAAATAAAGGACAATGGAAGAGATGTTGAGAAAAGAGGGATCAGTAGGTGTTAGAAGTGGTTGATTTAGGATAAAAAAGGTATTAAAAGGAAGAAAAGAGTCAGAGATGACTCCCAGTGTTTATCATGTATCTACTCTGAAGCAAGAATTATGCTAGAAAAGATTCAAAGAAGACTTGGAGATGGCATCCACCCTGAATGAAGAGTGAGCATGCTAAGTGTCGGGCAGAGGGAGGGGAGAAAAATTAGAAAGCAGTGATAACGAGTGCTATTACAGAAGCGTGTGTGTGGTGCTGTGGACACCCAACCCATCTGGCAAAGTGAAGAGCATGGTGTGCTTAGAAAATAACATCAGGCATAAAAATTTACCTGCAATGCATCACAGACCTAAACATAAACGCAAAACTGCAAAACTTCTCAAAACAAACGTTAAGAATTGTGATGCTTTTGTTCATGATGAATATTAGTCTATAGCTGTTTGTTTGTCTTGGTGGTTTTGCTTTCAGGACAAAAAAAATGTTGGCCTCATAAAATGAGTTGGAAGTGTCCCTCTTCTATTTTCTGAAAGTATATAAGATTAGTGCAATTATTTCTTTCTTAAATGGTTGATAGAATTTACCAGTGAAGCCATCTGATCCTTAAATTTTATTGGGGGCTGCTTAATTGCAAATTAAACATCTTGCATATATATTGAGTTATTCAGGTTTTCTTATGTCATTTGTAATAACTTGTGGTTGTCAAGGCATTTATCCATTTCTTCTAGGTTGACAAGTTTATAGGCATAAATTATTTATAATTACTGTGATTTTGATATCAGTATGATTTTTAGTGACATCCTTTCTTCCACTTTTGATGTTAATAATTTATCTTTTTTTGTGATCATTCCAACTAGAGATTTATCCACTTATTGAACTTATTAAAGAACTATTTCATTAATGTTCACTCTTATACATACTTCCTTATATGTACTTTGGGTTTATTTTGCTTTTCTTTTCCTGTCGTCTTAATTTAGAAGCTTGACTCATTGATTTCAGACAAATACATGTATTTTTAAAGATTTTGTTTATTTATTTTTAGAGAGAGGGGAAGGGAGGGAGAAAGAGAGGGAGAGAGGGGGGCATCAGTCCATTGCCTCTCAGACACACCCCACCAGGGACCAACCCGACACCCAGGCGTGTGCCCTGTGACCTTTTACTTTGCAGAACAGGGCCCGACTGAGCCACACTGGTCGGGGCAAACACGTGTTTTTTAATATAAGCATTTACAAATACAAATTTCTCTCTAAATACTACTTTAGCTTCAAATTTTAGTATCTTGTGTTTTCATTATTACCTTCAATAATAAGACCCATTGGTTATTTAGAAGTGTGTTGTTTAAGTTCCAAATATTTAAGGATATTCTGGAAATCTACTTATTATTCCCATTTTAATTCCATTGTGGTCAAAGAACATAATCTGTATTATCTCAGTGCTTTTAAATTTGAAATGTGTTATTTGGTCCAGCTAATAGTCTTAGTAAATGTTTTCATATCACCTTGAATAGTCATGTGCTTTCTGAATGTTCAGTAAAGGTCACTTAATTGATAACATTGTTAAAGTCTCCTATATTTTTATTGGTTTTCTGTCAGTTTTTAAAGAGAGGCATTAAAATCTCCAAGTGTAATCATGGATTTGCCTTTTTCTTTTCTGTCAGTTTCTGTTACATACATTTTGAAGTTTTCTTATTAGGTGCATACACATTCAGGATTATGTGTCTTCCTGGTGAATTGATACAGTTCATCTTTGGTAATATTCCTTGTCTTGAAATCTACTTTTCTGATATTAAATAGACACTCCAGCTTTGTTTTGATTAGTGTTAGCATGTGTATGTTTTTCCATTTTTTATTTTTAACCTTCTGTCCTTATATTGAAAGTGGATTTCTAGTAGATAGCTTATAGTTGAGCCTCACTGTTTGACCATATGCAGTCTGATCATTTCTGCCTTTTTATTGGCATGTTCAGACCATGTACACTTAATGTGATTATCAATAAAGTTTGAGGGCAGGGGAAGAGATCAATTTGGTAACTTAAGAAAAGGGAAGGCACACACCCATTAATCTGGGAAGTCCACACCAACAAATTTTCCTATGGATTAATCCACCCAAGGTTGTTGGGGCACTATTTGTAATTGAAAAAGATTGGAAACATCCTAAATGACCCACAGTAGGTAACAGGCTACATAAATTGTGATAGCCTCACATAATGAAGTACTACTTTCTCCAAGATAGCTTATTAAATGAAATAAGCCAAGTGCAAAATGATGCATGTAGTAAGCCACCATTATGTATCCACATACACATGTTTGCACAGAATAACTCTGGAAGGACACACAGGAAAGCCAGGCAGAGGGCGCCTCCAGGGCAGGGAAAGCAGAGGGTGGGGACCAGGACTACACATGGTATAGTCTCTGCAACTTTTTAATATGGTGCGCTGTCTACTAGAATTCCATTTTGAGTACATGCGAAGGTATTACTTAAAGTAATTTTTAATTGTTTAAAAAGATAGGATGATGACTTTTGAGAAAGCAGTGTCAGTAGAGATAAGGAGCAAAAGTAAAGGAGTGATACAGAATTAAAGATAACTCATTGTCTTTAATTGAACGCCTCCAAGTATGGAATCATGAATTCATTGGTCCCTAAGCCATATTTAGAATTTTTCTATAATTGACCTTTGGTTAAAGAGAGAAAAAGACATAAAAGTAAAGATATTCACAGTAGGGAAAATGGTTGTTGAGAGATGTTTTGTTAATTTCATCACAGGTATATTTGCCCTGTGTTTTACAAACAAAGAAGAGGTATGTGGGCTACATGTATGAAGCACTGGATCAGAAGGACCCAGTGTTTGATGCAAAAGGAATTGAAACGGTCAGAAGAGATTCCTGCCCTGCTGTTTCTAAGGTAAGTTTTGTCTATCTTGTTTTTATCTTTAAGAAATAAGTGGCTAAAGAATCTAGTGAAAAACTTTAAGCACACATCTAGGCGGAGGAACTACAGCCTGTGTGACTATCGGTAACCATAATAGGAACTAAATGATTCTTGCGCATTCATTTCTAATGAAACAATTTAATTTGATTTTAATCTTTAGTTTCTAATTTCCTACACCTTTTTGTCACAATTGCTTAAAAAAAACAACTATGAAGTTCATAAGTATTTCCTACCTGTCACCTGGAGGTGATGATATATATTATCATATGACAACACCCTGAAGGTAGGGAGCCTTTGGATAAAGAAGAGGATAAAGAAGAGAAACTAGCAACAGAGATATTTTATAAGCAATATAATGCATCCTAAATTAACTGAAATGTTATTTACCTGGGTTATCAAATACAAGTTAGGAACATTTCTGAACAATGGTACTATATTAACCATAGTATTTTATATTTAATTTTTTGTTACTCAGTCTTAGACTCTTCCTATAACCAAAAATAAAAGTACTCTACACACTGAGTTTTAGAGGTATTAAAAGCATAATAGAGTGCCTGTTGAACTATTAATGTCAATATGTCATTATATTATGTCACACATATATTATGAATTTGAAATAATATTTAATACTAGTTTCTAGAATAAATATCATCCAGTGCATTCTTTCTCTCAGGGAAGAATTGTGCATAGGCTAAATTAGCAAACAACTTCTGTAAATATGTTTGGGTTCCAGTACTCAGAATGAGATACAGAACTTTTACCTGGAGCTAATTTAAATTTAGTCCATATATCTATCTACTCTGTGTCAGTCATTTCCTAGTAGAAATATTTACAGTACAGAAAGTTCTGTTACAGTTTGTATATATTTATTAATAGACACTATTAAGAGGCAAAAGACTAATTTTTATTTCACTGCTTAGTGATATTTAAACTTCTTTCTGTCTTCCTGAATCAGGCTTGCTTTTTTTTTTTTAATGACAGGGTAAATAAACAGTAATACATGCAATCATGTCCGGCTTCTTGTGCCTAGAGTGCTTTTACCTGTTTAAGAAAATTTAAATGTTTCATGTTGCTCATCACATAGCATATGTTTCATCTGCATGACATTTCGATACAACTTTCCTCAAACTACATGATATTTTATTTTTAGGAATAGCAAACTATATAAAGTCTCCAAAATATTTTCCAATTTCTAATAATTTGATTATCCAGTCATTGTAAATAGTAGGTTATTTAAGTAGGTCAAGTTACCCAGTAGTTACATAATTGAAAATATAACAACAATGATGATATGCTAGAGGTTATTTTATCTTTATGAGCATATCCTTTTTTTTTTTTTAAGATACTTGAGCGTTCTCTAAAGCTGCTATTTGAAACTAGAGATATAAGTTTAATTAAACAGTATGTTCAGCGACAGTGTATGAAGCTTCTAGAAGGAAAGGCCAGCATACAAGACTTCATCTTCGCCAAGGAGTACAGAGGAAGTTCCTCTTATAAACCTGGAGCTTGCGTGCCAGCCCTTGAACTTACAAGGTAACGATGTATAACTGACAGTACTCACCAAGTGCAGTACTGGGATTCTGAATGGTTTGGAGTGGATGCAAAGACACCAAGTCCCTCGGCACAGACACACGATTGTTTCTTCACCTGCCCACATAAAGCTTCACTGAAGGTGAATGGGTGACCCCCATACTTGGTGAGCTCTGAGGAGGAAGAAGGAACTCGAAACTCTTGTAGGCTCCCTTTGTGTAACTAAAGTCAATGAAATTGTAATCTAGTACAGAGCCTGAATCATTGTTTCTCACATCAGAATCACTAGGTCACCCTTAATATCAATCTACCAAAGCACTTACCATAGTATCATTCTGGAGTCAGATCACCTAACCCAGCTACGTATTCTCTTTTCTTTCATTGTTAGATTTATAATTTTTAGTTCATATTCCTCGGAGATAGAAAACATTTTTAGCTAGTTGAAATCTGCCAACTCATATTGTTTTCCAGATGGCAGTAATTTACAGAGTAAGTTTTTTTTAATATATTTTATTGATCATGCTATTACAGTTGTCCCATTTTCCCCCCTTAATTCCCCTCCACCCTGCACACCCCCTCCCACCCACATTCCCCCCTTTAGTTCATGTCCATGTATCATACATATAAGTTTTTTGGCTTCTACATTTCCTGTACTATTCTTAATCTTGCCCTATTTTCTACCTACAATCCATGCTACTTATTCTCAGTACCTTCTCCCCCTCTCTCCTCCTCCCATTCCCCACTGATAACCCTCCATGTGATCTCCATTTCTGTAATTCTCTTCCTGTTCTAGCTGTTTGCTTAGTTTGTTTTTGCTTTTGTTTTTGATTTAGGTTCAGTTAATTGTGAGTTTGTTGTTTTACTGTTCATATTTTTTATCTTCTTTTTCTTAGATAAGTCCCTTTAACATTTCACATGATAAGGGCTTGGTAATGATGAACTCCTTTAACTTGACCTCATCTGGGAAGCATTTTATCTGCCCTTCCATTCTAAATGATAGCTTTGCTGGAGAGAGTAATCTTGGATGTAGGTCCTTGCCTTTCATGACTTGGAATACTTCTTTCCAGCCCCCTCTTGCCTGCAAGGTTTCTTTTGAGAAATCAGTGGACAGTCTTATGAGAACTCCTTTGTAGGTAACACTCTCCTTTTCTCTTCCTGCTTTTAAGATTCTCTCCTTATCTCTCATCTTGAGTAATGTAATTATGATGTGCCTTGGTGTGTTCTTCCTTGGGTCCAACTTCTTTGGTACTCTCTGAGCTTCCTGGACTTCCTGGAAGTCTATTTCCTTTGTCAGATTGGGGAAGTTCTCCTCCATTATTTGTTCAAATAAGTTTTCCACTTGTTGCTCTTCCTCTCCCGCTTCTGGTATAATTCGGATGTTGGGATGTTTAAAGATGTCTTGGAGGTTCCTAAGCCTCTCCTCATTTTTTTTTTTATTCTTTTTTCTTCATTCCGTTCTGGTTGAATGTTTCTTTCTTCCTTATGGTCCAAACCATTGATTTGAGTCCCAGTTTCCTTCCCCTCACTGTTGGTTCCCTATACATTTACCTTTATTTCACTTAGTGTAGCCTTCATTTTTTTCTCTAATTTGCAACTATATTCAACCAATTCTGTGAGCATCCTGATTACCAGTGTTTTGAACTGTGCATCTGATAGGTTGGCTACCTCTTTGTCACTTAGTTGTATTTTTCTGGAACTTTGATCTGTTCTTTCATTTAGGCCATTTTTTTGTCTTGACATGCCTGTTACATAGTGAAGGGTAGAGCCTTTGGCGTTCACCAGGGCAGGGCACCCGAGTCGCTGTGTTGTGATGCTGTATGTGGGGGAGGGGTCTGAAAGGGAACAATGCCACTTGCTCTCTGCCGGATTTCAGTCACTTCCCCTGCTTCCCACAAGCAAATTGACCCTTCGGGTGCTAATTCCCAGGTGGGTGGGCTTGTGTACATTCTAGGACCCTGTGGGTCTCTCCAACAAACTCTCCTGTGAGGCTGAGAGTTCCTCCTGCTGCTGCCTCAACCCCCACATGTGTTTTCAGTCAGAGATTTGAGGCTTATTTCCCTGAGCTGGGACCCTGGGTTGCAAGATCTCTCTCTCTCAAATGTGGGACCACTGGCTGTAAGCCACCACCTCGCCTCACCTTGAGTCCTTTCCACCTGGTTGCCTGTCTCCACCCTCTTACCGGTCTGGATGAATGTGTCTTCTTTAACTCCTTCATTGTCAAACTTCCATACAGTTCAATTTTCTGGCAGTTCCGGTTGTTTTTTGTTTTTGAATTCGTTGTTGTCCTTCTTTTGGTTGCGCAAGGAGGCACAATGTGTCTACCTACACCTCCATCTTGGCCAGAAGTCCTACAGAGTAAGGTTTAAATTCTTAACAGCATATCCACTTGGTGCCAGCTAAGTGAAGTATATAGTTCTCAAAAAAGTTATGCTCTCACTCAGAGTACCCCTTGTAGATTTCTCATGGTTTCATCATTGTTTAATTCTCCCTTAATTATCTGGAAAGGTGCCTTTCATGACAGTCTTTGCATATTTTATTTGGATTTAAACAGGAAAATGCTTACTTATGACCGGCGCTCTGAGCCTCGAGTTGGAGAGCGAGTGCCATATGTGATCATTTATGGGCCCCCCGGAGTACCACTTATCCAGCTGGTAAGGCGCCCTGTAGAAGTCCTGCAGGACACGACTCTGAGATTGAATGCCACTTACTATATCAGCAAGCAAATCCTTCCACCCCTGGCAAGAGTCTTCTCGCTTATTGGTATTGATGTCTTCAGCTGGTATCATGAATTACCAAGGGTAAGTCTACTAAATAGTACCTGTGCTATGACTATGGAGAGAATTCACATAAAATTTCAGTAGAAGTAAATATTTTATTTATGTACCGTGAGAGGCAAAGCAGATGGTCTATTATCCTAAACCAGCAAAGGTACCATATTCTTCTGGTTTTCTAAAAGAAATTTAAGTTTTCTACAAAAACCTTCCCAGCTTCTTTCCAATTGGCCAGATTATAGAATATTTAAATAAATCCCACAAGTGTTTCAGTGGTAAACACTCAACTACAAAGTATCTCAGAATAAACCAGCTAATAAAAAATAAGTGAAGGAAAGCAAAAATTCCTTCAAAATGGGTATTGAAAAAATGAACAGAATGTAGTATCTAGACATAGTCCTGAAGAAACTAGACTAAGAAATAATGTTAAAATAGCATTTTACTAGAGTAAAACATGCAGTGTGGAAGCAGTCTTAGTTTACTCATTAGAAGCCTGAAGGGGTGATCTGACTCTGTAATAACCTGGGATACTTTAGGAGAGGAGTAGTTTTTATCTCCTGTTTAGAATTAGATCTGCTCAGTCATTTGCTGTTCTCTCAGACTGCGAAAGGCTGATGGTATTCAGGCAAACTGATACAAGTTGACGCCCAGGTTATTTTCACTTAATTAGTAAGCACTTATGGCCCCAAGAAAAAGAATAAGCTGGTAAACTGAGGTTGAGGTTGAGGTTGAGATTCTCTTCAGAGAATCTGTGATGCTATGTCTGGTACAGGCCAGAAAGCTATTTCTGGTTTCCATTTCATTCCCAGCGAGAATGTTAAACTGCTGGCATATATAACAAGCTGACCTGATAACTTTTCTGCAAAGTGATTTATTAAGACACCAGGAGACTACACCAAGGGTGTTATGATAATATGATGATGTTATGTCAGAGTACAAAGAGTACCAGAAGACAGATGGTTGAAACCAGTATTAACTTCAAATGAAGAATGCTTAGGTGACATGTATCCAGTTATATTTGAAATGCTTCAGGTTTACTTCTGCTTGAGTTTTGCACCCTACTGCCTAACAAATTATTTTTAACCTTCTGCTTGTCTTGTTTCCATGGCCAAAAATTGTGCAGTCTTACACAGCCTGGATTTCTTCCATTGTCCTCTGTGATCCCATTGCCCTGTAGGACCTTGTACATCTGTGCACCTCAACCAAAACAACTGAGTTGCAGGAGATGGGGTTTTTTTCCCCCAGAAGAAAAAAACACTATCTGCTGATAATTAAAATGGAATCTCTGTGAAAGGAAGGACTTTGTTCATTCTCTAGTCCCACTGTCTAGAACAGTGCCTGATGCGTAGTAGCTACTTGGTATTTGTTGAGTGAATGACATAATGCCTCAGTAAACCTGCAGTTAGCGTGAGAATAGCTGCTTTGCTGTGAAACTGGCTCAGAATTATCTCTGAATTGATGTTTTTGTAGATCCAGAAAGCCACCAGCTCCTCTCGCAGTGAACTAGAAGGGCGGAAAGGCACTATTTCACAGTACTTCACTGCCTTGCACTGTCCTGTGTGTGACGACCTGACCCAGCATGGCATCTGTAGTAAATGTCGGAGCCAACCTCAGCATGTTGCCGTCATCCTCAACCAAGAAATTCGAGAGCTGGAACGCAAACAGGAGCAACTTCTAAAGGTACAGCCTTGCTCAGGAGACCCAGAATCCCAAGCCGTCTGGTTATTCAGGGAAATGTAGTCAACTATCAAGGTATTAGATATAAAACTGGTGTGAAAAGTAGAATAAAGATTCTTAGTTAACAAGCATATTAAAATCTCAAAGTATAATTGAACTAAACTATTTTAAATTACTTAATTTGTTTTATAATTTGTTTATAATTTTGTTTTTATAGACTAGTATATTGTGTTTATTAAAACCTAGAATCCAATTTTTTAATAATAGTATTTTTAAAAGAAAGAAAAGTACCAATTTCTTTATCTACCATATCTACTTACCATTCTCATAAAAATCTGGTTGTCCTAGAGAATGGCTAGTAAACTAGAAAATTAACATTACCAGGAATCGAGCCACAGACTCTGAGTAGGAAAACGTAGCTGTGGTGAACAGGGAGAGAAACCGTCTCGGATGAGACAAGGCTTTTAAAAATCCAAATGATGATTATAGAAGATTGTAGACAGCTATAGCAGATCTCAGAAAAATTCATCATTTCACTTTTAATAGTAAACGTGGAAGAATGAAAATGAATTTAAGCATCTGACTGAAAACTTGAAAAAAATAAGAAAGCCAAAGGATAGCAGAAAAGAAAGAATCAACAAAGATTAAAGCAGATTTTTTTTTCAATGTCTGCCTCCTTGTGAGCTAAAAAGTATCCAGGTTGTGGTGTTTAAAGGTGTAAATGTAAGCTGAATTGAGTTATATAATGCTCAGCATTTAAATCACCAGTAAAGGATTAGAACTAAGTATAAACATTGAGTTAAATTTAGGGAGGCGAGTAATTCCATCCGGGCTGATCTGTCGGACAAGCACAGAGAGCGCATCAATATTTACCAGCTTGTCCTGGCACCTGAGTCGAGCTGCAGCACCTAGGGCTGCAGCACAGAAATTCTGTACTTGGGAATGGATTTGAGTCTCTTTGTCAGAAACCTAATTAGTGAAAGGCTTCACAGTGAAACAGCATGCTTGGTTTCAGCAGTTTCTTTGTGGCAGTATCATATTAGATACAATAACCAGTGTGTTCACAAAAACGTGCCCTTCTGTTGACTAGAAGATGTTAGGGCAAAGGACACAAATGTCGTGCCCTGTGAGACATCTCTGAAACAGGAGCTCTCTGCAATAGATCAGAGAGTTAACTAGAGCAGATTTGATTTCTCTTAAATGGTGGCCTAGAGTAGTAGTTGTTTAGTATTTTTTTAAAAAATCACTTGGATACACTATTCAAATAAAAAATCAGCCTGTAATTTCTTGACCCTTGGGGTCTTCACTGTTAATCTTTTTTAATTTTTTGATGTTTCGCACATTCTAGAATCATTTTTTTAACTATGTGTGACTTGAGGCTTTACGTATTAAAACCTGATCATCATGTAAGACACAACAAACACTTCTCTCTTTTTTAAATTGCCTTATGGTTCATTATTTTCCTTCAGATCAGATCTTACGCATCAGAATCACCTGGGAGCCCTGAGAAGTAAAGCTTCTTAGGTGCTGTCTTCATCTCGTTCTCTATTCTGGTTGTTGATCTGGGGTGTAAGCTTGTGCAGAGCCAGTGTTGAAAAGCACCAGACTACTACTTTCACATTCTCATCCTTCGATTCTTTTCATACTGACATTTTTCTTGTGAAATAAGAAAACCTTTTAAGGGTAACTTTTTTACGATTGGCATATTAAAAGTTAAATCTAAGTAACTTGGAAAAAGTGTTTATAGCTCTTTTAAGAGACAGTCTTTGAATGGTAATTGGGTAGTTTATTATTATAAATGAAAGTTGATCTCAAGAATCAAATGAATCCTTAGGGAATTTTGAGTTCTTTGTTTTGTGAAATAATATCCTTTAGAAATACCTCAACTTAGAATAGCCTAGGCTTCAAAGAGATGAAAATTAATGAAATGTTCTGTAATATATTATGATGTCTGTCAGATGTCTACCAATAATCTATGGTAGGTCAGAAAGAAGGGATTATAAAAGTTTATTGTTTACACACCTACAGAGGAATCTTCCTGATGTTTTATGTATTCCTCTTCTACTTTCAGATATGCAGGAACTGCACAGGTTGCTTTGATCGGCATATCCCGTGTGTTTCTCTGAACTGCCCAGTACTTTTCAAACTCTCCCGAGTAAATAGAGAACTATCCAAGGCACCGTATCTCCGGCAATTACTAGACCAGTTTTAAATTCTCAATATCACAGAATTCCAGGTGCTATTTTTTTCAGTGTTTACCACTAAACTGTTGTGCATGGTGCTTTTTCAACTTTCATCGAGTCAAGTGTGTTCATTGTCTGTTATCTGAAGACTATGAAGACTTTTATGCTAACTGAATTTAAAACTATTTGTTGATCTCTGAATAGCTCACTTCTTACAATGTACAAATTCCTCATCCTTTCACCTTTAACCTTGTTTTCTGATGCTGGTGTGGGGTTTGCTGCAGTGTGTGCGCCACCTTGTAAATCCGTTTGAGTAGACCATACTTACTTCCCTGTGGAAGGAGCGCTGAAAACCTCTTTTGAAAAAAACCATTTGTGTGTTTTCCTTGAACTGTCTGTATCAAGACGTGTTACTTAGAGATACCCATTCACTTTATAATTTTGACTGCAAAATATTTTGTAAATACACTTTTTTACTTTTCAAACAACTGAGTAAAATGTGCAATGAATTTTATACAAATGATTTTCAAGTTGTTTGGTATATTTCCTCTAGGTTTTGCTTGACTCCGAGTAGAGTTGTTATTCTGATCAAACTGTGCAAACAGTAGTACCATGTGTAGCATTTTGAAACATTCTTTTCTAAAACCTCTGTCTTGCTTTAGCTATTAATGGGGCATTGTGAGGAACTGTGCAAAGACATTTTTGTTACAAACCTGTGGGCCTGTTGCAATACTTTAAAAATAAAAAATTTTATTCCATTTTTGCTTGTTTTGTATAGACATTTCTATTGCTTCTAAATATGCTCAAAATATTTTCTTTCCTTATGTACTGTACAGTTAATCTTATTTGCCATCACCTTGAACACGAAATGTGTATTTAGAATATTTGTATAACTGTAAAATGAAGAAGGAATTATGTGGTCAGTGCATTGTTTTTTAAACTGGAAATCATTTTGTTTTAAAAGTTAATGGAAAGCATAATAAAATTGAATAAAATATGAAATATGGCAGTGTGATTTTTATCTTGCTGTAAATGGTATTATCTTCATCTGTTTTATAAGCCTACATTGGTTACTTCCTGCTCTACCCTTTTCTGAATTTTAATGAGGTAAGTTTAACTGGTTTTATCCTAATTGGTGTTATAAATTTTCTTATCAAAAATTTAGGATTTTAAAAAAAAAGGCAGCAAAGGTTGTCTAGTAAAAATTTAGCTCTCATTTTTTTAGAGCTCTAAAAATGTACTTGTTAGTAGATCTCCTGAGTTCATTTTAATTGAAATGTAAGTAATCTTGAAGCCAGGATTTTCCAGAAGGAAACAAAGATTACATTACTCTTAAAAAACTTAAATGCTGAATTTTTCAATAGAAAAAATTTCTTACATTAACATAGAAAGCTCCAAATACTAATTAAGAGGATCCATTTTCTGAAAATTACATGGTAAATATGGAATCAAAGATATGCAAAATCATGGCTCTGCACGTACCTCTAAGTCCTACTGAGATAACATGAATCCCACTTCGGGGATCTCCTTTCATCTGGGAGTGGTCCGCAGAAGTAGGGTTTTCTTACCCTTGCTTGGGTGGCAGCTGAAGTTTTCTCTCCCTTTTCTAAATTCTGTGCTGTCAGCTCTTGCACTTACATCATCTGTCTCATCATAGAAACTGGACACAATATTCTCAACAGAATAACCATTCTTAAGTTTGTTTTAATTGGGCACAACTAAACTAACAAGTGGATATTCAACACGAGTGCCCCAAACAAGCTCAGTTCTAGGTGCCTGGCATATCTCTGGTTCCCTTTTCTGCTGCAAAGGGCCTCCCTTGTGACTCTGCCCTCAGAGTTTACAGCCCGACTGCCCTTTAGTGAGATTCACTCACTGTTTCAGTAACTGTCACCTGTAATGTATTGAAACTTGGACCTATTTTACAAAAAAAAAAAAAAAAATTGTAAGAAGCTTTCAGTATCCTTTCATAGTTATTTTTCCTCTTTTTGGTAAGCTATTAATAAAGCTTTGTATTTTTACCCAGAACACACACACACACACACAACTCCTTTTTCTGAATAATACTAAAGAAATAATTTGATTATCCTCTTAAGTTTGTTAAAACATCATTTTCTCTCATTGTGCCCACTTCCCACCAGTGCCTTTCCCTAGATGTGAAGCATTAACAAAAGGTACTTACAACGCCACCTGCTCTCCCCATCCCAGAGGTCCCAGGAAACCAGGAAACGGGCAGGTGCCAACCATGCAATACTCAATTCCATATGATCACTTCTCTGGCAGTGTCTGTGAAGAAGGCCAGTATATTGGGAAAAGCAGGTAAAAGTGTGAAGAGAGGGCAGTTACAAAGGATTCATAGAGGAGGTAATTCTGTGAGGGGTGGAGCAGACCACCCAAAGGGTCTGTGGACTCTGGATGGTCACGGGCCACATCCTCATAAGGCTCAGAAGATAAGTCGCTGCCATCAGACATGTTGCCCTAGGACCTAAAATCCCCTGTTGTAGCTGTGCAATCTTGATCTTTCCATCTACTCTGCTTTTGGATTCGGGGCGGGGGGGGGGGGGGGTTGGCGCGGGAAGAGGCAGAGAAACATCAAAACATCGATTGGTTGCCTCTCCCACACATCCCAACTAGGGACTGAACCCACAACCCAGGCATGTGCCCTGACCCGGAATCAAACCCATGACCTTTGTGTTTGCAGGACGATACCCAACCAACTGAGCCACACCATTCTCATAATAGCTGAAGCAGCAGTATTTCTTTAGGCCTGTCAAATAAGGTCTTAAATTGGTTTCTCACTCTCAAAATAGTATTTCTTAAAATATTTCTGTACTTGGAATAAACAAACATGGAGGCGTAGGTGGACATACTGTGCCTCCTCGCACAACCAAGATTAAGGACAACAAAGACTTAGAAACAGAAAAACAACCAGATCTGACAGAAAATTGAACTGTAAGAAAGTTTGACAACCATTCAACCAGATGGGTAGGAGGGATGGAGTCAATGGCCCGCAGAGAGGGATCGCAACAGGAGAAAGTGGTGGTTGGCGGTCCAGGACCCGCAGGCAGGGGCTGGCTGACCGTGGACACACATTCATGCGCAGATAAACCAGGTGAAAACAGAGACAGACCGCACAACCCAAGGGCCCAGCATGGGGAAATAAAGCCTAAAAGTACCAATTGAAAACACCAGTGGGGGTTGAGGTGCCGGGAGAGACTCCCAGCATCACAGCAGAGTACGTTGGAGAGACCCACGAGGTCCTAGAGTGTACACAGGCCCACCCACCCAGGAGGCAGCATCAGAAGGGCCCCATTTGCTTGTGGGAAATGGCCGAAGGGACTGAAATACAAGAGAGAGTGGAGCAAGCGCCATTGTTACCTCTCTGACCCCACCCCCACATACAATGTCACAACCCAGCGACTGGGCTGCCCTGCCCTGGTGAACACCTAAGGCTCCACCCCTCATACATAACAGGTGTGGCCAGACCAAAAAATATAAATATAAATATATATATATTTGAGCCATATATATATGGCTCAAGCAGAAGAACAGATCAAAGCCCCAGAGCCAATATATCTAAGCAACAAAGAGATAGCCAACCTATCAGATGCACAGTTCAAAGCCCTGGTGATCAGGATGCTCACAGAATTGTTTGATTTTGGTTGCAAATTAGATGGAAAAAAATGAAGGCTACACCAAGTGAAATGAAAGAAAATGCACAGGGAACCAATAGTGATGGGAAGAAAACTGGGACTCACATCAATGGAGTGGACCAGAAGGAAGAAAGAAACAACCAAACAGAAAAGAATGAAGAAACAAGAATTTAAAAAATGAGGAGAGGCTTAGGAACCTCCAGGACATCTTTACGTCCCAACATCCGAATTATAGGGGTACCAGAAGGTGAAGAGGAAGAGCAACAAGTGGAAAAGTTATTTGAACAAATAATAAAGGAGAACTTCCCCAATCTGGCAAAGGAAATAGACTTCCAGGAAGTCCAGGAAGCTCAGAGAGTCCCAAAGAAGGTGGACCAAGGAGGAACACACCAAGACACATCATAATTACATTACTCAAGATGAAAGATAAGGAGAGAATCTTAAAAACAGTAAGAGAAAAGGAGAGTGTTACCTACAAAGGAGTTCCCATCAGACTGTCAGCTGATTTCTCAAAAGAGACCTTCCAGGCAAGAAGGGGCTGAAAAGAAGTATTCCAAGTCATGAAAGGCAAGGACCTACATCCAACATTGCTCTATCCAGCAAAGCTTTCATTTAAAATGAAAGGGCAGATAAAGTGTTTCTCAGATAAGGTCAAGTTAAAGGAGTTCATCATCACCAAGCCCTTATTATATAAAATGTTAAAGGGACTTATCTAACAAAAACAAGATAAAAAATATGAACAGTAAAAAGACAGCAAACTCAACAGATATTAACAACCACACCTAAAACAAAAACAAAAACAAACTAAGCAAACAGCTAGAACAGGAACGGAACCACAGAAATGGAGATCACATGGAGGGTTAGCAACAGGGGAGGAGGAGGGGGGGAAAGGTACAGAGAACAAGTAGCATAGATGGTAGAGAGAAAATAGGGAGGGCAAGAACAGTGTGGGAAATGTAGAAGCTAAAGGACTTATGACACATGGACATGAACTAAAGGGGGGAAATGTGGGTGGGAGGGGGTGTGCAGGGTGGAGGGGAATAAGGGGGAAAATGGGACAACTGTAATAGCATAATCAATAAAATAAAATTTTAAAAAATTAATAAACATATCCTTGAGTGAGGATTTATATATATACACATATATACACACACATACATACATATATGTTTATATATATTTGTGTACTTGATTTCATAAAGTAAAAGCCAGGCTGTAAATGACATTATCAGGCCCTGCCATGAACAGAGGGAGGGGAGGAGGAAGGCAGCAGTGCGCCAGTAGCTAGTTTTAGGCTGGATGTGTCCCAGCCTCTCAGCAAGACCAGCTCTTGTAGGAGAGTCTGCTGAGTGCACTGTACTTACCCCATAGCTTCTCTTTCCCCTGATGAGATAGGACTTGTTACCTTTAACCATTTTTGGTTTTATAAAGTGAATGAAGTCTAATTCCATTAATGCCCCCAGAGATCTGCTTAATGAATAGCTTTATATAGGAAAATAGTCATGGATTATTTCTAGGGTTTGAGACCTAAGGAGGAAGTCGTAAGTCCCATTATTGAATCCACTGCATCTGTCTCATTTCCACACCCTTACCCAAAGCTCTGTTATGTCACTTTGGCCAAGCCCCAAAAGTGGCTTACAAAGCAAAGTATTTTGTAGAGGAAATTCAGATTTATAAAATCAGGTCTCTGTATATATTTGGGAAAAAGTATGACCAGGAAGACAAGGTATTTTTAAATCAAAATACCATCTTATTGCCAGTGAGTCTTTGCCTAACTTGCTGCTGATGCCACCGCAGCTGCCTTTTGTTGGAGGGAAAGGTAGAGGTTTCCAGGAAGGAATAATGGGCTAGGAATAAGGAGACCCCATGCCTTGGGCTTCTTCCTCATCGCTAATGGGAATACAACTCTTTGGGAAACCAGCAAATTTAGTCATTAAGTTTAATAATAGTTACAGTCTTTGAAAACAGGATATTACCACCTGCCTTGATTACCCAATAGAGGCTTTGTGAATGGGCATGAGGGTGAATATAAAATAGTTACACAAATGTAACATATTAGTTGCTCAAAAAATATTTACTGAGCATCTAACATGTACCCTGCATTTTTTGGCTCATCTAGAAATACCAAGATAATCCCCCATCCTCAAGTATGTCACAGTCTATTGGGACAGACATAAAAGTAAGTGGACATTGGTTTCAAGATGATGTAGTTTTTGCCACCTCATTCTGTCTTAGATGAACACAAAAATAAGAAAGAGAAAGCAAACACGAATCGTTGCTCAGGAACTCCAGAAAGGCTTAGGTACAGAAGAGCCTGGGTGGGAGCTGATTGTATGAAAGGAGGAGTTAGTCTCCACAGGCCAGCTTGACTCCACATAGTAACTATACCCTGTCTTTCCCTCACACACACAGTTAATTTAGGCTTATTCTATTGAGAATGAGAACCATAGAGGCAGTGACTGAGGTGGGACCCTGGGCCATGAGGAGGGCAGGATGAGATACAGCACTGAGAACGGAGATTAAATGGAAGTCTGCATCCTGGGCAGTGAAGTGAGACCCTCTGCCCGCAACTTGCCAAGAGTAGAAATGGCAATAGCCAGGTCTATTCTCATTGCTCCCACCTCATTGCTTCTTTGACTCAACAATTGTGGTTGATTCTTGGTGACAACATTTGCTATCAACCTTTCTATTAAAGTCTGCATATCATGAAGTCAGAGACGTGTCTGATGTGTTTTCCAGCATATCCCAACACCAGCATCATGCCTGGCAGGGGGGTCACTCAGGTGACTGATAAATAACTGAGTGAATTAAAGAAAGAGTTTTAAATACCCATGATTAAGCAACAGCACCGTCCCTGGAGCTAGAGCAGTTCTGTGGACATATTACAATGGACCAAAAGTGAATGGGCGTGTTGAATGATCCACCGTAGTAAAGAGGTCAGTTCACATGTGGAGATCTTCAATACAGAAGACAGCTCAGTAAAAAGAACTCAAGCTTTGGAGTCCTTGTTTCAACAAATCTCAATTTGAACTCTAGCTCCTTTAGTGGAGGACAGGCCTTAAAGGAAAAAAAAAATGGATTTAAGCCCATAGCCTCATCTATAAAACACCTGTATAAGAAAGAAGGAAAAAAAAATATCTCACCCTGGCCAGGTAGCTTGGTTTGTTGGAGCATCATCCCAATGTGCCAAGGTTGTAGGTTCAATCCCTGGTCATGGCACAGGCGAGAGTCAACCAATGAATGCACAAATGGGTGGAACAACAAATCAATCTCTCTCCTCACCCCTTCCTCTCTCTCTCTCTCTCTCTCTCTCTCTCTCTCTCTCTCTCTCTCTCTCTCTCAAATCAATGAATTTAAAAAACACCTTAACAAACCTAACTCTATACTTCAAGGAACTAGAAAAAGAGCTAGGTTTTTTTTTTTTTTAAGATTAACAAAATTGGCAAGCCATTAGCTAGACTCACTCAGAAATAGAAAGAGAAAACTCAATTAAATCAGAAGTGAAAGGAGACATTACAATTGATACCAGAGAAATACAAAGGCTGTAAGAAACTAGTATAAACAATTATGTGGCAAAACTGGACAATCTAGAAGTAGGTAAATTTCTGGAAATATACAACCTACCAAGACCGAATCAGGAAGAAACAGAAAATCTGAACAAACCAATACTAGTAAAGAGACAGAATCAGTAAACAAAACCTCCAACAAACAAAAGTCCAGGACCAGATGGCTTCACTGATGAATTCTACCAGACATTTACAGAAGAATATATACTAGTCCTCAAACTCTTCCAAAAAGAGAAGGAAGGAACACATCCAAACTCACTTTACAAGGCCAGCATTACCCTGACCAAAATCCATTCTTGATAAAAATTCTCAGTACAGTGGGTACAGAGGGAAAGTACCTCAATATAATACACAACAAACCCACAGCTAACATCATACTCAAAGGTGAAAAAAATGGAAGCTCTTTCTCTAAGACCAGGAAAAAGACTAGGATGCTCACTCTAGCCATTTTTATTCAGCATACTACCAAAAGTCCGAGCTAGAGCAATTAGACAAGAAAAAGAAATAAAAGGCATCTAAATCAGAAAGGAAGAAGTAAAACTGTATCTATTTGCAGTGACATTACATGTAAAAAAATACTACGTTGACTAGCCTTTAGCTAGACTCACCAAGAAAAGAAGAGAGAGAACTCAAATCAGAAGTGGGAGGACACATTACAATTGATACCACAGAAAAACAAAAACAAAAACAAAAAAAACTGTTAGATTTAATACATAAATTCAGTAAAGTTACAAGATACAAAATCAATATACAGAAATCTGTTGCATCTCTATACAGTAATAATGAACTACCAGAAAGAAATTAAGCAAACAATCGCATGTACAATTGCATCAAAAAGAATTAAATACCTAGGAATAAATTTAACCAAGGAGTTGAAAGCCCTGTAGTCTAAAAACTATAGGACACTGATCAAAGAAATTAAAGATGATACAAATAAATGGAAGATATTCCATTTATGGGTTGGAAGAATTAATATTATTAAAATGTCCATACTACTCAAAGTAATCTATAGATTCAATGCAATCCCTACCAAAATTCCAATGGATTTTCTACAGAACTAGAACAATTCTAAAATTTGTATGGAACTACAAAAGACCCCAAGTAGCTAAAGCAATCTTGAGAAAGAACATGATGAAAGCATCATGCCCCCTGATTTCAAACTATATTACAAAGCTATAATAATCAAAACAGTATGGTATAGTCATAAAAACAGATGAATAGATTAATGGAACAAAATAGAGAGCCCAGAAATAAACCCATGCATACAAGGTCAATTAATTTATGACAAAGGAACAGTCTTTTCAATAAATGGTGTGGGAAAAACTGAACAGCAACATGCAAAAGAAAGAAACTGGACCCCTATCTTATACTATACATAAAAATTAACTCAAAATGGATTAAAGACTTAAATCTTAATATAAAACCTAAAACCATAAAACTCCTAGAAGAAAATATAGGCAGTAAGCTCCTTTCCATTGGTCTTAGCAATGATTTTGAATTTGACATCAAAAGCAAAGGCAACAAAAGGAAAAATAAACAAGTGGGACTACATCAGACTAAAAAGCTTTTATACAGCAAAGAAAACCATCAATAAAATGAAAAGACAACCTACCAATGGTAGAAAAATCTGCAAATCATAAATCTAATAATAGGTTAATATCCAAAATATATGAAGAACTCACACAGCTCAACAGAAAAAAAAAAATCCAATTAAAAGATGGGCAGAAGATCTGAACAGACATTATTCCAAAGACATACAAATGGCCAAAAGACACATAAAAAATATACTCACCATCACTACAGAAAAGATCGGGGAAATGCAAATTGAATCCAAAATGAGATATCACTTCACACCTGTTGGAATGGGTATTATTAGCAAGACTGTAAATACCAATCATTGCTGAAAGTGTAAAGAAAAGGGAACCCTTGTGCACTGCTGGTGGGAATGTAAATTGGTGCAGTCACTACAAAAAACAGTATGGAAGTTCCTCAAAAAATAAAAATAGAACTGCCATATCACCCAGAGATTCCACTACTGGGTATTTATCTGAAGAAAACAAAATCACTTTCTCAAAAAGTCTGAATCCTGGGACTTCCGGCCAAGATGGAGGCGTAGGTGGATATACTGTGCCTCCTCACACAACCAAAATTAAGGACAACAAAGATTTAGAAACAAGAAAACAAACAGAACTAACAGAAAATTGAACTATAGGGAAGTCTGACAACTATTCATCCAGACCTGTAAGAGGGGCGCAGCAGGAAAAAGCAGGAGCACAGGAGCCCCAGGTGTGCAGGCGGCGGCTAGCGGACCCCAGGCACAGGGTGGCAACGGGCAGATCCAGTGAGACTGCACAAGGCGGCTGGCTGACCAGGCGGTCCCACATTTGTACACAGATACCCCAGGCAAACAGGCGAAAATGGGGAGTGAGACAGACCTTGCAACCCAGGGCCCCAGCGCCGGGAAATAAAACCTAAAAACACTAATTGAAAACACTTGTGGGGGTGCAGGTGCTGGGAGAAATTCCCAGCCTCACAGGAGAGTTCATTGGAGAGACCCAGGGGATCCTAGAACGTGCACAAGGCCACCCACTTGGAAATCAGCACTAGAAGGCCCCAATTTGCTTGTGGAAAGAGGCGGAAGGGACTGAAATATGAGAGAGAGCAGAGCAAGAGCTATTATTCCCTCTCGGGCCCTGCTCCCACATAAGCATCACAAACCAGCAACTGGGCTGCCCCGCCATGGGGAACACCTAAGGCTCTGCCCCTCATTCGTAACAGCCGCGACCAGATTAAAAACAAAACAAAACAAAAACAAAAACAAAAATGGCTCAAACAGGAGAACAGATCAAAGCCCCAGAGCCAATTCATCTAGGCGACCAAGAAATAGCCAACCTATCAGATGCACAGTTCAAAGCCCTGGTGATCAGGATGCTCACAGAACTGGTTGATTTTGGTTGCAAATTAGATGAAAAAATGAAGGCTACACTAAGTGAAATGAAGGAAAACACACAGGGAACCAATAGTGATGGGAAGAAAACTGGGACTCAAATCAATGGAGTGGACCAGAAGGAAGAAAGAAACATCCAACCAGAAAAGAATGAAGAAACAAGAATTCAAAAAAATGAGGAGAGCCTTAGGAACCTCCAGGACATCTTTAAACATCCCAACATCTGAATTATAGGAGTACCAGAAGGGGAAGAGGAAGAGCAACAAGTGGAAAACTTATTTGAACAAATAATAAAGGAGAACTTCCCCAATCTGGCAAAGGAAATAGACTTCCAGGAAGTCCAGGAAGCTCAGAGAGTCCCAAAGAAGGTGGACCCAAGGAGGAACACATCAAGGCACATCATAATTACATTAGCCAAGATTCAAATGAAGGAGAGAATTCTAGAAGCAGCAAGGGATAAGGGCACAGTCACCTACAAAGGAGTTCCTATCAGACTGTCAGCTGATTTCTCAAAAGAGACCTTCCAGGCAAGAAGGGGCTGGAAAGAAATATTCCAAATCATGAAAGTCAAGGACCTCCATCCAACATTGCTCTATCCAGCAAAGCTGTCATTTAGAATGGAAGGGCAGATAAAGTGCTTCTCAGATAAGGTCAAGTTAAAGGAGTTCATCATCACCAAGCCCTTATTATATGAAATGTTAAAGGGACTTATCTAAGAAAAAGAAGATTAAAAATGACAATAAAAAGGCAGCAAACTCACAGATATTAACAACCATATTAAAAAAAAAAAGCAAACTAAGCGAACACCTAGAACAGGAACAGAAACACAGAAATGGAGATCACATGGAGGGTCAGCAACAGGGGAGAGAAAGGAGGAGAGGGGGGAAAAGGTACAGAGAATAAGTAGCATAGACAGTGGGTAGAAAATAGACAAGGGGAAGGCAAGAATAGTGTGGGAAATGTAGAAGCTAAAGAACTTACGACACATGGACATGAACTAAAGGGGGGAATGTGGGTGGGAGGGGCTGTGCAGGGTGGAGGGGAATGAAGAGGGGGAAATGGGACAACTGTAATAACATAATCAATAAAATATATTAAAACACACACACACACACACACACACACACACACACACACAATGGGATATTGGCTATAAAAAGAAAAAAGGAAATCCTGCCATTTGCTTGGATGGAACTTGAGGGCATTGTGCTAAGTGAAATAAGTCAGACAGAGAAAGACAGTGTGATCGCCTATGTAGTCTATCTGGAAAAAGCCCAGCCATTGTTAATATAGCAAGAACAGATTACATGACATTGATGTAACCTGACAGCCAAGGACAGTGGACTGGAATGCACATGTGTGAACAATGAGGACTTCACTATATTAATCGGTGGGAGCAGTAGATGCCATTGAGTGAGCATGTGTGTTGGTGGCTGTTGTGTTCAAAATGACTGAGCGAGTAGAGCAACAAATCTGCATCAAGTGTTGCATGAAGCTTGAGCTCTGGCTGATGTAGCTCAGTGGATTGAGTGCAGGCTTGAGAACCAAAGGCTTGCTGGTTCAATTCCCAGTCAGAGCATGTGCCTGGGTGGCAGGCCAGGTCCCCAGTAAGGGGGTGCACAAGAGGCAACCACACACTGACGTTTCTCTCCCTCTCTTTCTGCTTCCCATACCCCCTCTCTAAAAATAAATAAATAAAAATCTTTAAAAAATAGCTTGAACAATCCTCCACAGAATCTATTCAGATGATTCAGAAGTCTGTAGCAATCGGCAACTGGTAGTTGGCAGCTTCATCACACAACACACCCACTTATGCATCACATCTCGTACAGAGTTTTTGTCAAAACATCAAATCACCCAAGTGACTCAGCCCCCTATAGTCCAGATTTGGTGCCCTGCAACTTCTGGCTTTTCCCAAAACTAAAATCACCTTTGAAAGGAAAGAGATTTCAGGCTGTTGATGAGTTTCAGGAAAATTCAACAGAGCAGCTGTTGGTGACTGGGAGAACTGTGTGGGGTCCCAAGGTGCCCACTTTGAAGGGGACTGAGGCATCATTGTCCTGTATACAATGTTTCTTGTTCTTTTTCATATTACATGGCTGGATACTCTCTGGCAGACCGTGGAATACAGAAAAATAAAAATTGGACCCATAGATACAGAGAACAGACTGGGGCGTTGCCAGAGGTGGGCAAAGTGGGCGAAGGGGATCGAAAGGTGTAACGTTCCAGTTACGGATGAGTCCTGGGGACACAGAGTGCAGCACGGCGACCATACGGCAACAATACTGGATTGAGTATTTGCAAGTTGCTAAGACAGTGAAAGTTCTCATCAGAAGAAAGAAGACTTTGTAACCACACAGTGAGGGATGTTTGATAAGCCTCCTGTGACCATTTCACAGTACATACACATTGTTATGCTGTGCACACAAAATTAATGCAATGTTATATGCCATTGAACCTTAATAAAAATAAGGCAGAGGCTATTTATTTATATTCATTTTTATATATGCATGAACACACTTTTGTATATACACAGTTATCTCTAGAAGATGCACAAAAATAACAAGAGCAGTTGCCTTAATGGGTGCCAGGGTAAGGGTTCAGGGTAAGTAAGACTCATTTTTTAACTTCTCTTCGAACTGTTTGTCTGTTATGTACTATATGCATGTATTATCCATCAAAACCAACTGCATACTCTTGCCGATTCACACTCCTTTGTTGCTGCTAATGGGTTCCAGTTATCTCAGCTTCTTAGTCGGGGCCAAGGAAGCAGAGAGCGCCCAGGCCAGGTGGGTGAGGGCCCAGCCACACATTGTCTCACTGACTTGCCAGGACAACTGAGTGTCCCTGTGACCCATAACCTTGTTGGCTTAGTCGGGGTGTCCCACCTGGCCTTCCCAGCCACAACAGTTATAAACACTCATTACTTCCCTTTTGTGGATGGTCTCTTTTACTGAACTAGTGAGCCCTACTTTCTGATTAAAATTCCCCATTTTTGCAGGTTGATCTTTTCTGCAGCTAAGTGGTTTTGGAATAATAATAGCAATAGCAGCCAACATTTATTGCATACTTAGTGTATTATTAGAGGGCTGCCATAGAAGAACACCACAGACTGGGCGACCTGATAAACTGAAACTGTCCCCACAACGCTGAAGGTCGGTGCCTGAGCTCAAGGCATCGGAGGGCTGGATCTGCTGCGGCCTCTCTCCTTGGCTTGATGCAGATGACTGTCTTCCAGCTCTGTCTTCTTCACATAGTCGCCCCTCTGCGTCCATCTGTGTCCAAATTTCCTCTTCATATAAGGACACCAGTCATACTGGATTAGGGTCCACCCTAATGATCTCATTTTAGCTTAACTGCCTCTTTAAAGGCCCTGTCTCCAAATAGTCACAGTCTGGCATTCTGGGGCTAGGACTTCGACACAGGAACTGGGGGCCGTGGGGACACAATTCAGCGCACAACAGTACGTAGGAGGCAGCATGCTAAGCACTTCGCAAACGTTACCTCATTCAGTCTCACTCCCTATACCATGAAGGAGACCAAGGCACAGAGAAATAACATAAAGTGGTCAAGGTAGTAGGCAGCAGAGTCAGAATTCAAACCTAGGCTGACAAGACCCCACAACCCACACCACACAGGAGTTTTCTCCGTGTTCCACGGAACCATCAGAGTTTCTGAGAGAGAATTAAATGGCATGTAGTGAGCAAACTGAAAAATTCCACTCAGGAGTCATTCTCTTTTCCAGGAGGAGGTAGCAAAGGGGCCTCAGTGAGTCTTCAAGTCTGTCCTGGTAAACCACAGCCTCTTAACCCATCCTTCCAGCCTCGGGAGCCCTGAAGAGCAGGTGGTGCGGTCACTCAGTCCGCTCTCGTGCCTAACCAACTCCATGGGAAATGAAGGGGGAGTGGAATGATGAACCAAGCCCCTGCTTCTTCAGGAAACATGCTGGGGACCCTTGGACATCACAGTCAGTTAAACTTGAAATCCTGTCATATCTGGCCCATGCCGAGACTTCTAGAGTTTTGTATATAGGATCCAGAAAAGCCCTAACTTTGCCCAGAGCCCCTGGCATAAAGCAAAGGTACAAAAGGATCCTGGCCCAGAGTGAAGTGCAAGGCTACAGACTCAGGCTGCTGACGGCACCGACGGTCGAAGAGGACACTTGGAATGTCATTTTTAACTGCTCCAATGCAACAAGGGGGAGTGTGGTCCTTTCATTTCTCTCAGCTTAAACTTTTCTACTTTTAAAAACATCTTCCCAAAACTCCAGGAAAGTGTGAAGGGGTGAGGAGGCTGCTGCACACCTGAAACTTGCTCCAAGTTAAAAGCTTTTAACCAGGTTATCACTCTAATTATTTTAACCAAATAAGAAAGAAATAGGGCTGTGGGCACTAGAGCCAGCTCTCAGCTGCAGGGCCCTGCGCCCGGGGGAGCAAGGAGAAGCACCCCAGTTCCTGCAATTCCAAAACCTTCCTTTCCATTCTGAAACACAGATCTATAATCCTCTGGATTAGCAAATTATTACTCAAGTAAAACACTAAGATATCCAGCTCATAACAGCTTCTGTGGCAGACTTGTAAGTTTAGAAATCAGATAATAAATGTAAGAGAAGCTGAAGGGCCAAATATGTTAGATGTCATCACAGATGTTAGATGTCCTTCCTAAAATATCTGTGAAATGAAAATAAAATACTATTAACACTTTAGGAACCCCATACTACTATCACATACATTTTGGAGAGCTCACAGAGTCAAATCTGGAAATATTCTTGACTAATTTCTGGAGAGATGCCTAACTAATTTTTAAACATCCATAAAATGAGAGACAAATTTTATGTTAAATCAACATCAGTGTTATTCAAACAAACTTTCACACTGTACAAAGCCATGTGAACAGTCTTAAATCCAACTGTAATAAGTCTACAAGATCACCCTCACCCCATTAAGCCCCCCACGTCAAAATGGCTCAGTGAAAACCTGTCTAGAAGGGCAACCTCCAAGAGGCTTTGCTCAGGGCAGGATGTCAGATAGTGGTAGTTACTCCTTCACTGACCAGGCGGCAGAAAAGGTAACAGGTAATAGGGGAGCTCTTCCTCTCCAGTTTTCCTTCAGAGAAAGTGCACAAAATTTTAAGGATCTACAAAAGCAGCACGACTTCACCTCGCTGCAAAGTAGCCTTTAAAAAATCACCTTGACCAGCAGAGGTTCCAGCTCTCTGCACTGATAAAAGCAGCGGTTCCCAACCTCGAATGCAGGTTGCACTTACTTGGGGGTACTTTGAAAAATATCAATAATCAGGCTCCACTCCAGACCAATTACATTCTTATTCAAATAATAATGCTGGGCATCTATTTTTGAAGGCTCCCAGGTGGCTCTAACAGCAGCCTGAGGTTGAAAACCACTGGAGCAAAGGCTTATCATCACTCCACCGGGGAACAAGGAACAAGGGCGTGTGCTGCAATCACATTTCGCCCCAGGGCCTATTTTCCCCCTGGAGGCTGTAGGAGCAAGTGTCACTTTGCCCTGCTCTATATGACTAAGCACGTCTGTATCACAGCCGGGAGACACTTTGCACCTCAAGATAAATCAAAAGTAACAGGGTCACCTGACTGGTTCTGATCTCAAAAACAATAAAACTTCAAACACTTCCCATAAGCCTGGACTCACCAGCAAAGCAGTTTTATCCCTGGTTTTTGCAGTGTTGCAGTCTGAAGACTTGTCACGCCCTTTGTGACTATGATAATCACATGGGAAAGTTCCTGCTTTTCCACCACGAACAGACTGATGCAAACTTGGAAACCCTGTTGGCTCCTGCTTTTTTTCCTTTAAATATGTGTGATTTATTTGGCCAGTCCTCTTGCTCTTCACAGGTAAACTTCCTTTCCTAAATGTGCCTGTCTCTGAGTCTGTCTCCAACAAGGGTATAGTCCCAAAGAGTGCTTGGACTCAGGACTGGTAATCTCCTCCTAAGAGCAGAAAGTTCTCAGCAAGTGATAAGCAAAAGGGCTGAGAAATGAGAACCGCTCAGCTAGCCCACAGGTGTGACCCAAGATGCGGCTCAGCCAGAACCATGACCTTTGTGCTGCACCAACCCCCAGGCAGGCTCCGGGCTCGGGTGCTGCAGATGCTTTGAGCAGATTTTCACTATATTAACCTCAACAGCACTGGGCTAAGTAATTTTTACAAAACTCTACATCAAGAATGACCCCAAAGATTACATGTGAAAATATGGAAATGAACAGACACAAACACACCATGGAAGCAAGAGCTCACTGTTTTACAGTCTTTTCTGGAACCTAGTAAAACCTATTTACGATCAGATTTGCTGGCTCTTTGGCTAACAGAAAGTAGTCAGAGCAAATCTTACTGAAACAGTAAAACGTAAGCCTGGTGAAGGCAAGGAGCTCATGGGTCTCATTTTCTGCTCTAGTCCCGGGGTGACTAGTACACATGGTGCGTGCTCAGTACCTGTCAAATGACTGAAACGTGTGGAGCCGGCAATCCTTCTGCTCTGCAGAGATCAGAGCTGTAACAGTATCCCTCACAACCTGGAGTCCTTCTGTAGCTCACTTGTGCTACCCTACTGGGACAGAGCTTTTTTCCTTGGTAAGAAATCATACTGCCCACTGCCAACCTTGCCTAATAAGCTCTCCAAAAGAACTCTGCAATTTGGTCTGATTTTTTTCCAATTCTGATTCAAAACATAAACCAGACCAGCACTGCCAGGCCTGACAATTTGCATCATATTCAGACATCCACTAGCAAGCAAACATTCACTGAGCCCAGCACCACTCCAGGTACAGCGCAGACCAGGGACTCCCCTTTTGGGTACGACAGCACCTGACTCTGGGTGGTGGGGGACGGAGTGCAGAGGCGACCACTCTCTGGATGCGGGAGCAGGCACCGTATACACTCAGCATGTTTAAACTCAGAACAACTTCTAAACATTCCTCCAGGCCATCCATTAACTAATATAACCAGGCCTTTCTTAAGTGCCATGATAATTTATATCACACCATTTGACAAGCTATCTATCACAACCTTTCTGACCCTAGATATACGGTAATTTCTAGTACAACAGGAAATAAAGTCTTTTTGGAAACACCTTGTGTGATTACTTGTTTAATACCTTGTTCCTCCCACTAGACCTGTGCTATTCAATATGAGAGCCACTAGCCAATGTAAGTATTTAAATTTACATTTAAATTAAAAATGCATTTCCTGCGTCACACTAGCCACCTTTCAAGGACTCAGTTCAGCAGATGCAGGAGCAGCTTCTGGGCGGAGTGCAGACACAGAACAGTTCCATTGCTGTGGGACATTCTACAGGACAGACCTGGAGCACACCAGAGGGCAAGTCCCACGAAGACAGGAATTTCCTGATCTTTTCACCCGCATTCACCTAGTGCCTCCCACAGAGACTGCCAGAGGGGAAGCAATCAGTAAGCATGTGAAGCTAAGTAGCCAGTGTAGTAAACAGAGAGGACCAAAGAGAACGAATTCCTGGAGCATGGGTGTCAGGAAGGGGTGCACAGGGACTGTGCACTCCCAAAGATTGAGGGCCAAATTTAGGGAAGCTAAAACAAAACAAATGAAACCCCCAAAAGCAGTAAAGAATTCAACACTCCCAAAAAGGGGATCTTGCTACCCAAAGTCTGGTGAGCCCATGGGCCAGAAGCACCCCATCACTAGGAGCTTGTTAGAAATGTGTAATCTCAGCCTCCACCCCAGTCCTACTGAATGGGAATAGGAATTTTAACAAGCAGTTTTTCAATGCATTGATTTTAGAGGGAGGGAGAGAGAGAGAAACATCAAGTTGTTGTTCCACTTATTTATGCATTCATTGGTTGATTCTTGTTATGTGCCCTGACTGGGGATAGAACCCGCAAACTTGGTGTAACAGGATGACACTCTAATCAACTGAGCTACCCAGCCAGGGCTTAACAATAAGTTTTAAGGAACATTAACGTATGAGAAGCACTGGTCTAATTCTCTCTCTACCCTTTCAGACTGAACAAGTACCTCTCAAATAGCAAAGGTGAAAAAAACACTATGTACAACTACATATAAATCTACAATATTCTCAGTAAAGAAATATTTCTCACAAAATTTGAATCACATCTTTTTTTACATATATTTTATTGATGATGCTATTACAGTTGTCCCATTTCCCACCTTCATTCCCCTCCACCCTGCACAGCCCCTCCCACCCACATTTCCCCCTCTAGTTCATGTCCATGTGTCATAAGTTCTTTAGCTTCTACATTTCCCACACTATTCTTGCCCTCCCCTTGTCTATTTTCTACCTACCATCTATGCTACTTATTCTCTGTAACTTTTCCCCCTCTCTTCTCCTCCCACTCCCCTGTTGCTAACCCTCCATGTGATCTCCATTTCTGAGTTTCTGTTCCTGTTCTAGCTGTTTGCTTAGTTTGCTTTTATTTTTGTTTTAGGTGTGGTTATTAATAACTGTGAGTTTGCTGTCATTTTACTGTTCGTATTTTTATCTTCCTTTTCTTAAATAAGTCCCTTTAACATTTCATATAATAAGGGCTTGGTGATGATGAACTCCTTTAACTTGACCTTATCTGAGAAGCACTTTATCTGCCCTTCCATTCTAAAGGACAGCTTTGCTGGATAGAGCAATGTTGGATGTAGGTCCTTGACTTTCATGATTTGGAATATTTCTTTCCAGCCCCTTCTTGCCTGGAAGGTCTCTTTTGAGAAATCAGCTGACAGTCTGATGGGAACTCCTTTGTAGGTGACTGTGCCCTTATCCCTTGCTGCTTCTAGAATTCTCTCCTTCATTTTAATCTTGGCTAATGTAATTATGATGTGCCTTGATGTGTTCCTCCTTGGGTCCACCTTCTTTGGGACTCTCTGAGCTTCCTGGACTTCCTGGAAGTCTATTTCCTTTGCCAGATTGGGGAAGTTCTCCTTTATTATTTGTTCAAATAAGTTTTCCACTTGTTGTTCTTTCTCTTCCCTTTCTGGTACCCCTATAATTTGGATATTGGGACATTTAAAGATGTCCTGGAAGTTCCTAAGCCTCTCCTCATTTTTTTGAATTCTTGTTTCTTCATTCTTTTCTGTTTGGTTGTTTCTTTCTTCCTTCTGGTCCACTCCATTGATTTGAGTCCCAGTTTTCTTCCCATCACTATTGGTTCCCTGTGTATTTTCCTTCATTTCACTTGGTGTAGCCTTCATTTTTTTGTCTAATTTGTGACCAAAATCAACCAGTTCTGTGAGCATCCTGATCACCAGGGCTTTGAACTATGCATCTGATAGTTTGGCTATCTCTTTTGTTGCTTAGATGTATTTGCTCTGGGGCTTTGATCTGTTCTTTCATTTGGGCCATTTTTTTTTATTTTGACATACCTGTTACATAGTGAGGGGCAGAGCCTTATGTGTGCACCAGGACAGGGCAACCCAGTCACTGTGTTGTGATGCTGTATGTGGGGGAGGGGTCCAAGAGGGAATAAGGTGATTACTTGGCTCTCTGTCAGATTTCAGTCCCTTCCACTGCTTCCCACAAGCAAATTGGGCCCTTCTGGTACTGATTCCCAGGTGGTGGGCTTGTGTACATTCTAGGACCCTGTGGGTCTCTCCAACAAACTCTCCTGTGAGGCTGGGAGTCTCTCCCAGCACCTCAACCCCCACAGGTGTTTTTAATTGGTGTTTTTAGGCTTTATTTCCCAGTGCTGGGACCCTGTGTTGCGTGGTCTATCTTGCTCCCCAGTTTTGCCTGGTTTATCTGCACACAAATGTATGACCACCCGGTCAGCCAGCCACCTTGGGCGCCTCACTGGGTCTGCCCTCTGCCACCCTGCACCTGGGTCCACCAGCCACAATCCCTCTCCACCGGCTGTAGACTCAGCCCCTCTTATCTGTCTGGGTGAATGTGTCTATTTTATCTCCTTGGTTGTCGGACTTCTGTACAGTTCAATTTTCTGTCAGTTGTTTGTTTTTTGTTTCTAAATTTTTGTTGTCCTTAATTTTGGTTGTGCGAGGAGGCACAGTGTGTCCACCTATGCCTCCATCTTGGTCAGAAGTCCTTGAATCGTATCTTAAGCTTTTTATTTCATTTTTTATTTAATCTTTATTGGATTTTTTTCCATTACCAGTTAGTCCTCATGTACCCATTCCCCCAGCAATCACCATACTGTTGTCTGTGTCCATGAATCCTTTTCCCTTTGTGCTCCATCCCTCCACTGCCTAACCTGCCCCGCATTTAGCTTTTTTTCTTTTCCTACTACTCTAACCCCAGTACACCCCACACAATCAGAAAATATCAAACCCACAGAGTATCTGTGGGTTCATGTATACCCCCCCCCCACACACACACACTACTATGGACAGAACCAGTGCACTGAACCCGCACAGAGGGCGCCCCAGAAGAACATGTCTGTTTCCATTAACAGTCTTAGGCTCCACTTTACTAATAACTGTTAAGTGGCAGGATTGATACATTACTATCGTAAACCCAAAATTCTGGTAATGAGAAAATTATCCTAATTATTCAATGAATCTACCTGAAACAAAATCACTTCACATATTACCTGAGTCTTGCACATCTTCCAGGACTGTATTGCTATTGCTTGTTTTTAATAAACTACAATTCTTCAAACTAATAACCAGTCCACTACAGTGGACATGTACCTTGTACAGTGGACACTGTAACTACAGTGTCGATGTACCTTGCACACAAAATTCAAGTTGTTTCTGACACTATCACATTTTTTTACCCCTTTACTCCTTACTTAGGAAATTAAGTTGATGAGAAATATAAGAACTTTTCTAGGTATTTAGGATTACGAATCACTTATACTTGTCCCTTATATTTTTATGTACTTACCTAATCTTCTACCATAACCTTTTTAAAATATCTGCATTACTTTTATAATACAAACTGACTTTTGAAAAAGATTTTTCTTTAAAAAATAAAGAGTAATGGGAAAATGCTTTCAAAATGTTCTTGCACTTTACTATGAAAACACAATTAAACTGAAATTTACCTATTTCCCTCATATTAAGCTGCATTTGGACAGGTTAAAGCACAGTGGTGAAGGGCATAAAATAAAGTGTCAAGAAGAAAAAGGCATAACTGAGTTAACCCACCCAGTGCCCCCCACACAAAAAACGATCCTCCCAGCCAGGCTCCCTGGCCTGGCCTACTCGGGCTGCCATTCCCACACAGGCGCACGACGCCCTGGGCTCTACCCTGATCTGTGAGTGACTGCTGACGGTTTTCATTTCTCCCCAGATCCAACTGTTTAACTCTCTCGACCTTTATTTTGCAGGTACCTGATTATATTACCCTCAATAAGTCACACCACTGTACCAGCCTCTCCCCCTGGATATGGATGGTACCTGTGCCTTGCTTCTAGATAGCAGGATATGGCAAAGGTGACAGAATGGCACTTCCATGGCACTGTTATGTAAGACTCCATCTCAGTAAACTCTCAGTGAGCAAGAGACCCTCCTGCTAGCTTTGAAGAAATAAACTGCCAGGTTGTGCGAGCATCTGTGAGCACCACATGGCAATGAACTGTGGGAGGTCCCAAGAACTGACATTGGTGCCAGCTGACAGCCAGCAACACACAGGACCCCCGTCTACCACGGCAAGGAACTGAATACTGTCAGCAACCTCTCGGGCCTGGCAGGGAGCCCCAAACTCCGGAGAGCAGCATGGTCTATCCAACAGCCTGACGGTAGCCCTGTGAGACCCAAAAATCACGCCCAAATTCCTGACCCAAGGAAACTGTGAGATAAAAAATGGCTATTATTTTAAGCTGCTAAATTTGTGGTAATTTGTTACATAGTAATAGAAACTTTGGTATTGGTTACTTCTATATCAGCAGCTACTTACCTAAGAATTGATTACTAGGATGAATGCTGATACTTGGAATTGTGCTCAGTCTTACTCTTCCAATATGGAAATACATAATCAAACTTTAACAATACCTTTAATCTCATATTGCCATTCACATTTGTTTGTGGGACTCTAGTGGATTTTCCAGTGTGGATTTCTAAATTTTCTGCCATGTTCGTATTAACATCCTTCTCTCCCTGAGCTGCATCTTCTACCCTTCAATGCCGACACTGCAGGCTGAATCCCTGTTCCAACAAGCCTCCCAGCTGCCCAGTAGCTGCTTCTGCCTAAATACCAACAACCCAAGGAAAAGCAACAGATGGCGCAGAGGCCACCTCCAAGTTCCAGCTAAGAGAAAACTACAGTATAAGAAGAGCAAGAAGCATAGGCTTTTCACTGTTAATTTATCTACCAGCCCTCTCCAAACTTGTTAGACCATTAGCATGAACTAGCGCACTGGCAGGTTTATAAAGTAGAATGGGCAGTGGTCAATAAAAGCATTGTAATACACTTAATAAAAAAAACAAAGGCAAATTTACATATTTAAGAAAAAGACATACTGCAATAAGGTAGAATTTCCATGTTATTCAGCATAAAACATGGTAAAGAGTTGTGAACAAAATCTGTCATCAATGGTAGTCATTTTTCAACGGGTTGCCCGCACCAGCTCTGCCACCTTCGCAGGAAGCGCCCTTTGTGATCCCTGATTCCTAGGCCACCAAGCTGCCTTCTCACCATTACTTTGGTTTCCTCAGTAGACTCACGAAGGAGGAGCCCTGGATGAGGGTAGCAAGTATTCCAATCACTAGAAACTGTGCCTAATTGTCCATGAAACTAAAAGCCTGGTTTCAGTGTTTACAATGAGACTCAATGAGGAGGAGATGCTGGAACAGCAAGACTCAGACCCAGTCTCTGCTACTGAGGTAGGCAAAGGACCTCAAGAGACCCTGTTCAGTCCTCCTACTAACGCAGCAGCTCCAAAACATAGATTTGGAATGCAGCATTTCCAAATTTCATTTGAGCATCGAGGACATTAGCATATAAAAAAAACTTTCCTTTTAAAATGGCTAAAAATAATCTCCATAATTGAAATACTGTATTCCGCAGAATCTAAGACATTGATTGTAAAATGCAACATTATATATATATGGAAAAGAACTTTCAATTCAGTTTGTCACAATGTTAAATGATCATTGATTTTAAGATATATTCTGATTTCAGAGATGTTAAAAAATGTGGGGAAAAGGTGAATCTTTGAATCAATGAAACTCAGAACTTAAAAAATGTATTCCTCAGGTAATTATTCAGATAAAGTATTAAACATTGAGTTTCTTAAACTCACATGTATTTATAATCAGCAGCACATTCTTGAAGCTATCAATTTTGTTTCACTTCTCCTTCGAAATAAAGAATGGAGTGGCACTTATACTAATTTCTAGCAGACATCCTACACAAACTTTAAAACTTGTGGACTCCTAGTTTGAAAACTGTCTCATTTTCACTTTTGGAATCCCAGATCAAAAGATGAGGTAAACGAGGCCTAGGCCAGTTAAGTGCGTGCAGGGCCGGACGGCTAGTAAGCAGCAGTCAAGGCTTGAAGCCATGTCTGTAGGGCCTTGTTCTCTGTTCTCTTCATGGGAATCGAAATCAAATGAGTTAGCACTCTGTGGTCTAACAGCACAGGCAGGGTAAAGTAAGTAAACACAATTTCTGTCCATGTTCAAAGAGGCTGTTTTATGAAATGACTCTCTTCAACTTCCCTGGTAGAATACTGATGATTGATAACTTATTCAACTAATCAATCTTCTTTGCATGCTCTGAGAGGTGAAGACTGTATAATATTACCTAATCAGCCACATGCCAAACACCAGCCTCACAAGATATGAGAGGCTGCTGTATGAGACCACTAGTTCTTCACAGAAGATGCTGGGAATTACAGAATGTATCAAAACCTTCTAGTGTTTGCTATACTCTGACCCAGACATTTTGATCCCCAAAGCGTGCTGAAAATCTGCTAATGCCCTGCTCTGGCTGGCTTCTTGAAAACTGGCAATTTACTCAAAAAGTCGGTGAATTATCCATCTTCTCTCAGTGCTAGTCCCTTTTGTCCTGGTTTCTTACAAGCTGATCCACAGGGCACTTGCCAGTATTAATCGGGGAGAACTCACACACTAATGCGTGTGAGTGGAACTGGTTAGAGATTTCTGCTGTGGGCTCCAGCAAAATATTTCTAGATGTCTCTATTACAGAATTCCTCACTGTGTCATTCATTTCAATCACTTCAAAATCCATTTCATTCCATTTTTCTGCATCATCATCTTCATTCTCTTCTTCATAGTCATTTAGCCCAGAGCTTGGGAGCAAAGCTTTCTGGTCCTCACTTTTTCTGTGTTCTTTTCGCTGACGACTGAGTGGTGAGGTGGCTAATTTATACAGCACAGGAAATAAGACAGCAGTGGCTACTGCTGCCCCCAAAGAGGTGTACAAAACTACAGGTAAATCAGGATATTTCCCTTGAAGAATTCCAATGACTGCAGGAATAGCCATTTCTCCCAGGGCAGCACCAACGACAAAAAACGCTGCCGCTTTCCCGTGGATGGTCGTGTACTGCTCAACCCAAGAAATACCACTGGGGAATGTGGTTGCCATCGAGGCCCCGTACACTGAAGTTGCGATCCACAGACAAGCCGCGCTCTTGTTAAAAAGCACCAGAAATAAAGATGACACCAGGCTGCCAATATTGCTCAACACAATCATCGTTCCAGGTTGTAAACACGTGGCAAAAAAGATTGCCAGGCCCCTGCAGGCTGCAAAGGACCCCCAGAATATGGAGTTCAACCCAGCCGCTTCACTCTCGGCCATGCCGGCATGGGTGACTGCAAATGAGAAAACGTAAGAGCCATAGGTGACCTCAGCTCCAACATAAAAAAAGAAGAACACGAAAAGGAGACAAAGAAGGGCGTTGTGATATTTAGCTCTTCGAGACCTCTGGGCAGATGCTCTTGCTTTGTCCTGCTGGGAGCTTTCCTTTAAAAACAGAGCAAAAAGGAAGATGCAAACTACAAAAATGTAAGTACCGATAATAACATAAGCCCACAGCAAACTTATGTTGTCAGGTACTCCGAACAGAGATTCTGAGTGAGCTTCAGACGACTGGTTGAGAGAAGAAGGGTTAACGCCAGCCTCGGTGTGGTTTCCAGCAGCCACCGGAGTGCCCAGGGCCACTTTAGCCAGCAGGGGAGCCAAAAAGGCCCCCAAAGCAAAACTGAAGTGCAGGGCCTGCATGTGTGGGGCTCCTGCGTCGCCCCAAAGAGCCAAGATTAAGACGTTAGCACCTACCAATGAAAGACAGGAAAAAGCATTTAATCATATAACTTAGTAAAAAACAGTTCATTCCTATCAGAAAGATGAGACCATTTTACATGGCACAAAGATTATAATATTCTAAGTTATAAATGTGCCACTATGTTAATTCTATGATTAAGGAACTCTAAGCTACCACCCACCAGAGAACTCTAAGAACTGTAACATCAAAAGTTCATAAATGGAATTCCACCAGCTACTAAACCACCGCCTCCTTGGGCCAGGCACAGGTGGCCAAGGCTTTTTATAATACAGTTCTAATGTCAGGCTGGGGGAGAGGGGAGTGTTTATATATTTGTGTATACATATTTCAAATATATATTATCATCAGAGAGTAGCCAAATTACCAACTTTTTCTGTACTTTCAATTGGTAGCCACTTGAAGAAAAGTATTTGTGTGCACAGCAGATGTAAGACACATGTTCAGGGATGCGAACACTCCAGGACTCTGCTGTGCCCGTCACAGGAAACCAGGGCACCGCCTAGCATGTGTGTGTGCACTCTCTGTATGCCTGGCAAGGCAAAGGCAAGAAGCATCAAGTCTTGAATCTTCTTTCTCTTTCATTTTTTAAAATAGATCTGCAGATAAATTCCACCCCGTAATTTTGCAACCAAACTAAGCCTAAAGTATAAAATATTTCTTCAACCTTTCAAATAACAGTAGAGCAGACAAGAGGGGGAGAAAGCTGGTTTTAGGGGTGAACAAATGTCATGTACATTATTTAGTAGGTTTTAAAAGGTATCAAGCTGAGGGAGGGGGCCAGAATTGAGGAGGGGATAGAGTCAAGAAAATAATAAAAAAATAAAACATATCAACATACATGATATATAGAGAGGAAGGCAGAAACTTTTGAGAGAAAAGGAAAAGAAGGAACATAACATTTGACACAAGTTTCTCTTAGTTCAAAAGGCCGAGTGCACTTTAAATTAAAGAGGTGTTTCTACGATTCCCCAGCCAAATAGTTCTTCTCACATGACAGTGATAAAGTTCTTCCCCAAAGGAAAAGCTCGCTCATCCTCAGGGCAATCACGCGCATGGGGGCTGGCTAACGAGTCCATATTCAGATGCTGTGAATCAACAATCTCTCGTAGAGCAAAATTCTTTAAATTCACAAGGAAAGTAGTTGCTAGAAGGGTTTCATTCCGTCTGGGTGACCTGATGTCCAACTCAGCAGGTCAGTGTCTACAAGTGACACATCATCTGCTCCACTTTTTCTGGTAGAAAGTCTCCTATGCCCAGAGATGACACCGCAAGGCTCACTAACCTGTATCCAGAATGCCCACTGAAACACCAAAGATGGCCATCATGACAACCAGCAGCACTGCTGTCTTACAAAACGGCACGAGACAGAGGCCCACGGTGGTGGCCAGCAGCGACAGCCCTGAGAAGAAAGGGAGAGCCAGCCGTCAGAGACGGCGCTCTCGCAGACAGGCGTGGGTCAAGTCGGCATCGGAGAGGCTCGGCTTCTGTAAGTGGTCATCTCATTTGAAAGCTTTTATAATCCTTATGGACTAGAAAAATTATTCTAATATGAATATATTTCTAGCACTACTAATAATCACATTATAAAGTATATCACAAGGCAAAGTTTTATTGCAAAACAGACAGCTCAAACATTACTTAAATGTTTCATATTTAAAAACCTAAAGAGAATTTTAGATCTGAGGCAAAAAAAAAAAAAAAAAAGACAAAAAATGAAATGCAATTACTACAGTACTTGGTAGTAAAATGGATTAAATAAGTTAGTTTGGGGGGCAGGGAAGGAAATCAAAGAAGTATATTCTTTCAACCCACTTTGCGAATCAGAGGATTATTTATCAACAATCAGTTTATTATTCATCAACAATAATAAATCATTCTCCTTACTTCTAAAGCAATTTTATCACATTAATCCAAACTTTCTTTAAACATGTCCATTTGTCTAAAAAAACAAAACAAAACAGTAAGTTAAAAGCATTGCCATCTATTTCAAGGGTGAGGCAGAGAAGTCTGGGCTTGTTACTGACACAGGGCAGCAGGGACAAAAATTCTGCCTATGTCATTTCATACCCTCACCACCCCTCTCCCGTCCTCAGCACAGGGTTTAGTTTGGGCAGGTTCAAGGAATTCATTTTGATCTGTGGTGACCCCAGATCTGCCCCAAACCCTGACAGAGCTCTTTGGATAACCAGTCTGTGATCCGGGGCTGGTGTCTAAATTCCAGTGACAGCTGGGAAGGCCAAGGATGGCAAAGCCACCCCAGGGCTAATCCAAACGTCCAGAGTGGCCCAGGCCAGACTCCCTGAACTGCCAAAATGAAAGCAGGTGGCAGGGAAACGCAGCTTCTCCTGAGGACACCTAATGCTACCCTCTGAAGTGTCAACCACTTCGCAAGCAAGTATGCTTCACGTTTAAAAACAAGTTGTAAATTGCCTGAAAGTCAAAAAGAAAGTAAAATTTGTGTTTACTTACCCAAAAGTAAAAAATGATTCATAGCATCAAAAAGAATTCCACCGATCACAGAGCCACTCAAATATCCAAAAGCACGGCCCACAAAAATCAGAGAAAGACTGCTGATGTTACGGTTTACATTTGTCGCCAAATCTTGAAATGTGGGTCCCAGGATAGAGATACTCAATCCCTAAAATTTTGAAAGACAAAAGCTTTCATTTATAATCATCAAATAATGTCTATCTGTTTGGCTGCTCTTTTCACTATTCAACAGGGAGGAGGGGGTTCCCCTGCAATGCAAGGGTTTCCTCCAGTCCCACAGTCAGGAAAAACTCAGGGCGACGATGCTAGGACGACTAGAGCTAGGCTCCTATTTTGGGGGCGCCAGATCCTACTGTTTTTCTAATTTTGACAACTCTCAATTTTTTTAAATTTCTTTAATTCTCTTGGTTTTTGCTTCAATTGTTTCCTTTTTGGACAATATCATAAGTGACTATTTTGTATTAATAGTAAATGTAATATTGAGGCAATTTTTCAAACAGTTTTGTATATTTTCAAATATACTACATGCTCAAATAACTAATATAAGAATTTAGATGTTAAAAATTTTAATTATCAAACCATCAAAATATTACTCCTGTTTTTGATGTTATTAAAACAGTAGTACTTCTGGATGTACATGGGGTCCTTCCTCTGAATTACATCACATAAACCATGCAGGAGATAAACGATTTATATGTTTCTAAATCTATGTTTTATATGTGTGGGCGGTTATTGTATTTTTTCCATTACCATTTATTCCCCTTATACCTTCTTCCACTTCCACCACGCCCTCCCCTAAATCTATGCTTTTCTTCAAAGAAAAACCCACTGCCATCAGAAGTACAGTCTATAAGGCCTTCTTTGTAAATGGTACATACACATGTATACAAATGACTTTAAAAATAAAATTTTACTCAAAGACAACATAGTGTTAGCAAGAATTAACGGTTACAGTTGGCTTTCAGAGAAAACTTAAAAAAATATTTCTAATTGGTCCACATGTCCAGAATAATTTATTCGAATTGCAGTGCCATGCTCTAAAGGCTTGTGTGAGTCCCCTGCCCAAACCCGAGCAGTCCCCATGGGCCTGGGCACAGGTGGAGGGAGAGGAAGCACCCTGGGGTGGGAAGCTAAGCCCCAGCTGTAATCAAATTAGTTCCTAACCTCAGAGCTTTTACAACAGCATCTGCCTGGAACACAGTCAGGGCTCATCAAGCGTCTGCAGTTTTTCTTTTTTCAGATCAAAATATTCTAAGACTCTCCTCAGAAAACTCACCCTCCCAACTCCCCAAGGTCCCAAAACTCAAGACAAGTGATGAAGGATAGGCTTCCGGAAATACGGGAATCGCAGGGAGGCCAAGGGGATTGGCAAAGGGAGCTTCTAGCCTTGCAGTTTGCTCTAAGGAAAACATTGAAGGATCTGAAGTTTGTTTTACTTGGGATTGTGATCAAAATAAGAGAAATTATTTCTAGTTCTACCACTTAACCACCAGCTGTGTCATCGGGAAAAGTCACTGTCCCTCTCTGGCTCTATTTCCCTATCTGCAAAAATAAAGGGTTGGCTAAATTTGTGAGAAGAGGAAGAGAAAATCCCAGAAAAGCAACTCTGTGTAATAATTTGGTTTGGAGGTTGGGAGGGGACAGCGGCTATAGACCTGGCAACCCCTCTTGCATCTCCCCATCCCACAGAGGAGAGGTAGACAGGTTTGCCGAAGCTGGGAAATCAATCTTGCACTTGACAATAACCCTCCAAGATTAGAATTGTGCCCATTTTCCAGATTACGAAACTGAGTCTCGGGCAGATTAACGCGCTCAAGGTCTAGTTTGCAAGCGGCGGAGGTGAGACCACATTCTTTACAGGAGGCCTGCTCACATGCCCCGGCCCTGGAGGGCTCCAGCCCGGCTCTCACCAGCCCCAGGAAGGAGGCACACAGGATCACGGTGATGAACCAGCGCAGCCGGCTCCCGTTCCTGCCGCTCCGCTGGGAGCTTGCCACCGCCTCCGGCTCATTCTCCGCCGGGACCTCATCCTGGAGAAGCCGCTTCCCGACAGCCGGGGACCCGGTCCCACTGCGTTCCAGTTCCAACTCCAGCTTGGCGGCTCGGGAGAACCAGTCTTGCTAGTTCCCGGCTTCTCAGCGGGGCCTCAAGAACTCCAAGCCTAGACCAGGTCCCGCGCCTCCAGAGCCCTCGGTCTGGGCTAGCACCACCTCCCTGGGGGCGGCCCCTTATCAAGGCACAGAAGTCAAACTTCGGGACTCGCCAGTTGCTGCAGGTCTCTGACGCACACCCTCCTGCACCTGAGGCGCCTGCGCGTATCACGTGGCGGAAATGTGGCCACTTGCCAAGTCCGCCCCGCAAACCGGAAGTTGATGTGGTTGCCTAAGAGACCGGACACTGTTCTCCAGCCTCAGCGTCAGGTGAAGCTGGGCCCCTAAAACATGGTGCCCCTTGGCGGAGGGAACTGGAGCTGCAGCCTGGAGCCGGAGGAACCGTTATAAGAAAATACGTAACAAGAATTGCAAGATATGGCTTCGCGTCCGCTTCCCGGGGCTCTAGGGCGCAAAGGAGGCCCGAAGGTCTGTCCTTTAACAACTTTCTAAGATTCCTGCCCTCGCTCTTTGGAGATCTGTCGTTTATCTCTCACTTAACATTTATTGAAACGCACATGTAAGCACGTGTATAATGTCACTTATCCCTAAGAACACTGTAAATTCCATGTTATCCCCTTTTCACAAATAGGAGGATTAACTCATAGACAATTAAGTTATCTTGCCCAAGGTCAGGCAGCAAATCCTTGGCTGTACATTGTAACAGTATAACAGTAGCTCAAGGAAGAAATCTGGAACCAAAACTGAGTTTTCCAGCGCACCCTCACCCTAATCCCTGCAAAAATTCCGTTGTTTAGGGAAGTGGAGCAGGGCATCAATTTGCAGAATGCCTGAGTAAAGCTGTGCCAGCAGAGAAGGAAAAGCCTTCTTTATCAGACAGCAGCTCTTAGTTTCCTTTGGCTCTTTGACCAGACCACAGCCTCAAAATGTGTAATATTTTTCTTTACCATCTATCTGAAATACTATTTTCCACCCAATCCTCTCTAATCCATTTAGGCTCCCAGACTACAAACCTGAGTCCCATTATCACTGCCCTTGCAACCCATCTCTCCAGCCCCATCCACTAGGTCATTACTTCCCTTTGCAATGTACCTCAGAAAGTATGCAGATGCTATGGTTTAAGAGAACCTGTTTTTGATTTCAGGAAGGTCCACTTGAGCCCTGGCTGGTGTAACTCAGCGGATTTAGCGCTGTTCTGCGAACCAAAGGGTCACCGGTTCAGTTCCCAGTCAGGGTACATGCCTGGGCTGTGGGTGAGGTCCCCAGTAGGGGATGCTTGAGAGGCAACCACACATTGATGTTTTTCTCCCTCTTTCTCCCTCCCTTTCCCTCGCTCTAAAAATAAATAAATTAAATCTTTTTAAAAACGTTCTTTGAGAAAAGTTTGATATGGTTGAAACATAATGTGGGAGAGGTAGGTTAGGTGGAAATTGTAAAGGGTTCTATATGCACATAGACTGCAGTTTAGACTTAGGCGACATAATTCTACTGGCACACTGAGATCTAATAAAATTAAAAATATTGGTAGGAATTCAAGCTTCACCATATTTCATCTTTGTCACCTCAAACTGAATTCACCTTTTTTTCTCAGTAAACCTGCTCCTATTCTGAAATGCCCATCCGCCATCCACCCAGTCATAAGGACTCTGAGGTCTTCCCTTGATATTCCCTTCTTTCACTCTTGTCAGTTTATCACCTGCTCCTGCCGATTTTATTTCTATAGAGCAGCAATTTTTGATCTTTTTCATCTCATAGCACACATAAACTAATCACTAAAATTCTGCAGCACACCAAAAAAATTTTTTTTGCCTATCTAACAAAAAAAATGGTGTAATTTTGATTCATTCCCACTGGATAGCTATTGTGTTGGTTGTTGTCATTTTTTTTTTAAATTTGATAATCTAAGGGAAAAGAGGTCAGTGCCCCTGACTAAGTAGTCAGGTATTGCATGGTTTAAAAATTCTTGCAGCACACCTGTTGAGAATCACCGCTATAGATGTTTCTGAAATCAAGCTTCTGTTCTATACTATTGTCATAGCCTACTTTTTAAAACTTTTACCCATAAGTATCTAACTGAAATGAAAATCTGCTACATAAAACCCTTCAACTCTTCCTTAAGAATAAAATCCAGTTTCATCTGCCATTGTCCACCTCTCTAGCTTCATACCTTGCTCTCCCTATCTTGTTTACATTCCAGTAACAACAGAATTGCTATTAGTTCTTCACACATTATTTCTCACTTTCTTACCTTTGATCATATTGTCTTCTCTGTCTCAAGTGCCTTCTTTCTCTTTTACCTGCTGTGGCAGAATCTTTACCCTTTCTTCCTAAGTGAGTGTTGTAACTCAGCAATTTCACAAGTGGTATGTCCTAGAATTTTTAAAACATGTAATACCCTACTACTTAGTCAGAGGCCCTGACCTCTTACATTGTAGATATGCTGGATCCTGTTAAAATCCTCCTCTGGAGAGTGTATGTTTGTTTAAGCAGGCAGTCAACCTGGTCAAATTCACATCACGAGTTTCCTACCACCTTAAAATTAGAGTCCCCTTCTCTATCTCTCTCCATCCTCCAGGCTTCGCCTATTTTCCAACTCACAGGGGCTTCTTTTCTCAGTTCCTTGGACCAGACATGTAGGGTTTCTGTCAGAGTTTTAGCTACTCTTGATACCAAATGGGGCCCCACGGTAGGACTAAGCCATAACAATAAAAAAGAAAACCCTAGCCAGATGGATCAGTTGGTTGGAGGGCCATCCATACACCAAAAGTTGTGGATTCAATCCCCAGCCAGAAGGCATACCTATGTTGCCAGTTGGATTCCCATTTGGGGTGTGTATGAGAGGCAACTGGTGGATGCTTCTCTCTCACATCCATGTTTCTCTCTCTCTCTCTCTCTCTGTCTCTCAAAATATCCATAAACATATCCTTGGATGAGGATTAAAAGAAGAAGAAAAGCCAGGAAACTTACTCCATTTCAGGTTTCTTTTCTCAGGGTTGACCCCTTTATATACTTTTCAGAGTCCTTAGGCAGTTGATACTTGCATTTCGTCTTGAGTTTTTAGTTGTAATCCGTAGGAGAGATGGGCTAGAGTAGGCTTATGATGCCAAAGCTAAACCAGAACTACTCTAACCCATCTTTTAAGAATCAGCTGAGGTATTCCTTCCTCTAGGGTGCTTTTTCTGACCCTCTTCTTGGCCTTGAGGCTGTTTTGGTCTCCCTCCTTTGTGCATAATTCTAATAGTCCACCTACCACTTCACATGGAATTTTCCTATTTATGTGTCATCTTCCCACCGTACTGACAGTGCCAAAGAGAAAGCACTGTGTCTTATTTATCGTTTATCATAGTGCCTGGCACACAGTGGGTCTTCAGTAAATGTTTGTTGAGTGCAGTAGACTTATTCTGAACACCCTAGCCAAAAAATCTGAATTCCTATGCAGTTGTGCCCTGAACATCCTCATACCCTCCAGCTTGTCTGAGAGTCATGTTGGAACTTAGGTTTCACCCCGAGTGGGCTGTAAGCTCAGTGAGATGGAAACGAATGTTGGGCCTTAATGTTTCTCTCCCCCCTGCAGCACTGTGTTATATACTTAATGAACATCACTTAACTGAGTCAAGGTTCAGTAAACTAATTTTATTTTTTTAAGATGTTATTTATTTTTAGAGAGAGGGAAAGAGAGGGAGAAAGAGGGGGAGTGAAACATCGATGCGTGGTTTCCTCTAGTACACTGCCTACTGGGGACCTGGCCTACCACCCAGGCATGTGCCCTGACTGGGAATCAAACCGTGGACCCTATAGTTCGCAGGCCCACACTCAATGCACTAAGCCACACCAGCCAGGGCCAGTAAATTAATTTTAAAATGAAATGTTTTAGGAGCACCATTCTATTTACTAGATGGGGTGCTGCCCAAATCATGTTATAAATTGTTGACTAAAGTCAATTAGATCTTTAAAAAAAATAAATGTTTTAATTCACCCTGATTAAACTCCAAAAATAAATTCTCTAAAGGGAAAGATGTACTTCCTAACTCTTCCCCACTTCACTCCTGAAAACAGCAGGACACTTTTTCCAGCTGCCTCTGGGGGTCACTCACCACCTTTACGAAGGGAAGGGGGCTTTACTTCAGACAACTCAGGAGAAATAAAAATGTCGATGGGCCATTTTGTAAATTGGAAATAAACATCGATTACCTTGAAAATGGAACCATTTTACAGCCTATATGACCATTTATCTAACAGGAAACTATCTGGATCATAGGCACTAATACGGTACCATCTTTGCATATTTGTGAAATGGCAACAAGGAGGCAGATTTTTAATCTTTCACCTTGAAATATTACTTTGGATGAGTGTGAGAAGTTAGATGGATTGTGTTTGGGGATACTACCTCACGACCTATTTAATCTTTATACTCTGGAGAAACCATTTTTTTTCTAATTTATCAAATGATGTCTAATTAGTGCTTAAAGCTCACTGTGAGCCCTGGCTAGTGTAGCTCAGTGGACTGAGCATGGGCCTGTGAAGAAAAGGGTCACAAGTTCAATTCCCAGTCAGGGCACATGCCTGGGTTGCAGGCCAGGTCCCCAGTGGGGGACACATGAGAGGCAACAGCACATTGATGTTTCTCTCCCTTTTGTTCTCCCTCCCTTCCCTTCTCTCTAAAAATAAATAAATAAAATCTTTAAAAAAAAAAAACTCATCAAGAAAAAACTAGCCGTCCTAACTACGTCCTTCAGTATGTCCATATCATTCTGTAACCTCATCACTAACAGCCCAGTCTATTAAACCCAACTCTCCCTAAGATTTAATTTCAGTAAGAGAACTTTTATGTTTGTGCCACGTACTTTGAAAATGTAGAATATTTAAAAGATCTGACTGACATCAGTGTCCGTTAGATGTATTTTCTTATTAAAAATAAAAACTTACTGATTTTTAAATTAAATTGTCTTTTAAAAAACATAAACTTAGAATTTCCTATAATGGGATTATTCTGACACTGAAGACTACAGGACTCTTTCAATCTACCACCATAATGGTCTCCCATGCTGTTACTGATCAATAAAATCCTTGTTTTGCTGTACTATTATTAGCCAAAATCAATTTATCAAGAGAATAAAAACAAAGATCATAGCTACCTTAGGCTCTGCAGAAAACAAAAACAGACTAACATTTCCTAAAGTACCGAGTGCTTCAGAAGCGATTAGAGCCATCTGCATAAAGAAGAAGCCGCTCCCTGCGCCCCCTGAGTGACGCGGTCTTCCTCCAGTTCTATGCAGAAGAGGCCACTTAACTGCAGCTAGAAACTTCGCCCTGGAACAAAGGCAAAGATGGAAATTACAGATGGCTTTTAGCCATTCTTGCTTGATCATTGCCATCTATTACCACACTCGATACTCACTGCCTGCTTGGAAAATGTCCAAAACCTGTGCAGAAATCCCCATACTGACAAGGACCATTGTGCTGCTAAACTAGGAACAAATACCAGCAACAGTGTTTCTTTTTAATTTCTAAGCAAACCATATAAAAGCCCACCTTGATTTAGTTGTCAAATACTTATTAAATACCTATGCCAGATATTGTTCTAACAATGAGAAAACAAACACAAATTTCTTCCCTCATGGACAAGATAGACAAAGAACAAACACATTCGTTGTCAGATGATATGATGTCAGACAGTGATGAGTACTCTAAAGAAAAATGAAGCAGAATGAAGTGGATTACGTGTGGGAGGGGGTTATTTTTAAGTCAGGTAGTGTTGGGGAAGGCTCCTGTGAGTGACAGGTGAGCAGAGCCCCAGCTGAAGTGAGGGAACCAGCCGTGAAGGGCATTCTGGAGAGAGCAGCTGCCAGGGTCCCATAGCAGGAGTGAGTGCGGTGTTTTGGAGAAATGAAATAAGACCAGAGTGGCTGGAGCAGCATGAACGGAGGGAAAGTCGGTATAAACTAAAGGCAGAAAGCCAGCAGGGCTCCTGAGTGTGCAGGCCTTAGGTTAAGGATTTTCTGGACATGTTGGAAATATAGACAGGGCCAGGATGGAGAGCAGAGAGAACAGAGATCCAATTAGTTAGCTACAGGATTATATCAGATTTGTATAGGTGGTGAGACTGGTCAGACTTGGGAAACATAGTGCAGGTTAAAACAATAGCATTTGCTAATGGACTGGGTGTATAAGAGAAAGGATATTTTTTAAATGACTTCAAGAATTGTGATTTATGTCCAAGAAAAACCAGAGCTGGACAGTAGTTAAACCTGTAATAACTGATTTTACTCTGGAACTATTGCAATACAAGAAAAGAGACCTCAGTGTAGACCTGGGCTCGATTTTGAATACCACAAGGAAAAATGGAATTTATAGCCAAGGAGTGAGGTTGCGGGTGCAGTCAGTAGATGGAAAATTATTAAGAGGAAATATTAGGGATGAAGGGGGATTCTGGCTAACCTGGACTAACAGGATTCTTGCTGAAGGCAGCCAAGGGCGATCAGACATCACTGGAGGGATGATGGAGGATGAGGAATCCAATCAGTATCAAAGTGATCAGATATGGAGAGTGGGAAACTGGCCCAGTCAACCTAGCGGGATTCTTGCTAAAACTGGGCGATGTAAAGATGAGCGTGGAAATCTGAAAGTCAAGGCCTTGTCAGGAAGAGGATTCAGGAGAGCCTGACTAAAGTGTGGTCAAGGAGAAGTTCTTCATCTCCTGATGCATAGTGGTCTGTTCATTCAGGTGGAAAAGAAGGAGCATGAATTCTCCTGGGAAATGGAAAAGAAATGAAGGATTCGGGCTGAATGTGTTGTCATGATATTAGAGAATTAAATGATGGCATCAAGTGGGAGGCTGGACGGTCTGGGAGGATCAGAACAGCAGACATAAACTGGGAGTGGTTGGTGTGTAGGTGATATTTAACGTAGCTGGGTGGGATCACCTAAATTGTAAGTATAGACTGAAGAGAGCCAAGGCAGGGCCCTAGTTGGGGCTCATGTGAGAGGCAGCTGAACGATGCTTCTCTCCCATATCGATGTTACTCTCCCTCTTTCTGCTTTCCTTCCCTGCTAAAAATAAACAGAAAATCTGCAAAAAAAAAAAAAAAAAAAGGGGGGTATCATAAGTGCTGTGTTTTAATAATTCTTTAACAAAATTGTTTTACCCAAAACTAGAATATAAAAATTCACTGCAAAGGTCTATTGTAGACATCTAGGATGAATTGAGAGTGAATCCTAGGTCAGTGAAGGAAGGATTTAATAAAATCCAAGGTGAACAAATTAAATTATTCAAAATTTGTTGAAGAGTTGAACCAGAAAAGGCTTGGGAATTTGCAAAAAGAAGCTGCAGTACAGTAAGTGAAGGGCAGAGAGAAAACTAAGCACTGTGTGTGCCAGACCCTCTGATGGGGTTCAAGAGAGGTGAAGTTTGAGTCAGGACTGAGCAAGGAAACAATACGAAGAGGCCCAAATGTGGGGACCTTGCAAAGTGGGTTCAAAAATAATGAGCTGTCCCCTCTGAGTGGAAAGGTCTTTCAGAGTAGCAGGTAAGTCCAGAAAGGCATTAGGGGGCCAGATTGTGAAGGACTTTGAAAAATCACACTGAAGACGATCTTCTGACTTTAGGAACTATAACACGTGGGCCCTCTCTTCAGCCCTGGAGCAGCCATACCGGCCAGGCTCAGCCCAGTCCCCATCCTTGTACTGCCGACTCCAGCTGCACTGGCTGACTTCTCTAGAGAAATGTTCCCTAGATGGAGAAGGTCCGTAGCTAATGTTGACATGTTTGGAAACCATTCATTTGGACAACAAATAATTATTGAGCACCTACCTACTCCATGAAAGGCACTTTTCTGAATGTTTGGAGATAAAATAACAGACCAAAAAAAGAAAACCTACCCTTGTGGAACTTACAGTCTAGTAAGGAAGTCAGAGGAACCATAAATGAGATAAATAAATATATAGTATGCTAGTGAGTAACTGCTAGATAAGGAGAAAAAAATAAGTTGGGAAGGGAGCCATGAAGTGTCGGGGGTGGGGGGGTTAAAATTTAAAAGGTTAGGGAAGGCCTCACAGAGGGAAGAGAGTTTTGAGTAAAATCCGAAGAACTTGACAGCGAGCCAAGAGCTTGGCCAGGGTAAGAGCAGCAAGGACAGCAGTGAAGGATGGAAGTGGAAGGAGGCAGAGCAGACCAGGAAGGCAGAGCAGGAGATGCAGTCAGACACGCAATGAGGCCAGAAAGAGTGAAGTTAGCTGGTCATGGCGAGGACTGTTTTTGAGAGAGAGGGAGCCACAGGAGGATTCTGAGCAGAGAACTGATGGCGCATTTTCATGGATCATGCTGGCTGTTCTGTAGAGAATAGACAGCGGGGATGCAAGGGAAGAGAACAACAAACAAAAGAGATCGGGATGGCTAGAAGCAGAGTGGTAACAAGTGGGGCAGTGAGAAGTGGGGAGATTCTGATATTCAGTAGACCCAATAGGGTTTGCTGGCGAACTAGAAGAGGGTATGAGAGGAGAGGAGTTAAGGATGATACCTTCAAGGCTTGTGGTGTGTACAACCAGAAAAGTGAGTTCTCCGTTAACTGAAATAAGGGGAGTTGCAAAAGAGGCACATTGAGGAGGGAACATCAGGAGCTCGGTTTCAGATATGTTAAGCCAAGACATTCTTTTTTGTCATCCAATTAGAGGTGTTAGGTTGGCAGATATAGGTGCCTGGAGTTTAAGGGAGAAGTGTGTGCTCCATCAACATCAACATCTAGGTAGTCATTTGTCAGACCTCAGGATGAGGTCACCCGGAGACAGAGTATGGACAGGCTGGAGGAGGGGTTCAACGCTAAGCCATAATGCGCTCTCAATATTTACAGGTTGGGACATGAGCAGGACCCAGCAAAGCAGGCTGAGAGGGAGTGGCTAGAAAGACTGGAGGAAAATCAGGTAGGTGTTGTGCTGGAAGCTTGATTCAGAGACCAGGAGTGGTTCACCGAACCACATAAAATGAAGAGAAATGACTATTGGAATCAGTGCTGTGGAGGTTGTAGAGGTCTGTGGTCACCTCGAGAAGGGCAGGTTCAATGGAGTGGATTCAAGAGAGACTGGGCAGAGATATAAAATTGGAGAGAGTAAGTAGTAATTTCTTCAAGAATTTTGTTTGGTTGCTTTTCTTTTGTAAATGGATGGAAGGAAATGAGGCAATGGCTGAAGGGGGCAGAGGGTTTAAAAGAGGTTTCCCCCTCTCCCCCAAGCTGGGATGTATATAATAGCATGTACACATATGCTGATGGAAATGATCCAATATGGAGAGGGGGAAAAATGACAATGCAAGAGAGAGAAGAGACAGTGGAGGATGCTGGAAGTGTTTAATTGGTGGGGGGAGGGGGCAATGTAGGGGTGCCTAGTGAGTGGCATGTTCAGAGAACTGATTAGAGTTTTGCAGATCCTGGGGTTAAGGGCTAGGGAACAAAGTAACTGAAGAGGTCTGGTAGATTGAGACAGGATGGGGATTGGAGGGAATGCAGGAGTCAATGATAGGATGACCTCAAAGTCGAAGAGCAGGCCCAAAGGGAGTGAGGAAGATGAATACAGTGATAAGAAGCTATGATAAGAGAGATATGTTGATATCTAAGATTTCAAAGATGAAGCCATTTCCAGAGATAAGGTTCCAAGTGCCTCCATTAATTGTAAGTGGAAATAAAGTTGTGCCACATGAATATCAAACATTGGACCACATGCCAGTGCTGGCATAGCTGAGGGCCATATGGGAGTGACCCAGGAGACACACAGATGACTGTGACAAGGACAGGTAAAAGGTGGTAGAGCTGGATGGGATGAGCACAGAAGGCAGAGAACCCAGGTACAGAGACCATGGTGCCAGACAGTGAGCTTCCTGTCCATGGAAGGGGCCAAGAGGACACTGGTGACACTTGAGGATTTAAAAAAAAAAAAAGAAATCTTGATTTTCAAGTTTTAGGTTCATCTGTGGGACACTATGAGAAGAGAACTATAAATCATAAGTTTGATACTATGTCCCTGGCTGGCGTAGCTCAATGGATTGAGCGCAGGCTGGGAACCAAAGTGTCATAGGTTCGATTCCCAGTCAGGGCACATGCCTGGGTTGCAGGCCATGTCCCCAGAAGAGGGCATGTAAGAGGCAACCACACATTGGTATTTCTCTCTCTTCCTTGCCTCTAAAAATAAATAAATGAAATTTTTTTAAAAGATAAAATTAAATAAGTTTGATATGATGATAATTAATTTTCTGTATATATTAGAATTCTAATTTATTCCATAAAACTTATTTTTTCAGGATAGTGAACTTTCTCTTGCTCAGAATCAATAACTCTGTCATATCCATTCTTCTCCCAGTTTTCTCAAAAGCCCCCAGTAGCCTGCATACTCTGGCACTCATGTGCAGGCATGGAAGCAATTATTGGATTAAATGGTGAATTACAAATTTCCATTTCTTGAGTTTAATGTAGAAATCTTTTTTAAGATTTATTTATTTTTAGACAGAGGGTAAGGAAGAGAGAGAAATATCAATGTGTGGCTGCCTCTCACGTGCCCCCTACTGGGGACCTGACCTACAACCCAGGCATGTGCCCTGACTGGGAGTTGAACCAGCAACTCTGGTTCACAGGCCAGTGCTCAATCCACTGAGCCACACCAGCCAGGTCTCTTTAGCACTATTAAACATAAATGATGATTTACTCTGTATTTAGGGCTCATCAGCTAATAAATATCATCTGAATGTGGGTAATCCATAATAACAGGGCTTTTTAAAAAATATTCCAGCCTGCTTCTTGCTCATCCCCTGAAATTATGAATGAGTAGGAGGTCACCTAGTACTGGCTGAATTTAGGAAGTAAAATCAGTGTAAGTAAAAGAAACAGTAATGTGTGTTAACGACAAAACAAGTGTCAAATAGAAATAGTTTTTAGACTACACAGTGCTTTTGGATCATGTCTATCCCTGTCCCCTACTCCAGAGAAACAACGATCCCCAGACATACTTGGAATATACAGAAACAGCTTCGAAAGCACACAGCTTTTTTTCTTTTTATTCAGCACAGACTATTTTCTTCACTTTAGTAATTTTTTTCTTCCCTTTATTCCCCAGGAATTTCATAAATATAATCACAAAGCCTTATAGAAATTTGCTAGATTTTTTTATTGTATTTACTGAGTATATCACATTGTTCTGCAGCAAAATGATTACAAAGCTCTTTTCATTCAAAAGATTTTGGTTATATATTAAATTATACATTATAAAAATCAATGATAAATTATACTCCTTAAAAAATATGTTTAAAAGGCACATACTAAAATACTGCATGCTGATCAAATCCAACATAATCATTTTGCATGGTGATCTATATTTAAACAATTATTGTGCCCAAATGGCATCCTGTATGTAGAGAGAGAGGCAGTCTGCACGGTGGGTACAGCATGCTCTTGGAACAATTTGGTTTTGATGTTTAAGATAAAGCATGTTTTTCTAACTTTGAAAATATTCAAAATAATTTAAAAATTACTTTTCAGATAAATATTAAATATTAAAATAAGTTGGCATGAAAAATATACTATTTCCATATACTAGGAAATACTTAAAATATCTAAGCTCTCCCTTGGTGATACTGCAGGGCTCAGTCTGCGGTGGGTGTCACTTTCAGGCTGAAATAACAAACTGGCAGGAGAACAAACTGAAAGAATGCAAATTTATCAAGCATTGTGCTTGTCCAATCTTATGTTTCTCAAACCACAATATATTAAGTTACATCAGAAGTTATTTTTAAAAGGCTATTTAATTTCACTCTACTGTAACTTCTGATTAAGAAGCCCTCATTATCCCTTCCACATACAACTCATGTTAACAGCAGAAAGGCACGATGGACTAACAGAGAATCCAGTAAACTCTAGTAGATTCTGAATGTATGGTCTTCCTGACTAGGAAAACGATAGTGTATACCATCATTTTTCTATTTTATATTTATCAAATCCTCATAAAACAGAGTTAAGGCAAAGTCTACAAAAGACAGCAGAATTAAATAGAAGCCTGTGGTCCCCACTTCATCTGAATCCTGCAGGCAGGTCCATTAGGGCTCAGCCATCACCTGGAATTCGGGTAGACGGTTACAAGAGTGTCACATGGCCACACGGCCACAGCCATGATGCTGGACCAATACATTCCTGTTAAACCAGAGGTCTGGGATTTGCTGACATTGATGCAGAGTCCTTACCAATTTAAGTCTTTAGGTTAAATATGAAGGATGAACAATGATACTTTCAGTGTGAATTTTCTTAAAAAAATGTAACTCATTATCCAAGTTTTAAGACTGATGATTCCCAGAACTCTGATTTTAGCCTAAAAAATACCTTAAAATACTTACTTAAAGTTATTCTGTAAATATATAACTATATAGTAAAATATACATATTTTTTTACATACCCTCAGTTACAGAATGCTTTTAACATCTAAACTGTGCTAGCAACATGGACCAGAGATGTCTGGAGGCTATGTTCGTCATTACGTTTTAATTTGGTGATCATTTTCTTTGACATTTCCCACTTTAAAGCCTTATGTGTTTACAAAAATCACATACCCCTAAGTAGATATTTGAACTCAATAACTGCCTTATAGATAAGGTGTTTTCCTCAGGTACATACACAAAAGACAATATACATAACTCTGCTGGATCTCACACTTCCTATTGTGTTACATATACTTTAAAAGAAAAAATAATTTTGAAAGCAGCATGAAATTTAGCACCAATCTTGACTGAATCTTTCTTTGGTAAGGGGAAAAAAGGCACCGAACCACAATCAGTTCATAGCCTGGGGTCAGACAGAATAGAGCGCTCTCGACAACAACGAGCCCTGGGTCCCTGAAATAACACGCCAATGCAGGTTGAACAATGAAAGGAACATTTAACCATTCCACTCCTGTAATATATTCCATCAGAGTATATTATAGAAGAATGCACGAAGGGCAGGTCACAGTAAAAAAAGGTTTGTGTTTACACACATTTAAAATACTTTTAAAATCCACTCTTTCAATAACTGATACTTAAAAGTATTATCTGGTAAAGAATAAAAGTCACACAGGGTGGGGCAAAAGTAAGTTTACAGTTGTGAGTACACAAAACACAGTTTATTCTTGTATTATTATTTATTATTATATTATTTTCTATACAAACAATTACAAACCTACTTTGGCTGCACTCTGTATATTAGAGGCCTCAGAATAGTATTATATACCTAACTTGATTTCTTAACGTTATTCTATATAGACAGTTCCTCTCACTTACATGCTCAGTAACGCTCAACTCCAAAATGCTCTTCTTACAGAACTAATACTGAAAGGCTGGATACATCTTTAATTAAATTGGGAACTTGTGGGTTAACCTCTACACTATAGATACAGTCAACAATAGCATTTTCAAAAACTCCACTGAGACAAAAAATCATTACTACTAGGAAAAGGGAGCCTTTTACAGAAGCTCAACGTGTAAGCTACTGAGTTAAGGCACAAGCATATAATCCATTGTCAGTGATCATCCACCACCCTGCCAAAGAAAACACACGTGAAAACAAAACCTCAGCGTCAAGCTGCCCGTATAATTGGAAAAGCCACTGGTAAAGCATTTTGGTAAGTGTTCCTTATTATACACAGATCTTTCCTTTGTTAGATTATCCACAGGCCACATTAGTTAACGCTTGTTTTCTGTTCCTTTTATATCCATTTGTCAGAACAAAGCACTTAAGAAATTTTACTATTCTAACCCCCTTAACAGCTTGCACCCCCTTGCCTTGTCATCCTGATTCAACAAGGCTTTTAGTCACACACTGAGAGCTGAGGGCAGTGTACTGTCATAGTTGAGTGAGTGAAATGGTCAAGTACTCAAAAAGGTTTTGTCTAATTCCCAGTATCTTTCCAACATCACAAAAAATAATTAAACTCTTCCATGTCAAAAATGAGGTAGTCTTACATCTGTCAAGAAAATAATACCATGGGGGATTTCTGAGAATGTGTAGGAGTCAAAATGATTAATGTTCACTACTTAAAAACTGATTAATTTAACAAAGAACTAGCTAAGTAAACTACTATATCCCAGATTTCAAGGTTTCTTTGAGTGATTCAAAGATGCGGCAATATTGTTCCACGGGTCTTTATTGTCTTAGAAGGAGCCATCTGCTAAGTCCGCATTTATGGCACTTCAGTAGCTGTGGTTCTGAGCTGTATTCAGGTCTCCCATTTAGCTGTGGGCATCTGGCCCTTTATCCTTGAGCACTGTGACCTTTCACTCTCACACATATTTATAAACCACAGCATTAGTCTCCGCCAGCAGCTGAAGTGATGAACGTGGCTGCGGCTATGAAGCAATGGTAAATCCAGGAGCTGCGTGTTGTTGCTGTCGCCTTGTGCTCGATCCCTGGCCCCCGAACCATTCTCCGACTCTAGATGGTCGTATTTTCCTTTTACCAAATCATCAACAACAAAATAATGGGTGAGTGTAACATGAGCAGAATTAATGATTGTCAGTAAGGAAACAAGCCTTCCTCCTACGGTATGCTCTTATTCCACACCACCACATCGCCATGATGAATGACAAATTATTTTGTTTTAGTAACAAAGCAAAAGGTTTGAGTTTTTTAAAGAGTTAACTAAACTATATGAATGGTGCATTTTTCTGTTAGCCAAGACACACTTGTCTTTCAAATTAAAAATTACTACAGATCTAAAAAGAAATAAAGTTCTTTCCTCCTACTTTTTGCATATTGGAAAAAAGCAACAATCTTTAAGCTAATACAGAAATTGCTCCTTAATGTTTATGCCAGCAACAATAAATTTTCGTTGTTAGAAATTTCTGAAAGGGTTTAAATAAGTTTTAAATACTTATTTAAGTCATCTACATAGTTAAAAGTTGGAGCTAATTAGCTTACCCCTTTCCCTTTGTATTGTACCTCTAAATTCACCAGGTGTGAGCCAGCCTAAGACAGGCTCACTGGGAACTGCACCCCAGAGGTCCCCTCCATTCCAAGGCATCCTCCATGGTGTGCTCTCAGCACCAAGGTTTAGCAAAACTTTAATGGAATAAGACAATCAAAGTAAAAAATTATGCCCTCCAAAAATATGTATGCTAAGAACTTGTCTTTCCTCTGAAAGCATTAACCTTAAACATTTAAAGTTTTATATGTTAGCACAAAGGAGGCCAATTATATGAAACTTAATACCCCCCAAATTTTAATCACATAATTTTAAAAAATTTCAATGTATACCATTAGCGCTCTCAGTTGAAAGCAGATTTTTCAAGGATATGGGGATGTAAAGGGAAAAAGAATGATAAGGAAGAAGATAATATGAAAGAAGACATGTTTACTTTACAATTAAGTGTATATTTACTTTAAAAGTGTGAAAAGTTGAAGCTAATAGCATTACAGGTTTCTCCACACTTGCGCAGAGCCCATGGGATCATCCACAAACAGATAATATATGAATCATGAAACGCAAATGAATAGAATTGGAAGCTTAATGCAATCACTATGCAATTTTCAGTGAAAATCACAAGTCTCATAGTAGGGCTATAGGCTAAGCATTGCAACTGCGATCAAAGCGATTTATAAACTTTGAATAAAGTATTAATAACCTGAAATGGATGGATCCCAACAATATCCACTGCAATAAAATTTAACCAAACCTATTCTGGAATATCCTTGGGCATTGGCTACCTGTGTTTCTGCAGAGAAGAACACTAATTGTTCCCCTTTTTATGTTATTGTTGGCCTCAAATGAAGAAACTTGTGAATGTGATAATTTATGAGTCCTGTCAGAAATAGGATGATGAGCTGGAAAGCAGAGTTCCAACTCTATTATTTTCCTCTCAAAAAAGTGTCTGAATTTAACTAAAAAAAGAAAAAAATTAGGCCCATCCAAAACTCTGTTCAGAATTAGAAACAGTTTACTTCGATGGAAAGATTAATATTTCTGTGTCTGAAACATGAATCTTTATGGATATTAGTATTTTTCATTTTCTTAGTTTGTAGAACTTTTAGAACTTTATAGACTTTTAGAACTTTTTGTACCAAATAACATATTACTAAATATGCATTTTATGGAATTTAGCATTTTACCTTTTATACTTTTTCTTTTTAACTTTATATTATTACAGCACAGTACTCTCCATAAGAGTCTATTGTAATAGAGCTTTTTTGGCATTATAGATTCTGGCTGACTCATTCCACTGGACTGAAAACTACACATATATGATATTATATGTGTAATAGTCTGAGATCTAATTTTATGATAAAAACTTAAGTGACTTTTCTCTTTTATTATGAAAACTAACAAAGCAAGATCAAGCCTTCGAGTTTCAGATTATTACCTCTCCCCCCTAAAATCAGCCAAATTTGGAAAGAAAAAGTACTTTGGAAGTCTTTACTGAATAAATATTCTACTTTAGAATTATTCTTTCTGTAAAATTGCAGGTGGGCAAGTCCTAGGAGTCTCAGGCAGGTTTTACGATTGGTCTTAGTTATATGTTCTTACCTATCTCAAAAGCACTGATCAGGAGGAAATGATGTTTTTATAACTAGGCATGAATAAATGAAAAACCTGATAATGTATCACATCATTTCTAAGTCATTTTCTAAAAGTTTAAAATAAGAATATAAGAGGGCAGTGTGATCAAATGTAGATTTGTAGTTTTTTTGTTTGTTTGCAATAGAACCTTCCAAAAAACAAATTACCTAAGTCCCCTAAATATGAAATATGGAAATATTGGAAGTAGTAAGTTGCTGAGTGTTTTCACAATCAAAATTATTTAAAATCCTACTAAAAATCATTCCAAATTCAGTGTTTATATACTTTGAACTCTCAAGATTGTAGATAAGAAAGTTAATACTGAAAGGAAAGTTACTGAGTTTTCTAGCTGCTTAAATAACAGCCGCACTTCCCTCCAGCCTCCGGTGTGCCACCTCTCTGGCCCCTACCAACACAAGCCCATCTGCTTTCCAGCTTCCCCTCCTTAGCTAGAGACACAGAGTGGAAATAGGAATGCTTGTCTTTCAGAAACAACAGTAGGAATAGTAGGGAGACAATGGAGTTTTCCTCCTTACAAGGAATTTAGAAACAGGTGGCTCCTGGAGGTGCTTTAGAAAAGGGCAGCATTCTTCCCAGGTGAAAAAGCTACATTTGAGGAAAATCTAATATATCTACGTTTAGGATTTAAATATATCTGCATATTATTAACCTTTAAAGACCTAAATAAGAAACAAAAATGTACTGACGTGTAATTCCAGGGACTGGGAACATGCCCCATTTTTTTGTAGATGAGTACAGGCCATGACACGACTTGGGTTTTATTTTAAGTCCTTAAAGCTCTAGTAGCTTTCTTACAATTGTCTGTGTGTAAACAGGAAAAAGTACCGGGAACGTTGATGGGGAACACACTAGGAAAAATACACATGCATGCAAATTTCTGCCAGAAAGTCTTGGAAATGTAGTTGTTTCTCCTTACAAATGCTTTCAACCTTTTAAGACCCATTATTTCCATAAACCGATGTGAGCAGCTGTGTCATCAGAAATAGAGAATCTCTTCACAGGCACAAAGATTTTTCCCCGGTGTGCCTGAGACTGCAACTTGACAACATGCTCAATAAGATTTTGTTTAAATAATCAGGTCTTAGTGCTAACAAATTCAGAAGTGAGAAAAAAAATTCTACATTAAAATTGCCAGAGTGTCTTTCATTCATTCTATTTTACTTTATTGTTACAATTTAAACAAATTCAGAAATTTGGGGTGTTTCTGGCTACTTGAGTAAAACACACTGCAAACCCAAAGGGAAAAATGGAAGAAATACCTGATTTTTGAGCTGCTCTGCCCGTATGAACAGGATCCTTTTCATCTCACATGCTGATCATGGAAACACTGTTAGCATCTGCTCCAGGAGGATCCTGACCCCAGAGCGCATGAGAACTTGGTTCCACAGCCTGTTCAACAGGCAAGTGACTTTAACACATACTTGAGGTTTAGGTATATTTCACATTACCTAGAATCCAGGATTAAAATTTGTAAAAAACTTTCCAAATAGGAGAAGAAATTAAAATATAGATACCAGAACTAAAAACAGCATGTGAGACAACAAATAGTATTTCCAGTTCTAACCAAATTGTAACCTTTTCAGTATAACTTGAGGTATTTTTAAGTATTTGTAGATGCTAAATAGCATTCACAGTTTCCAAAGCTGCTTTTTACTGAAACAGATCCAAATTCTCATCCTATTTGACTTCCAGACATATTTTCATGTACCAGAGTCTCCGCCCTCAGACCCATGGAATTATCAGACAGCTATTCACTAGCAGAAAATGGTTCTTACAGTAATAATGGTTCTATTTCCCATTATTGTGTTAATCTTAGGGTGTGATTAAAAAAATAAGAAATCTGCAATTCATATAAAAGGAAAACTTGCTTAAACTTCTGAAAGCAAGTCCAGTCTGGTGGAGGTATGTAAGGCATTAAATAACAGAGTCAGATTCTTTTTTTAAGATTCCAGATGAACTTGACAGCAGAGAGTTCTGGTTCTCCAGCATTTTCTTCGTCTTTTCTCCTCCAGTGGTTCTACTGATCTCTCTTTGCTTCTTACTGTGGATCCACGGGATAAAACAGAGGACAGCTCCTCCAATCAGGGGGGGTACTCCGGCGAGGTAGAATGCCACGTCATAGGAACCCAGCTTGTCCCGAAGTAACCCTGGGAAGGGAAAAAACTGTCACCAAGACAGAACAAGTGTGGCCCTTAGGAGTCCCACCGATGGCCTGCCTAGTCCCCACCTAATAACTTCATCTCAGTAGAACTAGGTCAAACGTCTCATATAACTAAACATTTTTTAGAAAATGTATCTGAAATATAACAACCTTTTCTGATTGAGGAAGGAAAAGATCTCATATCTTTAATCTTGTCACAGACTACAATATAGTACATGGAAAAAATATTTGCAACCAAGCTTTGGCTTTCTCAAAGCCTTTCGGAGGTCGTCCGGGGCCAGGCTGCCGCTGCACGGTGTCAGAAAACCTGCCACCACACGGAAAACGCTCATACACACCTCACAGTGTCGGCATTTCAAACCTTCCTTGGGTCTGTCTGTTTATGAAATAACATGAAACTATTTAAAATTATAATTTAAAATCATAAAAAATTTATAAATCTAAGTTAGGAAGAAAGGGGTCATCACATCTATTTTTGAAAGATAACTCAGGTTTATCCTCATGAGAAGAAAATATGAGAACTTGTCTAGGGCACTCTAAGGGATCCTTGTATTCTGCTTCTGAAAACTGTTATTTGGCATACTCTTTATGTTTAATTCTAGCCCAATCCAAATTTCAATTAGTCATCTTAGTGTTTTTAAACATATTCAACTTTTACTTTACAACCTTGGTTATCAGAAATGTCCAGGGAACATGGCGCACTAAACGCCTGACCCTGCCGAGGGTCTGTCCAGTTGGGCACCAGCCTGTTTAAAGAGGGTGCATGCACTCTGGGTGGAAATCTAAAAGATACCATATGTCTGAGTGTGCGATTTTCCCATCTTCCGAATGAGAATATTACCTGCGTAACTGAACCTTGCATACTTGCAAACACTAATATTTTGTCTGGCTATAATACTGTGATCCCCCAGAGCCTCCTGGTGTTGCCAGTTGCTATATTGCTCTGCCTCCTTCGGAAGTTTCCTGTTACCTCCTTTATTCTGTTATCAGTTACTTCTGGTCGCAAACGCCATTCCTGCTAAAGATGCTTGTCATCTACTGTGGACTTGGAAACCCTAAAAAGCTAGGCTTGTCAGGTGTAAAAATAGTGTGACTAGTGGGAGGGAGGGGCGGGCTGGAGGGTCTCCTTCAGAGACTGTGCCCGGAGAACTTGAGTTCTGTTTGGTCTTCGCAGTGGTGACGCCACTTGCTGGGTTCCTGACTGGCTCCCCGCTGGCAGAGCTGGTGGATACGTGTGGTTCCGTATGTGTGGATGGACTGAGCTGGACTGTAACTGAGCCCTCACGTGCTGACACAGATGATGGTACATACATTTAAATTTTACAGAATCTTATCATCCTAAGTCACGCCGGCACCCAAGTAATACTGGACCTGAGACATCTTTATACCACCACTCAGAAGATTTTTGAAGGTGAATTTCACGTAACATAAAATTAACCATTTCAGTGGCATTTAGTACATTCACAACATTGCACAACCACCACCTCTGTCTAGTTCTAAAATGTTTTCACCTCACCAGAAAGAAACTCCACTCCCATTACACAGTTACTCCGTAGTCCCCCTCCCCTCCAGCCCCTGGCAACCACAGATCCACTCTCTGCCTCCACGGACTCACCTGTTCTGTTTATTTCACATAAATGGAGTCATACACTATGTGACATGTTGTGTTTGGCTTTTTGTGGCACACAAAAACAAAAGACCAGTAACTAATAAGTGATATATTTTACATATGAGTAAGACCTAGGACCTGTAGTAATAATGCTATGAATTAATGTAATTACTGGAGAATAATTACATTTACCTGCAATGGGTGGGCCCACAGTCATGGGTACAGACATGAATCCGAGCAGAAATCCAATCGCCTGGGAAACGTCCTGGGCACCAACTAACTCGAAGGCAATGGGGGCCATAATTGAAATGAAGCATCCATCGAAGATGCCCATGACGAGGCAGACAGCGATGAGGGCCCCAAAGACATTACACAGGGGAATCATCATGGACATCAGACCAATGAAGAAGAAGGAGAGGACCTAGGACAGACACCGCAATGTCAACTCGACACTCAGGAAAAGTGAATCTTACATTTACTGAGCAACACGTTTAGAACTTTAAGGCAGTTACGGGTTTGTCGCCTCCCTGCCCAGCTCCCCTTGATTGTATATACGTAACAACTTCCGCAATCATCCCCTCTGAGTTTCCCGAGCACTTTCTCAGTGTTTCCATTACAGAGGCGACCTCCACCTCTTCATCTCATGACACACATGAACTAATTACTAAAATCCTGTGGCATGCCAAAAATATATTTGTTGCCAATCTGACCTAAAAACAGGTATAATTTTGATTCACAGCAGACACCAATTATTGTGTTGGCTGTTGTCATTTTTTTAAAATTTAATAATCTAAGAGAAAACAGGTCCTGACTAAATAGTCAGATATTTCGTGTTTTAAAAATCCTTGAGGAACATCAGTTTTTTGGTCAGTTGTGTGAGAAATCATTAAGCGTTCAAAATGTATTACTATATATTTTGGGCATATTTCTTAATACTTTACCTGACTGCAAATTCTCCTATTCTTAATTCATACTATATTAATTTATAGTCTTTTGCAATTATTTGACAATTATTAGTTATTTAAATTTGTTAAATTTTAATAACAATTGCCAAATTAAAATTGTTCACTGTTATTTCAAAGTAAACTTTCTTTGTTTCTCTTTAAGATTTGAGTTCACAGAAATTCACACATTTACTCTCTAGCATTTCTCTAACTAGCTGTTTCTTCCTTCCCTGTAGCTCCAGTAGTGAGAAGTGATGCTCTTTCCCAGCAGATGTCATTATCCAAAATGCAGCTCAGTTGGGGGGTCCACAGGCCAGGCTGCTAGCTGAAGACAGACCTGTTCCTCATATGCAGCAATATTCGAGCCACAAGGGGCACAGGCCAAGATTTCTCCAACTGATCTCACAGGAGGTTCGGTACTTCCTCATCACCTCCCAGAATAAATATTGATCCATATATCAAATAATGATCTGTAGATTCTGGGCTCCAGAATTTGAAAGATGAATAAATTTAGTATTACATGCAATGTTTTTGTTTTTGTTTGGTTTGGTCTGTTTTCCTCAAACAGAGCAGCTCTGGTTAGATTTAAATAAGGGGTCAAAGGTTTCTAATTTTCTTCTGGGTTTTGGCACTGACATTTAATAAGGCATTAATAGTTGAGATGTCTTTCTTGCTTTTGTTTTCTTAAAACCACCCAAGGAAATATATCCTGTCATAATATTACAGGCTCTAGAAGAATAGCCCCCTGCTTGATTTAGGTTATGTACTTAAGAACAAAAAAAACCCTTTTTTTTGTTTGCTATTACCATTCTCATTTCTACCACAAAGAGAGCATTCTTGGAGAACAGTCAGTTTAACTTTTGCTCAGGAACCTAAGTATAGTTCAAGAGGAAAAATGAGCTGCCCCTGAATGAGCAGAAGGCATTTGCAGAAGCAGACGAAGAAGTGGTCAGAGTCAGATTCTAGTGTTTCTCCTATGAATTGATACGATACAAAGTTTCCAGACTTTTAGAGCCCCTGGCTAGGAACCCAGGGCAGAACCCAGTGGGCAGCAGAGATCTGTCGGTCCATCACAAACTAAAGGGAAGTGTTTAGGCCACAGCCGAGTGGCTGGTTTCTTCTAAAGCACAAGAGGCCACAGCAGCCCTTTCGAAGTGCTTCACAGGGAGTCTGTTCAACTTTCTCCACAGCACGAGCACCACCATTTCTGCCTGAGGGAGGAAATGGCCCCACTGCCATAGCCTCGCTGAGAAGAGGAGCCTCATGCAGGATGGGGAGTTGCTAAGAATTTGGTTAATATTTTGGAAATAGCTTATGTTGATAAAGCATATACGCTTATCCCAAGAGATCTTCAGGGAAATGTAAAACAGAAAAAACCAGGCAACATAAATCAGCTCATCCTACCTCAGCCAGAGGAGGAGGTTTCACAAGAAGATGGATATGACAGTGATTAATTTTTCTAATTATAAAAAATTCTAAATTACAGAAGTAACCCATGAATACATTTTTTAAACAAATTCAAATCTTAGAACAATGTACGCAGTGATATACGAAAGTCTTCCTTCGAGCCCCTCTCATCCTCCCCCATCCCCACTGTCCTCGGCAGGAATAACCCCCCAGTTTGGTAGGCATCCTCCTAGACCTTTCCTACCCACACCCTCAGGCCATTCAGGTCTGTCTGCTTCCCACAGACGGAAGCCAGGTCCCCGCTTCCCTGTGCCTGCGCTGCACAGAAACACGACACCACAGGAGAGTGATCCAAACCCCAGGTTTCCAATTCCTTCCCTGCGGAGCTACAGCTTCCAGACCTTTGCAACGCTCTCACATTTCTGAAACAGTTACATATTAAAGACTCAAATATATAGCAATTTACTGCTGACTGGAAAGACAGGCCTGTGAAGCGAAGAAAGATGGTAAGAAAATACCAGAACACAGACTGTCTTCTTCCCAATAAAGTACACAGGAGAATGTACTCTGGGAACCTTTGCAAAGATTTTCTTTAACCATTATTATTCTATATGATGCAGTCTGGTTATCTCTTCATTCAGGATTTAAAATTGTTAGGCTGAAAATACCTGACACCTAGGACCTTGATGGACGTCTGAATTCAGAACTCTAGGCAAGTGTGAGATGCGTTCCTAAACTCTGTTACCTGTGACAAAGCTGCCAGTTCAGGATCACCAAGGTCTCCTTTCTTGAGACCTGTTCCAGATCAGGAGGTGCCTCAGTATTAAATAGAATATTAACACACAATAGAAGCAAGGATGAATCAATCATCCACTCTGGGCCAGCACTTTATAGAAGACGTCACTGTGAATCCTCGCCATAGGCCTCGGACAGTTCTGGAGACAAATTAATGGCAGGACTGGTGTGAACTCCAGTCTCACCCCAGAGCCTGTGCTTTTCTGCTCTGCAGCCTCGCAAACCCAAGATGACTCTGACCAGGAATTAGACCCCGTGGGAGGTTGTGAGGTGTGTTCTGTGTCCAGCTGCCACTCAGAAGTGGCTTCAAGGGACAAGATGGGGAGAGAACTGTCCAAGTCCCATGAGGCTGGGAGGCTGGGATGTAACAATCAAAAGCAGGGAGTGGGTATGAGGAAACACCAACGAAAGGAAGGAGAGAGAGGTAAGCAGCAGGAACATTCCAACCCTTCAAGGCTGGGCCAAAAGGCAGGCAGCCAGGGAGGCAGAGAGGAGAGAAAGAGGAATGAGCAAACAGGCTGAGCTGGAACTGGCTGCAGCCCAGCCAAGAATCAACACCACACTGACGTTGAGAAGCTGGGCCAGGGAAGCCAGGATGACAGAGAGACAGAGCAGGGGGTGATGTAAAGGACAGGTCCTGTGTGGGCTGGGCTTGTGCTGACTGGCCCTGGGGCCACTGTGTTCACAAGATGGACCCAGCAGTGGCTCGCAGCAGCCACGGGACACACTGAAGTCCTTCAAAAGATGGACTTACCTTACCTTCACAGGTAAGACCTGAAAGAGGACCTAAAAGGTTGTGATTAACCTTTTACCCAAAATGAGATTACTGACTTTTAACTCACTGCTGTTACTGCAGAGCAAACGTGGGACAAATTAGGAAAGTATTTTCTTTTGCAAATTACATGTAATATGTATTAAAATGTGCCCCCAAATGTAGTAAACGACCTGACTGCCCTACAAGTAATAGGAAAATTTTTCACAAGTTGGAGTAAAACACTGATGTGTGAAATATACTGTAACTTCATGCCCCATGGCACCTTAGTGCAGACCTCCATCATCCCTCTCCTGGACCACCACACGGATCTCCTCATTGGTCTTCCTCCCTTCTTGCACTCTTGCTTCCCTCCCAGTAGCCCATCCGCCACACACAGAGCAACCACAGTGACTTTAAAATGTAAAATCAGGCCCCGTTATTTTCCAACAAAGACCCACTAAAGTAAAATCTCTTCTTGGTTCTGAAGGTTCTGTATCATCTGGCCCGTCCTGGTTTCCCAACCTTTTAGCACACTACTCTGTCTTCTTCAGTCCCAAACAGGCCCAGCTTTTTCCTGCTCCAGCAACTAGGGACCATATCTGTCTTGTTTAAATTACGCTACCAAGGTCTAGGTGGGTACTTGGGACACAGTATGCACTCAGAAATTTTATTTTATGTTTTGCTTTTTCTTTTAAAGGTTTTATTTATTTTTAGAGAGAGGGGAAGGGAGGAGAAAGAGAGGGAGAGAAACTGCAGTGTGTGGTTACCTCTTGTGCCCGCCCCCCCCACTGGGGACCTGGCCCACAACCCAGGCATGTGCCCTGACTCTGCACCCTTTGGTTCACAGGCCAGTCCTCAATCTACTAAGCCGCACCAGCCAGGGCATATTTTGCTTTTCTGAAAATGAAATAATTTGGGTTCTTTATTGTTCTTATGCCACCTTCCCAAGGCTTTTGCTTGTCAAAACAAAAATGTCAGGCTGGGGACCCCACAGGTGGAGCAACTTCCCTTGGTATGGCTGCTGGGCCTGAGAAGCACCACTTTTCATTGTGGGGTGGGAAGTCTCCGCATGGGCTGTCCAGAATTTTTTGAATGAATGGAAAGAAGCTGAAACTTTGTAATGCAACAAATGTCCATTAGAGGGCTCCCTTGATACTTGAGAACAAGACCAAATGTTAGCTAAATGTATGACGTGGATATCCACAATTAGGTATTAATATAACGGGGAATGATCACAGTGAAACCAGAAAGGTTGGCATTCATGCTGCCTGTCACTACCAGAACCAGTAAGTAGAGAGAAGGATGAAATCTTTATGGGTGCTTTATTCAGATGAACAGCAACCTGAGAAAACAGGAGGTTACCTACCCTCAAAAACTGTCTTAACATCTCATCTCAAGCCGACCTTTTTATAAGGAGAAGAAAGGGTAGGCAAGGGGTTTGGGAACAAGGTTCACTGGAAAAGAATTGCAGTCTGGCAGCATTTTCCTAGTATTTTATCTGTTGATCAACAATTCTTTATCTGCATCATGGATGTCCCTTCCTGGAACACAGTGGCTAGATTGCAGGCCATCTCCAAGGCTTGCAGACCCCCCAGGGCACAAAGGCTGCGCTGCTTTTTGGCCTCCTGAAGTCATGTGGTCATGCATTCAAATTCCTGAAATAACAGCTTTCCACAGGCATTCGCTGAAGTCTACCAACTAAGGCTAAAATCTTTAACTCTTTAGTTCCCCTATCAACAGTACAATCAACACTAAGAAGCAGAACTCTTCCACCGTCCTCTGGCTGTACACCAGACTCCTTCCTGTGGCCATCTGCCTGGACCTACTCACGCAGAGATAGCCACAACGAGTCAGCCTCTCTGCTCCTCGCGCTCACATCCATCAGTGCAAACAACAGGACCTTCCTTGAAGGGCCAGGCTGAGGAGTAAAGGAGGTGATGCATGTGGAAATGCTTAATGCATGGTGGCTGTTATTACTTCAAATCAATGAGCAGAAGTTCTTTTGTGTGTGTCACATGCCACTGAGTGGGCTCTGACTCCTGGGACCCTGCGGATGAGAGCTGTCCACAGGTCCTGTCCCCAGCAGCCCTGCTCAGTGCCTGTTGCCGCATGCCCACAGTTCTCAGAGTCCATCTCGTATTTGGTCTTCCCCTCATCCAGAAGCCTTCCATTTATCCCAGCATCACTGTGCCAACAGGAGGTGCCCGAAGTGGGATGGCTTCAATTTTGTCATTTTTGCCTCCCGCGAAGTCCAGGCTTCATGTGCTCTAAGACCCACCCGTCTCGTCTGCTTTCCTGTGGTCGACAGCACCCACGGAGCTCTCCCCCGACGCCGCATTTCACAGGAATCCATTCTTTCCTATCAACTTTCTTCACTGGCCAACGTTCCCATCTGTACACAGTAAGTTACTTTACCTGTTCCCTTTTCCAATTGTTTTCCTGTGCCCAAATTTCACCTCCCCTTCAAGGCCCTGCTCCAATACTGCCTCTTGTCTACATGGTAAGCAGACATGTTCAGTGCTGAACCCCAGCCCCCTTTTGGCTCTCCTTTACCTCACTTCCACAGCCAAGCTTCTGAGCAAAGTTGTCTACATTTCCATTTATTCAGCTGATCACGGTCAGACTTTTACACCTGCCAATCCATTGAAACTTCTGTTGCTAAATCCAATGAAAACCTTCTAGTCTTTACCATGCCTGCCCTCTCACTAGCTACGGATGCTGCTGACTGCTCCCACCCCCGTGGCCCTGCTTTTCCCTACCCATCTGGCCACTCCCTTCAGGTCTCCCTCCACAGCCCTGGTCCTCCGTTCACCCCATACGGCCCATGAACACCAAAGTCCCACAGGGCTCTCTCAGGAGCTCCAAACTCAACTTGGCTTTCCCACAAGCACCACAAACTTAATGTGGCAACAATGAATTCATCATTTTACTCCAATTTACTGAATTACTCAGCTTGATAAAACAGCAAACCATCCACTCCGTTATCTGAGCCATAAATCTTAGACCCAGCTTTGATGGTTCCATCGACCCCTCATTCCCTGTACCCCTATTTCACTCCCTGTTTGATTCCCATATCTCTGCCTTGGTTCTTCCTGCCTAGAGTACTTCAATAGTCTCCAACCTGTCCCTCTGCTTCTGCTTTTTTAAAAAAATAACAGCCTTACTGAAATATAAATTCATATACCATAAAATTCACACATTTAAACTGGACAGTGCAATGGGTTTTACTTCATTAACAAGGTTGTACAACCATCAATACTATCGAATTTTAGAATACACCACCCCCCCCCAAAAAAAAAAAAACCCATACCCAGCAGCAGTTACTCCCCATTCCCTCCTCCCCCAATCCCTGGAAATGACAAATCTCCCTTCTGTCTCTATGGAGCTCCCTGTGCTGGACATTTCATAGAAACAGAATCATTCAATGTGGCCTTCTGTGACTTTCTCAACTCTTACCCCTTCCTCCACTTCATTCCACCCTTCATAGTTGCTGGATTAAGCTTTATAAAGCATAATTCATGTCATGTCATTCCTTTGCTTAAGATCCTTTCATGGGTCCTGGTAGATTTCAGGATAGAGTTCATCCTCTTTTGTGCTTGTAAAGGCCCTTCCCAACCTGGCTCCCTCCTAACCCCCCAGACGGTCAATCTACTGTTCTCTCTTTATTCCATTCAGACATTCAGTTTCCATCACACCTGTACTTCTTTGCCCATATGGTTTCCTCTGCTTGGAAAACCCTTTTCCATCTTCCTTACCTGTCTACTACTCATAGCTTAACACTCTGCCAGCGCAGGAGGGCTGTTCAGACCCTCACAGTGATTCAGATGCATGGCACCTGTGTTGCTATGGCACCCCCCAGCATACCCACCACTCCACTGTGCTGTAACACTGTTTTCTGTTTCTCCATGAGACCATTAGCTACTAATTGAGGCCACAGACCATGTTTCATCTGCAGGCATGGAGTCACGTAAATACTTGTCGAATGAGGTCCATCTGATCTTAGAATTAACATTTGGTTAGTGTGTGCTCCACAATACCCAGAAGGCAAACCACAGTAAAGAAGCTCAAAAAACAAACGCATCTTGCTCCTGAATTTCACAAGATACTGCAAAAGGCACATGACTATAAGGACTATGCCAAAAACATTCTTCTTAGGGAAAAAGCTATGGGCAAAAAACATTTTGATTTAGTGGAGATTCACAACCAAACAAAGAAGATTATTGTTTGATCACCAATTTTTCATGCTGAAAACCCAAAACTCTGAACTGATTTTGCCCTTGAAAAACTGCTTGTAGAAATTAGGCTCCTCATTTTTATAGAAGAATTTAAGCAAATAAAAACAAGTAAATAAACAAGCCAGTAGGTGATAGAATAATTTGCTGGGGGAAAGGACTAAAAAGAGTACCTGCAGATAAACCTTCTTCGCACCAGGCACATAGTCTGCAATCCTGCCGAAGAATAGCCGTCCGACCCCCGACGTGATGCCAATGCACGTGAGAAGCACCTCTTTATTGTCTTCATCTTGGAACCTTTCATTCACATGTTTCATCTGTAGACCAGAGAGAAGGGAGCCACACTAAACTCGATAGGAGACCTTGACAAGGGTTGAGGCACCGTTTACAAACGCCTAGATGCGACCGACTGTCGTGCCCTTCCTTCAAATTCGAATATTCATAAAGTGTGCTCCTTGAGAGCATATGAGAACATAAGAAAAGCTAACATGCTTTAGTGTACATTAAATAAGAATTTTTGTGAGGTCTTTTTCAATGTTTAATACAGGGTTACCAACATATGCTTTGAAAGTTAACACTGATCCATTCAGGGACAAGAAGAGAACAGGCTGTTGAACCTTGCTCTATCAAGGTCATCCAGGGATCCAGCACATTGTCTCGTCCATGAAAGGCAGTTTTTTAAGGGTCAGTTCTTAAGTTTCATCTCTTCTAGGAGGGCCTGAGCCAAACTGACACCTCTGAATTAAGCTGTACTGGAGCTTAAGGCTCTCTATGATTTTGCCTATTTGTGGGACATGAGAGCAGATGAAGATAGAGTCCAGTTTAACACAGTGGTTAAAAGAAAAGCCTCTAGAGAGGCTGCTTTGGGTTCAAGTCCTGGTTCCTTTCCTTATTAGCCTTGTGACCCTGGGCAAGTTCTTAACCTCTAGGGCCTCAGTTTCATGGTTGGGAAGCAGAGATAGCAATAGTACTTCAAGAAGGTAGTTGTGATGATTAAATACCTGTATAAAGAACTTAGAAGAGTAATTGACACACAGTTAATAATGATCAAATATTGATTTTAACTTAATTATTTAAAAGAGAACTTTCTTTTAATTTAGTGTCTACTTAGAACAATGACTGTAAACCAACAGCCTGAAAGTGTTCACCAAGGTGGTGTGACCAGGCAGGTGTTACACTGGGTGACACCACGTGCAGCTCAGCACCCACCGTCTAACGTAAGCTTTGCTCCCACAGCCTGAGTTTCTCAGTTTGCCACAACTTTCCTAGCACTTCTGTTTATTTTTTAGTATTTTATTTATTTATTTTTAGAGAGAGGAGAAAGGAGGGAGAAAGAGAGGGAGAGAAATATCAATGTGTGGTTGCCTCTCACACACCCCCAACTGGGGACCTGGCTCATAACCCAGGCATGTGACCTGACTGGGAATTGAACCATCAGCCCTTCAGTTTGCAGGCCAGTGCTCAATCCAGTGAGCTGCACCAGCCGGCGCACTTCTGTTTTCTTAGTGATCACCTATCTGTGTTCACAACAAGGAGAAAAAGCATGTCTGTACTATTACTGAGATGTTATAACAATCATAAACAGCTGTTTCAAACAATCAGACTCGCTGTCCCCCTACAGCAAACATGGGCCTGACTTCTGGAAGTCTTCATAGCAGATTTCCCAGCAAGTTCAAAGGGCCAGATGGGTCTCATGTAGCCTTTCTGGCTGACATCTCCTTAACAGACTTCCTTTTCACATTTTTAAGCCCACTTAGGCATGACAACAGCATCACATCTGTCTTTTCCCTTTCAAAACCATAACTGTCCTCCTTAACTTCTGCATTTTCCCACTGGTCCAGATAATCCTCTTAAATATGGCTTTAATCTCATCAATCTCTTATTAGATGCCCACTGTCCACATTTATACTTCTCAGTTTGGAATTAAACTGTCTGTCACCGGAGACTTCTGGCCAAGATGGAGATGTAGGTGAACACACTGTACCTCCTCGCACAACGAAAATTAAAGACAACAAAGATTTAGACATAAGAAAACAACCAAAACTGATAAAAAAAATTGAACTGTACGGAGGTCCAACAACCATTCATCCAGACTGGTAAGAGGGGCAGAGTTGCGGCAGGAAAAAGTGGTGGTTGGGTAGACCCAGATGCACAGGCAGCAGCAGCTAGCAGATCCCAAGCGTGCAGGCGGTAGCTAGCAGACCCCAGGCACAGGCAGCGGCTAACAGACCCCAGGCACAAGGTGGCAACGGTGTAGACCCAGTGAGGCCACAAAAGGTGGCTGGCTGACTAGGTGGTCCCACATTCATGCTCAGATAATCCAGGAGAAGGGGAAGCGGCAGAGGGAACTGGAACCGAGAGAGAGCGGAGCAAGCGCTATTGTTCCCTCTCAGACCCTGCCCCCACATACAGCATCACTAACCAGCAACTGGGCTGCCCTGCCCTGGGGAACATCTAAGGCTCTGCCGCTCACTACGTAACAGCTGCGACCAGACCAAAAAAAGGAAAAAACAAAAAACAAAAACAAATGGCTCAAAATGGAGAACAAATCAAAGCCCCAGAGCCAATTTATCTAAGCAACCAAGAGACAGCCAACCTATCAGATGCACAGTTCAAAGCCCTGGTGATCAGGATGCTCACAGAATTGGTTGATTTTGCTCACAAATTAGATGAACAAATGCAGGCTACAATAAGCGAAATGAAGGAAAACGCAAAGGGAACCAATAGTGATGGGAGGAAAACTGGGACTCAAATCAATGGAGTGGACCAGAAGGAAGAAAGAAACAAACAGAAAAGAATGAAGAAATAAGAATTAAAAAAAATGAGGAGGCTTAGGAACCTCCAGGACATCTTTAAATGTCCCAACATCCAAATTATAGGGGTACCAGAAGGGGAAGAAGAGCAACAAGAGGAAAACTTATTTGAACAAATAATAAAGGAGAACTTCCCCAATCTGGCAAAGGAAATAGACTTCCAGAAAGTCCAGGAAGCTCAGAGAGTTCCAAAGAAGTTGGACCTAAGGAGGAACACACCAAGGCACATCATAATTATGTTAAGCCAAGATTAAAATGAAGGAGAGAATTCTAGAAGCAGCAAGGGATAAGGGCACAGTCACCTCCAAAGGAGTTCCCATCAGACTGTCAGCTGATTTCTCAAAAGAGACCTTCCAGGCAAGAAGGTGCTGGAAAGAAGTATTTCAAGTCATGAAAGGCAAGGACCTACATCCAAGATTGCTCTATCCAGCAAAGCTGTCATTTAGAATGGAAGGAAAGATAAAGTGCTTCTCAGATAAGGTCAAGTTAAAGGAGTTCATCATCACCAAGCCCTTATTATATGAAATGTTAAAGGGACTTACCTAAGAAAAAGAAGATAAAAATAGGACAGTAAAAAGACAGCAAACTCACAGATATTAACAACCAGACCTAAGACCAAAGCAAACTAAGCAAACAAGTAGAACAAAAACAGAAACACAGAAATGGAGATCACATGAAGGGATAGCAACAGGGGAGTGGGAGGAGGAGAGAGGGAGAAAAGGTACAGAGAATAAGTAGCATAGACGATGGGTAGAAAATAGACAGGGGGAGGGCAAGAATAGTATGGGAAATGTAGAAGCTAAAGAACTTATGACACATGGACATGAATTAAAGGGGGGAATGTGGGTGGGAGGGGGTGTGCAAGGTGGAGGGGAATGATGGGGGAGAAATGGGACAAGTGTAATGGCATAATCAATAAAATATATTTAAAAAATAAAATAAACTGTCTGTCACCAATTTATCTTTGTGCCTTTATTACTTACTGATCCTTGATTCAGAAGTAGAAAACTCAAGTGTCTACAGGACCCAGACAAAGTGAGCATAAAAGAGCACAACAGACTGCCAGCGGTGGGGGGGCATACAGTTCAGCTGATCAGTATGACACAGGACCAGCCGTATTGCCCAGCCCCCTTTATTTTAAAAGGAAGTCAGAAATCTGGATTTTTGTGTGGAATTGTTGGCACCTAACTTAAATTTAGAACAAAGCATAATCCAACCCAACTTGACCCCCCACCCCCACCCCCACCCCTTGGAGCCAAACAAAACACATCTGCAAACCCATTAGGCCAGGTTTGATTGCAGCCCTAATCTCATCTGCCCAGCAGAATGGGTATATTCAGTGTCTGGAACATTCTCACCTCTCTCTCTACATTTCTGCTGCCTCTTCTACCTCTGTGACATTCTAAATTCTGCTTAAATCCCACCTTTTCTATAAAAATCCCACCTGCTCTTGATTACCTTGGCCTTACACCCCCTTCTTGTTACTGCCTAAAGTTTTCATTGGCACCTTAAGTACTTTGTTCCTACACAGCCTTCATAGCTTCTAACTCTACACATACCCTTGAGCAAACTCTTGCATGACAAACTGGACATACCTACCTCCCTGTGAAAAGGCACCTCAAAGTCAACATGCTCCATGCTGAACTCATCTCCCCTCACAACCTGCCCCTCCTCCCTGTCAGTTAACACTGCCAGTACTGGCCCACCTACCCAAGGTAAAAACCTGATAGCCATCCTAGATTACTCCCTCCTCCTCTTCAAATCCAACAGCCACTGCCAAATTCTGATGATTTCACCTCCTAAATCTCCTTCAGACATACTCCCTTTGGTCCACGCCCCCCAGTGTTTTAGTTCAGGTTCTTATCACTCCTCAACTGAACCACTACAAGAGTCTTCTAACAATGCTTCTTGCTGGAGCCCCAACTCCTGCCGCTCTAACCTATACTCTCTAAGACCACAGATTAAGTCCAATATTAAAAATAACACTTCTTTGCCTAAGATCCTTTTATGGCTCCCATAGCCTTCAGAGTAAAGCTCAAACTCTTGGTTTGACAGATAAAACCTTCCTGTTTTGTTACTGCAGCCTCCTCATATTCACCATGTTAACACTGTGTTATCCAATATGACGTGGGCTATTGAGCACTTAAAATGTGGCTAGTCAAATTGAGATGTACTGGTAGTGTAAAACACACAGCAAATATAGAAAACTTAGTGGGAAAAAAGCATACAAAGTATTTCATTAATAATTTAAAAATATTGATTCCATGTTGAAATAGTATTTTGGCTATATTGGTTAAATAAAATACATTATGAAGCTAATTTCTTTTTATACTTTAAAAAATATGGCTACTAAAATTTTTTAAGTTCCACATGTGCCCTGCATTATATTTCTATTGAACAGTGCTAGTCTAAGAAATCCACTTGTGCCTGCAAAGATAAGACAGCTGTCAATAAAGGTAACCACAAACTGGTTTATTCCTCCAGGCCCTCATCACTTCCCGTAAGTAAGATTACAAAATGCAGAAAAATGTCCTGGTCCAGCGGCTCAATGGTTGGAGCATCATCCCCCATACCAAAAATGTTGCACATACCCAGGTTGCGTGTTCAGTCCCCAATCAGGGTATATATGGGAGGGAACCAATCGATGTTTCCTTTTCATATCGATGTTTCTCTTTCTCTCTCTCTAAAATCAATAAACATCCTCAAGGTGAGGATTTTTTAAAAAGCAGAAAGAGATGGATTTCATCTCAATTCTGAAGAAAATTAACAACCTGATCTAAAGCAGGCAGGACATAATTAAGAATATGCATTGGCTTTATTTGGAACTAGAATCCAGACTCTACTGTATTAATCCACTTCAGGAAGCACCCAAAGGATCTATTATAACTTTTAAAGAAACATTTAGTATTAAAAAAAAAAAAAAGACTAAATTTCCCCTGGCTGGTGTGGCTCAGTAGACTGAGTGCCAGCCTGCGAACCAAAAGGTCTCTGGTTCGATTCCCAGTTAGGGCACATGCCTGGGTTGTGGGCCAGGTCCCCAGTAGGAGGTGTGCAAGAGGCAACCACACATTGATAGTTCCCTCACTTTCTCCCTCTCTTCTTCTCTCTCTAAAAATAAATAAATATTTTTTTAAAAAAGACTAAATTTCCCAGTCATTCCTTTGATGAAACCAAGAATACCTACCTGGCAAATTGCTATTATTCTTTATTTAGTGGCTTATCCCCCCCCCCCACTGTACTTTATAATCCTTAAAAGAAATAATAAAGTAAAATGTTTTGAGTCTTTTGAAAGAAGGTAAATTTGGTAAATTCAAATTTAAGGGGAAACTTAGTTTTTCAGATATAAAGGACATTCTTTCAGAGAATTTTGCTATTGTTTAAATAAAGCAAGAACTTCAGCTTCTAACACCCTGTCCCCACCCTCAGCCAAAATCTGCAAAAGTCTCTTTCATCATTAAGTCAGGGAATCTGGGAGTTTAGAGAACAGGATCTGAGGATTCCGACTCTCTGGGTCCTAGGGGTGCCTTCTCAACTGAGGGAGCAGGACTTAGGAGATGTGGTGTGTTTTGCCTGCAGCTGGGTCTCCCATGATTGCTGCTCTTTAGTTTAGCAGAGAGCATGAATACTGGGCAAAACTGATGCTTCTGAGAACGAGCTGCAAGGGTAGGGACATGAAAATGTTGAATAGATGTTTCCACATACAACCTAATTTATTTAAACCAATAGAATGCTTTACTAGAAGCTACTATCTACATAGAAGAAAACATCATTTGGTAGAGCAGTCGTTTTAAGTCGACTTTATCTGAATGTGTAAGTGCTTTTAGAGCAGGAATTAATCTTTTATTCATGTTATCAAACACCTTTTTACTCCAGGGCTGCGTACCCCTCAGGGATTATTGGAGCCTTGCTGACTGACAGCTTGGACACTGCCCACTTCCCTAACAACTGAGGCCATCTTTGGACTGTGCGAAACCCTATTTATTGTTTTGTTATCCAAAGATAAACAAGAAATCATAACCCCAAATATCTGCTCATTCTGAAGCCACAGTGAAAGAAGGAAAAACCAAAAAAAAAAAAAACACAGATCAAAGATCTAAATATAAGACTGACACAATAAATTGCATAAAAGAAGACACAGGTAATAAACTTATGGACCTTGGTCTTAGAGAGTTTGTATTTGACCCCAAGGGCAAGGGAAGGCAAAAATAAACTAATGGGACTACATCAAACTGATGAACTTCTGCACAGCAAAAGAAACCAACAATAAAGCAAAAAGGCAACAACCAAATGGAAGTAGATACTTGCAAACAACAGCTCTGACAAGGGATTAATATCCAAAATATACACAGAACTCATACAACTCAATGCCAAACAAACAATTCAATTAAAAAATAGGCAGAGGGCCTGAACAGACACTTCTCCCAAGAAGATATACAAATGGCCAAAAGATATCTGAAAAGATGTTCAACTTCACTAGCTATTAGGGAAATGCAAAACGAAACTTCAGTGAGATACCACCTCATACCTGTTAGAATGGCTATTATCAACAAGACAAGTAGTAAGTGTTGGAGAGGTGGTGGAGAAAAAGGAACCCTCATCACTGCTGGTAACATTGTAAGTTGGTGCAGCCACTATGGAAAATAGTATAAAGATTCCTCAAAAAATTAAGAATAGAGTCACCATACGACCCAGAAATATCTCTTCTGGGTATCTACCCCCCAAATTGAAAATATTTATTCACAAAGATGCACTCCTACCCTCACCGGGTAGCTCAGTTTTTTCGTAGTGTTGTCTCTATATGCCAAGGTTGTATGTTTGATTCCCAGTCAAGTCAACCAGTGAAAGCATAAATTTGTGGAACAGCAAGTCTATGTCTCTCTCCCTCCCTCCCTCCCTTCTTCCCTCCCACTAAAAATCAATAAAATAAAACTTAAAAGATAAATGCACCCCTGTGTTCACTGTAGCATTATTCACGGTGGCCACAACAAGGAAACAACCAAAATGTCCTTCAAGAGATGATGAAATAAAGAAGACGTGTTACGTATGTACAATGGAATACTACTCAGCCATGAGGAAAGATGAAGTGCTACCATTTGTGTCTATATGAATGGACCTTGAGAATATCATGCTAAGCAAAGTTATCGGAAAAGGCTAAGAACCATATGATTTCATTCATATGTGGGATATAAAACTGAAACTCACAGACACAGACAACAGTATGGTGGTTATCAGAGGGAAGAGGAGTGAGGGGTAGTATAGGGTTAAGGGACCAAATATATGGTGACAGAAATGATCTGACTTTGAACAGTGGGCACAGGATTCAACACACAGATCCTGTTATGATAGAAATGTGCACCTGAAAGCTATTTGATCTTATTAACCAATGTCAGCCCAATATATTTAATAAAAGTTTTTTAAAATATCTAGAATTTACTTATTAAAAAACTGTGTTATTTATTCTTACCTGTTTAAACTTTAGTCACTTTCAAAATACTGTCCATTTGATGTAATACACCTATGGAGACATTTTTTCCAAGAAGCGCTCAAAACAGGTTTTGAACTCATTGATTTTGATGCTTCTGCTGGTTTTTGTTTCACCTCTTCCTTTGAGGACTTTTTGCATCCAGGGGAAACAACAAAAAAGTCACCTGAGGCAAGACCAGGTGAACAGGGAGGGTAGGGCATGGGGTCATGATGTTTTTGGTTAAAAACTGCTGAACCCTCAGTGCCCTGTGGGTAGGTACACTTGTAAATCACCCATCAGGAAATGGGCAAACGCTTTGAAAGAGTCTTAAAAAAAATTCCCTGAAGCAGAATGCAGCCTCTCCCAACACCAGCTGGTGCACTGACACAGATGGGTTCCTAGAACACTCACCCAGCAGGGGAAGCCTGTACTACAAGGGGCCTGCCTTCCAGAAGATAATTCCAGTTTTTTGGAGTGTCCCCTAATAATTTTATTGAGCAATGTCACCACAATACATTTAATTTGAAAATTAAATTAAAACACACACACACACACAAACAGTTCACAGTTTCCCCTTCCTCCCAACCATCATCACTTCAAGTAAATGGTGAGACAGCTTCTCTCTATGGATGACCAGCTAACTTAATTAAGGGAGAGGCTACTCATCCCTCGGTAGAGCCCAGAGGTAGGTCCCTTTTTGAAAGGTGAGGGGCAGCAGCCTAAGGAAGCTAAAGCCATCATCTCACCAAATTTACCTCAGCCCTGACTTCTCCCCTCCCCAGCTCTCCCTTGCAGGGGAGACATCAGAGCGTTCTTCCCCCGAGAATCCAGGCTGAGTCCTCTCACTCTCAGAGTCAACAATGATGGAAGTTAAATAGGTGAACGTAGTATAAAACCAGTTCCAATAAAGCTGACCTACATACATGAGAAATTCAAGCTTCTCTTCAATAAATGGTTTTGCAATAGAAGAATGCCTAATAGAAAGGAAACTCCAAACACTTGCTTTACAGAAGCCCTTGAACCCAGTGGTGGTGCACACCTACAGGACGGCCACTGGTCGAAAAGGTGCGACCATCCCCTACAGTAGTGTCTCCTCGGATCATGTCAGTGGGTCCTGTCATGACAGTCATTAGCCTCAACTGTCCTTCCACCCATGTTTTTAAGTGGATGGGTAGCTTTTAATTAATGTCCTATATGTAATGTTTATGTAATTATTACATTAAAAATATGATACCAATTTTGGAGCATACAAGTTAAATTGCAGGCATACTTTGAGGTACTGCAGATTTGGTTCCCGATCACTACATTAAAGCAAGTATCCCAATAAAGCGAGCAAGTAGAAATCTTTGCCACTGGAGAGTCTTGCCTTCAGTTTGTAAAAGAAAGCAGCAGCTTCCATGTGTGTCTGTAGGTCTTTGGGTAATAGCAGTTAAAGAAGGAGGGGACCCACAGGAGATGCAAGACAAAGACAGCTTTATTTCTCAGGGTGGACTGGAAGTTAACAGCTGATGGACGGAAGTACCAAGTGCTTACAAAGGCACTTTAGGGAGGCTAAGAAAGCAGGGCAAAGCCAGGCCCAATGGAGCACTTGCAGGCTATGGAACTAATGGGACTACATACAGCCTTTGCAGCACTGAGGGGGAAACAATCAACTGTTTATCATCCACTCTTATTGCAATTACCATGCCCTTTGGGCGATAAACAAATTCCAGGCATGCAGTCATCTGCCTTATCTGTGCGGATTTTAATTCCCTGGTCCTCTGCCCTTCCTCTTCAGAAAGTTACCAAACTCAAAAGAGGGGCAGACAACAGGTAGGCATGTGCACTCACTTGGTCTCTAAGAGAATAAATGCTTGGCTAGAGCAGGGGACCTGTGTCTTTTACCTTTACGTGGTACACCCCAGAACAGGGCAATACATGCTACACAATTTTTCAGTGGTTTTGGAATGCAGAATGATTCCTGCGGCTTCCTAGTTTCCTACAGGTATACTGAATTCAAAGCACTTTTACTCTCTTGTTATTCACTCCGGAGATTAGCAGCTTCAGCCTGCTGACTCTCATTTGCTTGCAGTTTATGGTATTTCTAAGACTACTATATTACCCATTCAACATTTAAAAATGCTTTTTCATAACTCTAAAAGTGCATTCTGCTTAAATATACTTTTTTTAAAAGTAAACTCAAAGCAAAGAGCCTGGTTTGGTTCCTTTAAAAAATTAGATGTACATTTGAAAGAAAGTAGAAAGCCTGCTAGTTTGGTTAATGGGTAATCTCAGAATTTGTTGCAAATCAAAACTTTACACTACCCTTTGACTTCAAAGTAAGATGAACAAATCTTCTGATTCGAATGAGGGTTTGTTTTGTTTTTTTTTTTCTTTTTTATAAACAACTGTGTTTTTTTCTTTGTGTTTGCTAAGAAAAGGGACTAAATTAAAACAAGTGGGGCATGCCCTTAGGAATTGTCCATGAGCACCACACACCAGCAAGCCCAGTGAGGTCATTAAAGGTGGAAGAAAACTAACTCCACAGACTTGGGGATATAAAATAAAGCCCTTTACATCATGTAATATTGAAAACCAACTTTATGGCCATTAAGATAGGTAGTGATTAGGTCAGCCTTAAAACATCATTTTAGCTTATTAAATCTGATCAACTGTGCTTTGAGAATAAACAGCTCTAAGATATGCTTGAAGTGCAAAGACAAAATTTCTTTGCCTGCCAACATGTTTAAGGACCACCACCTTCAGGCACCCCAATGTCTATTATTAGCATTTCTGTCGTGACTAAACTCACCATACAGGGACCTACTGCCTCCTCAGTAGCCGAAAGGAGAGCAGACCTTTGGCCTAACAGGACTCCAGACCACATAGGTGGTTGGTTCTGTTTGTTTTAAACAGCCGGTCTTTCTATTTCATTAAGATAGGTTTCCATGGTGCTGGTCAGCACACGTGGACCATTAAGGCACATTATACTTGGGACAGAGATAAAAGAGGGAAGAGTTTCCAGACGAAAGATTATTTAACAGCCACCAGGGGTAAAAAAGACTTTAGAAGGAAGAAAGATGACTAATGGTTGGTCAATTTTGAAAACATTTTCTAACTCTAAAGATTCTTTAAAACCTTTGTTATTTTTCCCTTAAAATTTTCCCCCCTTAGGTTAAAACAAAACAAGATAATCCATCCTCAGCATAGCATTATTTAGATCAGATTGAGATTTGACAAAATGTTCTCATAACATTATCAAATCAAAACCAATTATCAATCAAAACCAATTTGGATTTAGACACCAGCTCAAATAAACCTGAATTTTTGAGGTTAAGATGGACTTCTTCTTAAAACACAAAACAAATCACTAGGATTTTTAGGTAACCTGAAATTATTTAGTGACCCTGATAATTACTGTGCCATATGCTTCGAAAATCATCAAAAACTGTACTAGTCCCTCTTGAACAATAAAAACTGTTTAACCTGTTGGTTCATTTACATTTGTATGCATTACACCTAAATCCAAATGTGACCCAACAGTTTCTTTCTGGGAGTCTCATTCTTGGCACACCAGATTCACCACTCTCACCCCCTGGATTCCTGGCCAGTTTGAATGAACACAATGGAATGTCAGCTGTTCAGACAATGTCTTTCTGTGCAAGAGCTAGACTGTCGCCAACATGGCTCTGGGGAGCTCCACCACAGCCTACCACCTGCCTGTAGGGCTGGTGCATTGGCTTCATTAGAGCACCAATAGGGCAGACAGTGGGTGCACAGGCTCTTGCAGGTATGATTAATGTGAGGCTCTTATGTAGCATCATGTGTTTCCATGTTTGCATGTTTTTAAAGGATATGCTCTCTTAAACTTACTCCTGGATTTTACCTGGTGATAAAGTCATCCATTGGCTAAATGTGCATGCAAATAAGTAGGTGTGGGTTACAGAGCCAGTAATCAGAAGATAAATTGTATGAATTTTGAAAAGTAGTCTAAAATGAACAAATGCACCCAACAAAAGGCTAGTTCAATTAAATGTAAATTCTGGAATTTTAAAATAAATTTCATGTTAAAATAGAAATGGATAATTTCAGAAAGTATTATTTAAATCACTAGGATATCAGGTAACTTGATAATAGCCATGGCAAGAATGTCAATAAGCCATGTGTTTTATAAATAATCAAAATTGGTTCTATTTCTTCTTGAATCAATGAAAGATGTGTAGACTGGTGGTTTCCTTAAATTTTATTTACTTTAAGGTTAATCTGATTTTTGAGAGAGGCAAAGATACTGGAGCATTAGTTCTTATTCAGCTTCTTAATTTTCCCCTTAAGTGTAAAGCGAGCAAAAACTGATCCTTCCATAAAAATCCTATCTTCTGCCCTGGTTGGTGTGGCTCAGTGGATTGAGTGTGGGCCTGCGAACCAAAGCGTTGATGGTTTGATTCCCAGTCTGGGCACATGCCTGGGTTGTGGGTCAGGTCCCCAGTTAGGGGCGTGTGAGAGGCAACTGGTTGATGTATCTCTCACACATCAATGTTTCTCTCCTTCCTTCCCATTTCACTAAAAATAAATAAATACAATCTTAAAAAAAAATTCTACCTTCTGACCTCACCTCACTAAGATGCCATCAAACCAGCGATGGTGGTTAGAGAATCCCTTTACCAAAGTCTCCTGTCCTCCTTTCTCCTATGGTCTTTGCAAGGCACGCAGTGTTGAGTCTTTCCTATTCCAACAGTTACCTAATTGCTCACACTCTCCCTAGTATCACACTTCACATTTTTATCTGGATGAGGAAGAAAAATTGTTAGGATTAGGCCTAGATAAATTTTCTTTCTGCTGTTTTCATTTCAACATGTTTCTGAGACTATTTTTTTTTTTTACCCTGTCTTAAGAATAAGACTATTTTAGAGCCCAGAGGTGAGGGGATGTGATTAACATTATTTTGAACATGTTCAGTTCTGTCCTGCAATTTTAAAGTATTCAGGAAGGAAAGGACCACACCCCTGTAGGAGGCTAGATAACAAAGGATAGGGTCTGGATTAAGGCAACTGGAATAGGAGAGAACACTTTTGTGGACTGAGAGGTGGAGGGTCTCAGCATAATAGGAAAAAATAAATATATCTGGAGTCAAATTATGAGCTCTACTCCTTACTGATTCTAAGATGTTGGGCATCAGTCTCCTGATCTCAAATACTGCACACTGGTTCACCACTCTGGGGCATCTTTCCAATACAGTTGTGCCTAAGAATTACTTTTAAATAAAATTTTAAAAATTAATTTGAGAGAGAGAGAGAGGAAGGGGGGAGGGATGGAGGGAAAGAGGAAGGGTGAAAGGGAGGGAGAGAGAGAGAGAAACACTGATTTGTCGTTCCACGTGTTGTTCCATGTGTTGTTCCACATATGCATCCATTGGTTGATTCTTGTATGTTATCTGACTAGGGATCAAACCCACAACCTTGGAGTACCAGGACGATGTTCTAACCAACTGAGCTATTTGAGCAGGGCTCAAGAATTACTTTTTAATTTTTTATTTTAATAAAATTTACCACTTTAATCACTTTGAAGTGAACAGTTCAGTGACAATTAAGTACATTTAACATCTTGTGCAATCACCACCATCGTCCATCTCCAGAACATTCTCATTTCCCCAAACTAAAAGTCTGGACTATTAAACAAAAATTCCCCATCTCCACCCTTCCCCAAGCCCCTGGCAACCCCCATCCTACTTTCCATTTGTATAAATTTGACTACTTTAGGTATCTCATCAAAGTGGAATCATATAGTATTAGACCTTTTATGTCTGGCTTATTTCACTTAGCATGTCTTCAAGGTCCACCCACATTGCATAGCGTGTGTCCCAAGCACTACCTTTTAAAATCCGTATTATTTTTTTCATCTAGCCCTGGCTGGTGTGGCTCAGTGGACTGAGCACTGACAAACCAAAGGGTCAGTGATTCGATTCCCAGTTAGGGCACATGCCTGGGTTGCAGGCCAGGTCCCTGGTTGGGTGTGTGCAATAGGCAGCCAGTCGATGTCTTTCTCACACATCGATATTTCTCTTCCTCTTTTTCCCTCCCTTCCCATCTCTCTAAAAATAAGTTAAATAAAAAGCAATACAAATTTAACTAAAACATAAGTAAAACACATATTACTGTACTCATAAATTACTACTTTCACTTATCCTTTATGTTATAGGTGGGGCATTAACTTTTTAGAAATTATGTGTACAGGTAGGTTTTATGATCTAGCAATTTTATTTCAGGAAAGGAAAGGAGGCCCTGGGTCTGACATACTGCCCTAGATATGTGACAGGGATACAGGGCCGAGAGAGCACCTCACAAGAAAGAGGTGGGGCGAGGACACTAGGCCTGAGTAATCCCAGCCCCAGAATGCAGAGCAGCCCCGGGAACTGGGAGCAGGGGCAAGGAGATGCCCGGCAGAGAGTTGTGAAAAGTCAGCTCCTGAGAACTCAGAAACATATACAAGGGGAGACCTCAAAAAAACCCTGGAATTTATTTATTAAAAATTGTGTAGTTATTCTTACATGTTTAAACTTCAGTCACCTCAAACTACTCTCCATTTGATGTAATACATCTATGGAGACATTTTTTTTCCAAAAACTGCTCAAAACAGTTTTGAACTTGTTGACTTTGATGCCTTTTAGTGCTTCTTTTGTTTTTTCACAACAATGCCAGCTGGTGCACTGATACAGGTGGGTTCCTAGAACACTCACCTAGCAGGGGAAGCCTGTACCACAAGGGACCCACCCTCCAGAAGATAATTCCATTTTGTGTGGGGGGGTCCCCCTTGCAAAAGTAAACCATGTATATGGTCACATAAGCAGAGATACAATGAAGTAGGAACAGAAACACTTGATTTACATTGTAGCTATAACAATGCTTTATGAACTTAATAATAAATATATGGTTGGCCCTGGCCAGGTAGCTTAATTAGTTAGAGTGTTGTCCAGATAGGCCAAGGTTGTAGGTTTAATCCCAAGTCAGGGCATATACAAAAATCAACCAATGAATATACAAGTGTAATACATGAGTATTTCTCTCTCTCCCCCCCCCCCTTCCTATCTTTCTCTACATTATATATGTATACACAGCAGCATTTTACAGCCCACGGAAGTATATGTGGGTCTAGAGGGGCATGGACATGTGTTAGCCTACTTGCTAGATGTGGTCACCCTCATGCATCCTATTCTTCTGGAAGAAGCTAGAAGGTACAAGGCATAGAAGGTATCACTTTACTTCAGCAGGGCTGACTGTGTACCTCTTGCCACCCATAGCCTTAAATTACTCCACAATGACTCTCAGATCACAGCCCTCCCAGCTGGGTCCAGTGTGCAGGCACAGGGAGAGGGGGCCAGGTAGGGTGCGGGCGAGAGGCAGAGCTTGGCCAGTAGGGCCAGTGGCAGGATATCCCAGAGTGGCGAGAGCTGATTTGCCCTCTTGGGATTCCATGGCTTTCTTTACTGGGTTATATGGGTTCCTTCCACCCGTGCAAGCAGAGCACTCAGCCAGTGCTGTTTTGGCACCACCAGGACCCTCAGTGCAGTTCAGAAGATAATGTAGGTCAGAGTGTCCTGGGGAAGGACACCCCATACCATCACCCTCCTTGTTGCATAACAAGAATAGGGTGGGCAAAGTGGGTGACCGGATACTTCTGGCCATCAAGGGACAGAAGGAAAAGGTGCTCACTGTGGGGCATCACATGCCTGGTCCTCAGATGACCCCTAGGTTCAATTCCAACAACGTGGTCCTCACTGAGGACAGTGGGAACCCTGTGGGGACCTGAATTAAGACACCCATCCTCACTAGTGTACACCAGAAGGTGAGTTTTCCAAGGTGCTGGCCATTTTAGGTAAGAATCTTAGGTAAGCAGAGCCCAGGCCGCAGGCTGCAGTGGGGCTCACAAATGGGACAGTTCTGAAAACCGTGCCTTTGCTGATGGGGAGCTTGGGGTCCTGTGGCTGAGGAACAGCATCCTACTATTTGAGAAGAGGGAGAGAGTATTAGCGTACTTCTATTTCTATTATTTAAGCTTTAAACCACACCCTGTCAGTAATTGTGTTTGGCCAAAATGTCCATATGTTTTTTTTTCTGTAAAAGACATATTATTCATTTTTAACAAATAACTTCATTGATCTGTATATTTTGAGTATGTCAGCTATTTCCCGTGTGGTATAACATTGATTGTTCTCAGTTAATGTCTCAATTTGATCACTATCAACTTCAAGTGGGTAGCTGACTGTGGAGCATCATCCAGGGAGAAATCTCCAGAACAAAACTTCGCAAACCACTTTTGACATGTTTGATCAGTCACAGCACCTTGTCCACATGCTGCACAATTTTTTTTTTTTGCTTTTCAGTTGACTTTTTACCTTTCTTGAAATAACAAAGCACACTATGCCAAAAATGTTACATATTTTTTCTATCTTCAGTATTAAAATGGCTACACAAAAACTCACCAATTTTGATAAGTTTTTAAAAAAATGCACACTGATATAACAGCTGCCACAATAAAATATAACAAAATTGTTTTGAATGAAGTTAACAGCAACTAAGTGCTACTAGAGCCATCTTATGGAATAAACTAAACGAACTTTTTGGCCAACCCAATATACTGAAGACCAAAGAAAGAATGAACCTGAAGAACATACAGTACTATTAGAATGAGAACTGGTCATCAGCAGGGGAATTGGCAGACCACACACTTCAGCAATTCAACCAACCTTTATAAGCTCAGCCGGAAAATGATCAAAAAAACACCAGCTGGGCGCTGGGGATGGAGCAATGAAGGGGGGCTCTGTCCCTACCCTTGTGAAGTGTCCCATCTTCCTTACCTGTTTCTTTCGTATCGTTTCTGAGGAGTCGGGACACTTCCAACATAAAAGTCACCAGTGTGTTTTGTAGATAAATCCAGTTTTCACCAGCCTTTCCCATATTCTCATTGAATACGTTATATGGTATAAGGGCCTAACAAAAATATACTACTTTTCAATTTAAGTTAAAATTAGGTATTTTTAAATATGTGTGGATTTCTTTCCCCTAGAAAATTTAAAATCCTTTAGTGGTTTGGGGCCTTCATTCTAGGGATTATTTTCATGCCTGAATAAACCACACATCACTTCTAGAAAACTGCTATATTATCTATAACAACTTATATTTGGCTAAATATTCAACATAGTTTGAAACATAGGACAACCTTATTCTACATTACTAAAAGCAGCAGCTCTGTTTTAGTTTAATTACTGATTAGTTTTCTAGATTTCTTATGTATTATGTCCTCTCTTCCTATCAAGCTCCTATACTAGTACAAGATATTACAATTTGGAAAAAAATACTCAAAAGAAAAAAATCAACTAGCTTGTTTTAATGAGCATGTTCTGTAGCTGTTTAATGTCACCATTAATGAGTCACATGTGGCCAGAGAAGGAAAGATCCTCACTCGTCTAAAGCAGGAGAATGCTGGCGAACACCGCCCAAGGCACAGAACTGGTAAGTGGGCAAATGTGCACTAACCTGAGGAGTCAAATTGCAGCAGATGTTGAGATCTGCAGGGAAATAAATGCAAGGTTAGAAAAGCAAGAAAAGCACAGACACCACTGAAAACAATCTAAAGGAAGTAGGGATAAAGTTAAGGAGAAGAGATGTCCAATCCTTCATGTAATAACCACAGGAGAATCGAGGGACAGTAGTGTATTGCTGGAAGATATGAGTAGTGAATGAAGTCTCTGAAGAAAAAGAAATACAAGAATTTTTAATTTTCAACATGCAGATTTTAATATGTTGTGGGGCTAATGTAGATTTACAGTTGTTCATATGGAAAATAATAATAAATAACAAATCAACAGATAAAAATAAGTTGGGTTTAAAAATTCATCATCTGTTAGATGTCCTTAAAGATAGAAACTAGAGACCTTTTATGTCATAGGCTTCCCAAAGACAACAGGAAGCTGTTTTATTTTTACATTTTCTAAATGTCTACACTGCTCTTCACCCACAGAATGCACTTCCTGTCACCTCCGCAAAGAAGCTATCCCTGACTTCCCAAAATGAAGTCACCTCCCAACATTACCTTTCATCTCATTTTATTTTCTTCAAATATCATTATTTAAAAATCGCCTTGTTTATTTATGTGTTCATGTATTTACTGAGCTCTGTGAGAGCAGAGACTACATGAATGCTAGGGAGTGTTTGCCAACTGAGTGCCTGAACTGTTCAACTGAGTTGTAATTAGAGGGAGTCACACATATGCAAAAACGAAAGTCACAGAACATAACAACCCATTCTAATTCTATTCAAGTAACACCCCTGCCACTTAGCGTGCAACCAGGAGCAAAACAACAACAACAACAAGAACACTCTCTCCAAGGTTCTTATCTGTTAGTGGGTGAACCAGTATCAGTGTGGCTTTCCCCATAAAAGGTGGCTGTGAGAATTAAATCAGAAAATGTCCCTGCACATCCTTTTTGGAAGTTCACTGAGAAGGGAATGAGAACGAATAAATGAAAGAATGACCAAAATCCTCCCAGACCACATCACGACAAGAACAGCAACAAAAAAAACAAGAAATGTGTGCAGGGTTGTGTGTCTGCATATAATCTGCATACAACAAATCTCAACGGATAAATTCTGACACTTAAATCAATACACTATACAAAAATATACTTGGGTCAAAGAAATTGTATAAGCCTCTCTTTGAGTGAAAAATAGAAAAACAATTAGAAAATCTTGGTGAAAAAGCACTGTGATTACTTTTTACTCTTTAAAGTACAGTAGTCCCCCCTTATCTGTAGTTTCACATTCTGCCAGTTCAGTTACCTGCAGTCAACTGTGGTCTAAAAACATTAAATAGAGGATTCCAGAAATAAACAATTCCTAAGTTTTAAACTGCAATTCGTCCAATTAGCACGATGAAACCTCACGCAATCGTGCTCAGGGAGTGCATCACCCCTCTGTCCGGTGCACCCACACTGTACACGCCGTACACCTGCCGGCCACTGGGCATCTCCCCAGGCCGCCCGACTGACTGTGTGTGTGTTTGGCAGCCTTCATTTTACTCAGTAACGTCCTCAAGTGGGAGCGTAGTGATGCAGGCAATTCGAAGGTGCCAAAGAGAAGTCATGAAGTGCTTCATTCAAGTGAAAAGGTGAAAGTTCTCAAATTAGTTGGGAAAAGGAAAAAACCACGAGCTGAGGTTGCTAAGGTCTACATAAGAACAAATCTGTGAAATTGTAAGAAGAGAAATCTGTGCTAGTTTTCTGAGAGAAACCACTCACAAAACTTTTATTACAGTGTATTTTTATAATCACTGTAATTAATATTAATCTTTTACTGTACCTAATTTATAAATTAAACTTCATCATAAGTGTAATATACAGGCTGGGGCAAAATGAGGTTTACAGCTGTTTGTATGGAAAATAACACAATAATGAATAAATAATAACACAAGAATAAACTGTGTTTTGCGCACTCATAACTCTAAACCTGCTTCTGCCCCATCCTGTTTACAAAAAAATATAGTATATATAGGATGTGGAAAAAGAAGGGGCTCTATGGAAAATAACCTCACAGAGTGATTTTATTATAAATTACTAACTCGGCAGGTCATGGTAGTCAGGCCCCAGGCATATAACTTTTTTAGTAAAAGGTTTATTTTTGCATTAAGCAATCCCTGTCCATTGTTTCTGTACATCTAAGTTAACACACCTTAGAAAGAATCGGAACCACCCTCAAGAAAGCGCATAATCTTGTTAAATATCCCATAATCCAATTCCTACCTTGCTTTTTCCCATCTTCATTTAATCTTACATTCCTCTGCTTAATTTCAAATGTATAAAAGAAACTGCAAAACTGTCATTTCCCAGAGCATTTGAGATCTTGCTTCCTGGCAACTGTTGTCAGTTTGGCTCAATTAAACTCATAAAAATTCTCTACAGCTTTGTACGTTTCTTACATCAACATGTACTTGGCATAGCAGGCAGGATTCCAAAGAAGCCCACACACCACACCCTGCAGACCTGGACCCAGAGCTAGGCATCAGCAAGGGCCCATTGTGCCCTGCCAACTTCTGCTTTGAATGCTTGAACTTGGGTTACCATTCTTTCAGCATCCTGGTCCTACCTGCTTTAAGTAGTGGCTCCTGACTTTAGGCTGTTCTTAGAAATCCTCAAGGTGGATAGGGTTAAAATACTCTAGGGAAAGGGGAAAAAATAGATTGCTGCTTTAAATGTCAGCTTTTACTTGGTTTGCTTACTGAGAGTCTGAACAAAATCTTTGATGGTTAAACAAGAGACTGAACTCTCTTTAGCTCAGAAAGACAGAGGACACTTGTTTCCAAAGAGTCAATGGGATGACGATAGTTGTTTCAGATCCCCAAATACAAAGTGGCAGAGACGGGTGGTAGGAGGCATCCAGGGTGGTACTGCAACCAATCCCAGAGAAGCTGGCAGGAGCTCCAGGGAGAGTTTGCTTCTCATTGTGAAGGGCAGGGTGCCCTGGAATGGGTTCACCCAAGAGTGGGCCCCATGCCTTAGGAGTTGCATCTCATTGGTCACATTGCCTAGGTTGTGTCTAGTTGGTTAATTCTTGATACCAGAAATCCTTTCCCTCAAAAAAAAAAAAATTATTTATTTAGTTTTAGAGAGGGGAGAAGGGAGGGAGAAAAACATCAGTGTGCAAGAGATACACTGAACATCGATCGGTTGCCTCTCGCATGCCCCCAACTGGGGACCTAGACCGAAACCCAGGCATGTGCCCTGACTGGGACTCGATCCACAGACCTTTTGGTTTACAAGGCCAGAGGTCAATCCACTGAGCCACACCAGCCAGGGCTTAATTTTTATTTATTGATTTTGGAGAGGCAACTCTTCAGATTGTACAACCCTATTGTAAATCAATTTTTAAATATTTCCAAAACTCTGTAACCATCATCCCCAAGGCTGGGGACTTATAATGGGCCCCAAGGCTTTTTTTTCCTGTCAGAACCTCACAGTGACGAGAGATAAAAGCAATAGGAGAGGCCAGCTCAGTAGCCCAGTCCTGCCTCAACATATAATTACTTTTTCAGTACTCTGCCACATAATAACCTTGATCCTGAGTTCCAAAAATTCCCCCAAAGAAGGGCAATACGCTCTGGCCAGGTGGCTCAGTTGGTTGGAATGCCGTTCTGTACACCAGGAGGTTGCCAGGTTCAATTCTCAGGGCACAAACTTAGGTTGCAGGTCAGGCCGTGTATGGGAAGCAACTGATGGACAGTTCTCTCTCACATCCATGTTTCTCTTTCTCTCTCTCTTCCCCCCTTCTTCTCTCTCTAAAGTGAATAAAAACATATCATCAGGTGAGGATTTAAAAAAAGAAAGAGAATAAAGCCAGTACAACTGCTACTAGCAACGTGAAAGAACTAGACTGTTAAAATGGTAAATTGGAAATGAACCTATGAGTTAACTAGGGTTCTGTTATGTGAGAAGAATTTCTTTCATTCCTCAAAAACATAATTCTGTTTCTACTATTACGCATTTACATTTTAGGCTATGATAAGCTTCCATTTATTTTCCATGGAAATTCTTGGATGTTACCCTGGTTCTAACACTTGTATAAACTTTCTGTGCCTTAGTACCTTCACCAGTCTAAAAAAAAAAAAAAGGACCCTTAAGTGACCTGTAGAATCCCTTTCACTCCTAAATTACTGTTATACCTTTTCCCAGGCATTTAAAAGTGGTCTTACCACACTGTTATAGATCAGTGGATAAAACAACTATAAGACTGTTGGGAACCGCCCTCCCTGGTTTCAGGAGCTGTAACCCCCCATGGCTAAGAATGAGTGAGAGACCTTCAGATGGTAAGCCACTAAGGAGACAATGCTTACCTCCCTGGAAGGAGCACCGCTTCTGCTCCTTCTGCTTCATCCATAACTGGCCCCCAATGCTTGATTAGTTAGCCAATGACATCCCCAAGGTGGGGGGATGACCTAAGACAGGCACAATCATGTGGGGGCCCCAAGGAAGGACTTGGGGGGGGGCTATAGCAAAAGAGGGTGAGGGACCCTCAGCTATGACATAGCCTGAGTCCTCATTCTGTCTGCAAGAAGTCTCCTAATCACTTGACTGCCTTACTAGCCATGCCTGACTTAAGCCTTAAACAGTGCCGGTGGTAGGTTTAGCCCCGTGCTGGAAAGGGCAGGTTCCCTAGGGCTATCAGGCCTAAGAAAGAATATGTAAAATCCTGTGAAACCTGCTTTGTTTAGAATGCTCTCAATTAAATAAGGGTCCAAGCAAGAAGTGAATTTGTTCCTCAAAGTTTTATGGCTCTTCAGCTATCTGACCCTGACTCAAAATAGACCCTCAGAGTTCTTTGCATGTTATCTATTGTTTGATCCTTACTGCCTGACAGTGATTAATGACCTTTACCTGTACTCCGGTGCAAAATGAATCCAATAAAAGCCCATTGAGAAAAAGGCTCTTGGCCCTTCTCCTTTGAGAGATTGGCCACCTTTCCTCCCCAAGCAGATCATGTCTTGGTAGACTTATTCTCATCCATGGTGGCCGGGGGCAGGGGGGGAGGGACCCTGCGGGTGGAGCCCCCCCACACGAGACATTTACACAATGGAATTCTTCTCAGCCATAAAAAAGAAGAAAATTTTACCCTTCTAGCAACAGTACTGGATGGACCTGGAGAACATTATGCTCAGTGAAATAAGCCAGTCAGAGAAAGACAAATACTATAAGATTTCACTCGTTTGTGGAATCTAACAAACAAACTGAACTAACAAGCAAAATAGAGAGACTCGTACATGGAGAGCAGATGATAGCTTGTGGAGGTGGGGAGATCAGGGGGTGGAGGGACTGAGCAAAAAAGAAAAAGGACTCATGGACATGGACAACAGTGTGGTGACTGCTGAGGGGAGGGGGGCATAAGGGGACTAAATGGTAAGGGAAATATATAATAAAGATTATATATTTAAAAAAAAAAGAACAAAACAGGCCAAAATGGAGTCACTTTTGCTAAGCCACATCACCAAACTGAAACTTAATAAGTAACTTAATTGAAGTTTCAGCCTCTCCCAAAAGTGAAATTTTATTTTATTTTTAAGATTTTATTTAAAAGAATTTATTTATTGATTTCTGAAGGGGAAGGGAGGGAGAGAAACATCAATATGTGGTTGTCTCTCGCGTACCCCCTACTGGGGACCTGGACTGAAACCCAAGCATCTGCCTGACTGGGAATCAAACCAGTGACCCTTTGGTTTGCAGGCTGGCGCTCAATCCACTGTGCCACACCAGCCAGGACTATTTATTTATTTTTAGAGAGAGGAGAAAAGAGGGAGAAAGAGAAGGACAGAAACATCGATCAGTTGCCTCTCTCATGCCCCCAACTGGGGACTTAGCCTACAACCAAGACTTGTGCCCTGACTAGGAATCAAACCGGGAACTTTGATCCATAGGCTGGAGCTTAACCCACTGAGACACACCAGCTAAGGTCTGCAAGTGAAACTTTAAACCAATCAGTCTGGAATTTCCTGGTCAGCAGTAGTGAAGTAATCTGCCTCATAAGACCCTCAGCTGTCCCCAACAGGAAGGTGTCCTTGCCTGAAATACTCCACTTTTAACATCTTAGTCCCACCCTCTTTCTGCCTATAAAAACCTTCCATTTTTTACAACTCATCAGAGTGCCCTTCTAGATGCTAGATGGATGCTACCTGATTTATGAATCACTTAACAAAGCTAACTACATCTTCAAATTTACTCAGTTGCATTTTGTTAATAGATTTGGTGACAGCTTCAGAACCAAGTGAACTTCTGATGGCATTCAGAACCAAGTGAGCTTTTTAAAAATTTGTTTTTTCATTGAATTTTAGAGAGGGGAAGGGGATGGTGACATTGACCTGCTGCTCCATCCACCCATGCATTCACTGGTTGCTCCTTGTATGTGCCCTGACCACAGATCAAAGCTGCAACCTTGGTATATACAGGACGATGCTCTAACCAAGTGAGCTACCTGGCCAGGGCCCACGTGAACTTCTGATGGCATTCTGGAACAACAAGAAACACCGGCACAGCACCCACAAACCCCATTTTGAGTCCACTGTCCTTATTGCACTTTCCTTGGGATGTTGGTGAGTTCCTCCCAGTTTTTCGCTCTGCTCTGAGTTCAGCTCCAGATGTAAATGGCTTTCCCACAACCAACTGAGATAATTAAAGCAGCAATTTGCGACCTTTTTCATCTCATGGCACACATAAAGTAATTACTAATATTCTGCGGCACACCAAAAAATATATATTTTGCCAATCTGACCAAAAAAGGTATAATTTTGATTTATAAAAATAATAATAGTAATTACCTACACTTTTGCTCCAAGTGACTTTTTAAAAAATATCAGATGCCTATACTTGTACATAAGGGTTTTTGGCCCTCACCAGGTAGTTCAGTTGGTTAGAGCACCGTCCCAGTACAACAAAGTTGTGGGTTTGATCCTCAGTCAGGGCATATACAAGAATCAACGAATGAATGCATAAATAAGTGGAACAACAAATAAAGACTTCTCTTTCTCTAAAATCAATAAATTAAAAAAAAAATTTTAAGGATTTCTGGTACCAAGAATTAACCAATCAGACGCAACTTTATTATGCGACATGACCAATAAAGACACAACTCTATTATAGGGCCTATATATTTATGGTTCAAGAAAAGGCATTCACATCAGATGGCTATTGCTGTATTGGCTGTTGTCATTTTCTTTTTAACAGTGTAAGGGAAAAGAGGTCCGTGCCCCTGACTAAACAGTCAGGTATTGCATGTTTTAAAAATTCTTCTGGCATACCAGTTGAAAATCACTGAGTTAAAGGATTCTGCCTGGAGCCAACTGAGTTATCAGACAGTTTCACCCAGAGCCAAGCCCCTAGCCTTCCAGACTACAAGGAAAGTGGAATATGTTTTTAGCTACAAAAAACTATGAGAAATAAAGATGCATTTTTGTTAAGGGAAATGAGAATAATTTTCTCTTAACTAGAATTTCTGGTTACAAAGGATAAACTAAATGTACACAAAAAGTTGTAGAGAAAAAGAGGATTTTACCTTGTGTCATTAAGCTGGCTAAAAATTGAATTATTATTACTAAGGTTTTTAAAATGAAACTTTAGTATCAATGGTGTATTTATATAAAACCAAAACTTAATTTTTTCCATCTGTTAAAGGTTTTCCTTTTAGAATAATCTGTTGAGAAAGCAAAATTCTGTGTTTTATCAAAATAATTTTGTGTTTTATATTATCTTAATCAAGTCTTTATTTCAGAAAACAACCTTTTCAATAGTAAGACCTAACTTTCTGTATATGTCTTTGTTTTTTAATTTTTATTTATTGATTCTAGAGAGAGGAAGGGGAAGAGAAACATTGATTTGTTGTTCCACTTATTAATGCATTCACTGGTTGATTCTTGAATCTTCCCTGACCAGGAATTGAACCTGTAACCTTGGCATATCGGGATGATGCTGTAACCAAATTAGCTACCCAGCCAGAGTTATATTTGTCTTTGAATCTTTCTTTGTCAATTTGGTAAAATATGTAATTAAATATTGTTTCATAATAATCTGTGATCCTTATTTATTTAAGTGTCCAAACCTTTTGATATTTTTGACAAACCTCTGAAAACCAAATTCTAAAAGAAGTCTTTCTGGACTCCAAACTAACTTAGACGTTTCCCAGAGAGTCCCTGAGAGAACAGAAGGAAAATTTGCAAGGCAAAGAAACTGTGGTCTAGATCCAGAGTTGCTGATAACAGTCAGCATTCCATTTCTGACCCAGTGAAGGAACAGCAGAATCTTTCATCAAAAGAACAGGAGACTTAGAGTCTGGGCAGGACCTGTGTCCAAATTCCAGATCTGAGCACAACTCAGTGAGTGACCTTGAATAAGCATAGCTTAGCAGAGTCATTTCCTTAGATCTAAGTATGTAGTTATTTATTACACTTAATTATATTCATCCTTGTGATGGTCACGTGAGAGTTCGTGAAAATGTTTGACACATGATAGAGTCTTGACAAGTGTTACCCCAATCTCTCTCTGTGGAAGCCACAAAGAGATAAAGGCATTTCTGCTATTCCTGTTTGCCCAGAGCTCTGGGCTTGGAGCAGTATTCCTGCTTGGCCCACAACACAAAAAGAGGGGCCCTAGCTAGTGAGGCCTAACAGCTACATTCCATTATTGACGCAGGAGAGCATTTGGCACTAATTAAAGTTATAAAATATCTCTTGAGGTGCTACACGCCCAACTTGTTGGCTTGTATGTCTCAAATTTTCATTTCTAATTTAAAAATACAACTTGTTTTTTTCCCAATTACAACTGGTCTTGTCCATTTAACTTGTCAGTAGGCACATGACACCGTCTTTAATCACAACATCAGACAAATGAGATCCTTCTATCAGGTCAAGGTTCTTTTGAGAACAATCAATTACTATTTGCCATAAAACCGATGCAAATCTTACCAGAAATTTTTTGAAAACAGGCTAATCTATCCATACTGCAGATTTCAACACACAAGGCAGTCATTCTCTTTGACAGGGAACTACATGGGTTTAAAACTTAAAAACTAAAGCTACCCAACTCTCATGTCTTATTGAGTCAAAGAATAACACAGGTAACAAATAGCCATTTCAAATGTGAGTAGTGGTGGAGACACGTGAAGCAATTAAAACTAAATCGTCATCCTCACGCTGAGGATGGAGTCTGAGAGACCACTGAGAACAGCCACACCCGCATGCACTGCCTGCCCTGTGGTCCACGCTCTACCAAACAGACCTGCGAGACCTGTGGCTCCCGCACCCTCATCCCGTTCTCATGCACACCACCCAAGGCTCTTCGAGATTCTCAGCGGCTACACAGTAAGGCAGACATCAGTTGTCTAGCTTTCCCCATTGATGAGGATGGCCACCAGGTGTTCCTTTTCCCTCCTTCCATATACTTGCAATTTATGACAGAGACACAGAAATTTCTTCTATTTATCAGGATATAACTTCAACACATGCATGTAAAGCCTTGGTTCAAAGCAAACCACATCAACGCTTTCCTCCATCAACAGGTGGTATTAGTGCTATTCAATCATTCTGAGGTTTGCCGAGTTTGAGCTTACAGTCACACCTTGGTAACTCACTGGCTTCAGAACTCGTCAAACCCTGTACTCGTCGCATTTTGACAAGAAAAAACTGTTGCAGTATTTGGTGCTTGCTTGGAACTTGTCGCATTTGCTAGAACTTTTATGAGTCACAACGCTGCCCCGCAAGATAAAACGCTTCATCACTTGGTACTTGTTGGTTTTGGCAACTCATCACAAGTTCCAGAACAAACTAAAGATGAGTACTGAGGTGCCACTGTATTTGTTAAGTTTGTAATGACTGTGAATATCATAACATCCTCTAGGTATGAAGTGTGAAAAAGCATTATAGTATCAAAGCAAAGAATTTTAAGAAATAAAATGGCGAGAAAATAAATTGCATATATGAAACCACCAGTGGAATAAAAAGATCAAGGGGCAAGCTGATATTCAAGGGTCATGGTGAAAAAGAAGGAGCCAGCCAAGAAACTGAGAAGGAGTGATGGGGAGGGAGGAGGAAAACTAAGAGAAGCTAATGAAGAAAGACTGGATGAGGACAAGCCATAAACATGTAACCCAGAAAACACAGCAAAACTCTCAGGCAAAAGGAGCACCTCATAAAAACTGAAGCAGCTGCTACTAGACGTGGTCATTTACAAAGTTAGATCTCGCCTAAATTGATCTTACAATGGAGATTATAAATGGGTAGGTAGGCCTAAAAGATAATTTGACAGCTCCCAAGCAGCAATATGATTCTTCTTTTTTTCCCTAATTTTAGAAAGAGGGGGAGGGAGGGAGAAAGGGAGGAAGAGAAACATCAATGTGAGAGAGAAACATCGATCAGTTGCCTTTGTACATGCCCCAACCACGGATCTAACCGACAACCCATGCACGTCTCCTAACCAGGAATCAAATTGGCAACCTCTCAGTTCGCTGGATGACGCCCAAGCAACTGAGCCAACACCAGCCAGGGCTGATTCTTCATTTTTAAAAGTGAACTACTGAATGATAAAATCTTCAACCTTGCTTTGAGAGCAAGACTGCCATAAAGCATACATATTCCCTCTCAAATGATCATGTATAGTCTAAAAAACAGATGTCAGAATTTTTAACATAACCATGAGAGCACTTTATTCTGAATCTTTCAGAAAAACCTAGATAAATGAGTCCCCTCGTTGAATAGTGATCTGGTTTTAAACAGAAATCTTATGCTCAAGGCCCAATTCCAACCCTGTGAAGTTTTTACTAACCACTTTTCCAAATGGTTATCATCTTTCTCCTTTGACTCTTACAGTTCCCTGCCCCTCAAAACTACTCAACTGGCAATCACATTGCCTTAACTCTCATTTTTATACCAGAACTGGATAGATGCTTTACATATGTTTTCTCTAATCCCTACAACAACTTTGCAAAATTGGGTTTATTCCTATGTTATAGATGAAGAAACTAATGCTTAGAAAGGTTACCCAAGGTTGTCCAATTAATAAGGGACCAAAACAAGGATTCAAACCCAGGCATATCTGACTTCACAGCCTTTGCCTCTGCCCACTATACAATACTGCCTCTTGCATAAAAGTACTGCTTATCACTCATGATCTCTGTGGACCCTGGGCAAGTTTTTAAACCTCTCAGTGCCTTAGTCTTCTCACTCATGAAATGAGGATGATACATCACTAATGTATTGTTTTGAAGATCAAATAACATGATGTATATAAAACCATTATAGTTTTATAACTATAAAACTATAATGGTTTTTTACTACATCACTAGATTTTATGTTTCTTCAGGACAGGTTCTTATGCCTTACATGTCTACGTCCTTCAATACCCAATAAAATGCTTAATATGAATTGAACACCATTGACTAGCCTTTGGAAAGATTTGAAACACCTTTTACCCCTCCAGGGAAGAAGGCGGTGTCCCATTTCATGAAGTCTAGATTAAGTGTCCTTAATACAAACTTTAAATTACAAAACAGTGACAAACCCAGTGCACCCATCACACGAAATTTAAACATCTTACATGTCATTTAACTGTCTGGTGTTTTCTCTCTAACAAGGCTTTCAGTGCTGTAACAGTTTGACAAAGAGAAAACCCCAAATACCAACACCATTTGTAAGAAAATGCCTAAAGGAGGAAAAGCAGGAAAAAGGCTGGCATGCTATCAGAGTTAACAGAGACCTTATTGTTCTGATTCATAGCCTCCTGATGATGATAGTATCTACAACACTGTCTCACTCGTCATTCACTAGGAAATTTGATTTACGTTAAGAAAAAGACCATAACATACATACTATATTTTCTCATGCACACTCATCCCTTCCCCCCAATAAGATGGGCATATCTAGTGAGATACCCAGGGAAGCGGCCCAATACACTGTGAAGTAAGGCTGTACTAGATTCGCTACCAGGTAAGCACAGTGGAAGGGCACCAACCCCTGCTCTATTGTTAAGCAATTCTTGGGAAGTCACTTAACATCTTTGGTAATGATGGATCTGTCTTCTGGTATGTAAAATATAGGGCTAACATTACTCATTTTGCCTATTTCACAGATTTATTGTGAAGGTCAAATGAAATAATATATGTTAAATTAATTTACAAATTATAAATATATTACTAGAAATAACTAGACAATCACCTACCACTTGTACTGTGGTGAATGTTTGGTATTAGCAAAGCTGAGAGACTGATTTCTCTGGGTGTGTTCACCTTGTAGGACCAGAGAACTTTTTTAAAAAAATCTATTCATCTTTGAAAAGGGCATAACAAATATTATCTTAACTACAGAAGCTATGGGAGAGGTGGTTGGTAAAGCTGATCCTTCTACAATGAATCTATAGTCTAGTCCAAAATAGTTTCCAATGGTTTAGACATGCTTCCCTAAAAAGTATGAAAGGGATCATTAGAGATCAAGCTGTAGCCACATACTGCATATATGACAGGGGTTACATACCAGGTCATTTTACCTGGTACCTCAGTCTCTGCAAAATGCTAAGTGGCTCAGAGTGCTAAACACTAGTCCTTTTTGTTTGTCTCCCCACTGGTCATCCCAGGTGCTCCCCTAACACCTCTGGCAAGAAGAAAATAAGGAAAACTGAGAAATCAGAAGTATTCTTGGATCCAGGACATGCCTGCCATCTCTCTTTATGCTTCCTTAACCTAAGTCCTTTCTGAACTGGGCACAGGACCCGAAGTGTTGAAGATGTAGTTTACCAGCTGACCCCTTGAGCCCAGTAATTTTTTGAACTGTTACAAATTTCACAAAACTTTTTTAAAAATTTATTTATTTTTAGAGAGAGGGAAAGGGAGGGACAGAAACATCAATGTGTGGTTGCCTCTCATGTGCCCCCTATCAGGGGTGGGGGGAGCTGGCCTGCAACCCAGGCATGTGCCCTGACTGGGAATCAAACCGTTGACCCTTTGGTTCGCAGGCCCATGTTCAATCCACTGAGCTACACCAGCCAGGGCTACAAAACTTTTAACTAGAGAAAAATTGCACGAACATCCAAAAGTAGAGTAAAATCTAGAAAAGATCCAGGTTCACACACATAGTATACATACAAAAGAAAACTTTATCCTAACATCTTTTTTGTTTGTCAACTACATTGAACAGTCAATACATTTTCAGCCACAACAGTAAGAAAAAAGGAAAAAACATAATAAGCTCTTTTGAGCAAATTCTGCCAGGAGCAAGTATTTTAGACACTGCTTCTTCTTGGTTCAGTATAAAGACGCTGAATTCGCCTTTCAAATCAAGATAAACAATATAAATTGCCTGAGCACTTGAAATCCTAATTTCCTATGAAACCACTCCCTCTCCCCTCACTGGGAACTTACTAATGTTTCTCAAATAATCAATCCCCTGAATAGAATTCCCATTTTCTCAGAAGGATCCCACAAGTGAATGTAATGCTTCTTTGTGTCAAGGCCATATTCACCTAATTTCTGCACCCTTTTACTGAAAAAGAGTATTTTGATGTTGTACCATCTTTGTCCCTGATTATGATTTGAAAGTCACTTGAAGCAACAATGACCTATCAAGTTTTTCATACTGATGCCATTTATTCCATTTTTTAAAGTTGCTCTTGTTTGTTTAGGTTTGGTGATTTTTAAAATACCAAAGCATGCCATTAAACATTTCCTCTGTTTAATAATCTGATGGATCTTTTGACCTTGTCTTAAAAGGCCTAGCACTTCAGGAGTCCCTCAATTGCAATCAGCATAACATTTAAGGCCAGCTTCAACCTGATCTATCTTGCTCTTCAAAGTTTTCCTGTGTGAAATAACATGTTACCAGCAAAGCCAAGGAAGCATACTCACCAAGTGGACATAAGGCACAAAGTATCCAAAAAGTGCAAGTGGTATTCCAACTGCCCACACTGTATAAGCTGTCACCTTGAACATGGCAAAATTGAAAAATTTTTTTGGAGGACTGAACTTCCTCCTGGAAAAGAGGGAGAATCTGTTGCCTCCTTTGATTCCACTCTCTTTCTCTCTGACACTGGAAGCAAGAGGTCGGTAAGTAAAGCCAGCCAGAAAGAGAACAAACATGAAGATGCAGAGGACCCTCAGTGTATGAAAGAGGCCCACATTGTTGATTAGAACCCTTAAAAGCAAAGGCAGCAGAATTGTGAAGATACTGCTGCCAGCAGTGACAATGCCATTCACCAGTCCAAGGCGCTTCTTGAAATAGTGTCCCAAAATGACCAATGAAGGCTGGTATGCAAAGGCGCAGCCACAGGCAAATATGATTCCATAGGTAAGGTACAGAGGTTCGATGGAACTGTGTAAAGATGAAAAAGACGGAAAGCAGCTTTCATTATTTTTATCATGTGCTTGGTAGAATAAAACCTTAGCATAAAAGTGGGTTCTAGTTAATCGGTATACTTTCTACAAATAAAATTTAACTAAACACACAGGGAAAACTTAATAAACCAAGAATGTAGCACTAAAAACATTTTAATTTAATCTAAATGGGTAATGCAAATGTCTCAAATACATGAAAAATGACCATTAAGGTGATTTTGTTCCTTCTCCTCTTCCCACAGATTTCTGATGAACTGGGCAGCACCAGGCAAAAGCTGCTGTGCTGTCCGCAACTCACAGAGGACAGGGCCAGGGAAGGCCTCCGTAACACACACAGTGATTAAACTAACAAACAAACAATAAATCTCAATAAAGGTTTAAAGAATTATAATTTAACTATGAGACTCATCGTTAAATTATGAGAAGTTTTCCCAGGTACTTCCCAGCAATCTATTCAAAGAAAAGGCTGCATTTTATATTTCTTTCCCAAGGTTATGTCAGAAACATTCGCACAGAAGAGCAGTTGTGTCTCATTTGCGCTGGCCAAAGGGCTGCAGACCAACCTTCACCCTGTACTGCACTGTTCTCAGTGTCGTGCAAGACAACAAGAAATCATATTCTGATTGCAGGCAGACGAAACGAAGCATATTTTATTAGTGATCCCAGTTTGTAAGCTTCATGTCCACGTGCATCTCAAATCAATAATAAAGGATTAAGAATTTCATAGTTTAACCATGTAACTTAATTACACATCTCTTCTGAAAATAAAGAATTATATCATTACATTCTTTGAAACAAGATAAGGAGTAAAATAAAACTAAAGTTGTTTTTTAAATGTCCAATTGAAAAGGCTATTTATCAAGTAGTAAAGGCAACTTATTAGAAACTACGATAAAGTTGGTTAACAATTAAATTTTGGACAATCATACTAGTGGAGGTAATCACGAGGAACTCTAGAATCTGATAAAAATTAATGAATGCTTGCAATTCTTTCTGATGCCCTTCCCCCTCCATTATCCACAGCTAGCACCATCTTTCAAGTCATTCCCAAATTAACTTTACATCACTCTGATCATTCATTACTGAATGTCCACTCTTCATTCAATAGACATACACTCAGCAACTACTGCATTCCAGGTACTTGGTGAAAAAAATATTTAAAATGTGGTTATGTCCTACTCATAGTTTGGTTAGTAAAACAAGACATCTACCCTACATAATACAGAACAATATATACATAACAATGCTTTATTCTGCATCAGTTTTTCCATGTAAGTAGTTTTCCAGATAACTGCAACTTACTTCTTAAGGCACTGATTTATTTTTAATATTTTTACTTATAATTTTATTTTTCTCTAATTTTAAAGGAAAAACCCGAATCTATTATACACTTCTCTGCCTTCTTCGAAGCGTGTATTAAAAACAGTATTGACAGCAGAGTATCATCATGAACATCCACTTCTACAGAGTCATGCTGCAGTACTGCGAAGCCGTCAGGGAAAGCCCAGGGAGCCGAGGATGTACACTGAACACATCCTTTTGCACATCCCGTTAAGTACTACGTGCTGGGCGAGATTAGCTTTATTCTCTCCCACAGAGTCAAGCACGCAAGCTCTGGGACGGCACTGGCACGTTCACTGCTGCTGAGCCTTTTTTCACTTATCTCTAAATCTGCACCTCAGTGACAAATGGCTCAGGTTGCTAAAGTCTGACAGCTGAGTGAGTGAGTGCAGCGCGAATCAGCAAAGTACCAGTCAGATGTGTAAAAGGGGTTCAGAAAAGGGACACTGATGTGACTGGGGATCGTTGGAGAAGGCTTTCCTAAGAAGGCAGGACTTGAACTTGAGAAAAAGTGGGTCCATTGTTTGACACTTAGAATTCATACCACATTTCCTTTTTCTCCTATATATTGCTCTAAAAGTTTAGAGCTATTGATCCGTGGGTTAAATAGTGAAACTAAACAGAAAATACAAGAGCATTACATGTATTAAAGTAAATATGGTTTCAGCACATTGTGTTTCGTTTAAGGGAGAGAACACACAGAGAACTGAGTCACAATGTAAAACATATTTCATACGTTTTACTCCTCAGTTACCAAAAAGGTTTGAAAAACACTGCTTGCTGGTTAAGTAGGTCTGTATTTTGTCTACCAAGCAAGGTAACAAATTACATGGGTTTTCTACTCTGGGTCCTCTCTCCAGCAAAGCCTGGTTGTTAATACTTTCAGTAAGTGCTAGGGCCACAGGTACTGACCATGGATACCTGCAAGCTTCCAGATCCAAACAGGTATCTGACGACTCATTGATAACACAAGATTGTATTACTGCTTAAAAAAAGAACTGAAAGTAAATGATCTCACAGAATTAACCAACAGAATCTTATTTCAAACAAAACTGGTTTTTGTTTTTGTAAAAGACAACTTTAGAAGGAAAAATCCCTAAAGGCACTTTAAAGATGGAATATATATTTTCTATCAAGACATAAAAAAATTGTTTAGAACCCAAATAAAATTTCTAAGTTAGACAAAAAAGGGAGGCTCATTTTAGAGTTGAGGAAGGGGTGTAGGTGGGGTGTGGATAAACTTAGTAAACCAAGGATTCTGTTGATTAAATCCAGAATATTTAAAAATAGTCAAGGCAAGAAATGTGTGTGTGTTTTTCTAATAACCTCAATGATGTTTTTCAACTAGTGCATGAAAACAGCTAGGGAAGGGAAAGAGGCAGGAAATTAAGATACACCACTAAAGTAGAAACAAGATGGATATCATTTTAAAAGGTTTTCTTATTAATCACCTCCTGTTAGCTAGAGCAACGTATTAAGCCAGTGTTTCCCTAAGGATTATTCTGACAATGCAAAGGGATTAACTAGCAGAACTGGGACTGGAGGGAGAAGTGCTTCATACAGTACCATGCCCCTCAGCTCTCTGCAGTTAGTTCCTTGTCAGCACACTACACCTTTAGTAGACACAGGGAAAGTGTATTGGTATTTTTTATTTTAAGCTGCATTTGACCACTTTATTTTGCCATAATCTTTTTAAATTTTAGCCTTTTTTTAAAAATGCACACAGGAATTCTCTACCTGGATTGGAATAAATAGCGAAGTTTTGGTTTCATTAATAAAAATATTTCATGACAAGCCTATGAACATCTGCTTCAACATACCACTTATTGTACCCGCTGGGCCTCAGACTAAGCTGACCTTAAAGTAATGTTCCTGCTTTAAACAACTCACAATTATGAGTTCTTTTAGGGTTTTTATGATTATAGAAAGAAACAAAAGGAGAAACATTTTTCTTGCTCCAGGGAGCATATATATCCTGATTGACATCTAACTCTTAAGTGCTCCAAGCAAAGACATTCAATTTCTCAAGCTCTGATTTGCTGCTATGGATAACAATGTTTAAGTTTTGTTGCTTACAGTTTAAACAAAGAAAGGAGGGTGTTTTCTTGTAAATAGCAAAGTTTCTGAAAGGAAACTTTTAAAGTACCTAACATTTTTTGAAATGCAACATAAGGAAACCCAGGCCTTACCTTACAAAAGAACTGCACAGGAGCCCAGTGAATCCAACAGCAGCGCCCACAACAGCCGTTTTCCGACAGCCAAATGTGTCTGTAACAACGCTGACTATTGGGCAGCAAAAGAAAATCATCCCCATGCAGAGAGAACTTACCCATGCTGTAAAGAAAGAAAAAAAGGGACATTACAACATGGTAAATTATATTTGTACTTATTCCACAGCTATAATACATATTTAGGAAAATATTAATGCAGAAAAGGTATTACCCAGACAAGTGAATGGGGGAAAGTTGGAGTAAACTACTAACAAATATGAATCATAGCTCAAAGAATTAGCCAATACTAATTGTGATTAGCATAGCAATTATTTGTGTTGAATCTAATTCTTGGGAAGTTTGCAACCTTAAATAAATCAAACATTCTTCTAGGACTCAAACACTATTATAATAATCTCTACCCTGATTTCTACAGTTTTAAGCAACTTCTCTATGAAAAAAATTAATTGGAAAAAATACTGTAAGTAGTCGAACTACAAGGAAATTATGACCGCTGAAGTAAGGATAGTGGTTAACCACTGGGTGGAGAAAAGAGAATTATAACCATTTGGATCCAGTAGTTAAGAAATGAACATTTGTCCCAATGGATTGAGTGCTGGCCCGAGAACCAAAGGGTTGCTGGGAGCGCATGCCTGGGTTGAGCACCAGGTCTCTAGTGGGGGGTGCATGAGAGGCAATCACACACTGATATTTCTCACCTTATATTTTCTCCTACCCTTCCCTTCTCTTTAAAAATAAATAAATAAAACCTAACAAAAGAAAGAAATGAACAGTTAGCCCTGGCTGGTGTGGCTCAGTGGATGGAGCACCAGCCTGCAAACTGAAAGGTCACTGGTTCAATTCCCAGCCAGGGCACATGCCTGGGTTGTGGGCCAGGTTCACAGTTGGGGGCATTAAGCAACCAACTGATGTTTCTCTCCATTTCTTTCTCCCTCCTTTCCCCTCTTTCTAAAAATAAATAAATAAAAATTTTAAAAATATGAAATGAACATTTGCCTAGAGTCCAGGCTTAGTTCTTTTGCTAAGGGAATCAAATCATACACAGGTAGAGTATTTGCTGACCTAGATAATAGTTAATCAGCATTCACATTATTAATAAAATCATACATATATTTTATCTTCTTTCTGAAAGTATGTTATCTTCCACAATAAAAAAATTAAGAATCAGAAGTCATAATTTCCTGTCCTGATTCTATGAAAACCAAAAGAAAACCACGAGAGAAAAATAGTACAAATTATCATAATTTTGTACCAAAGAAATGAGCAAGCTCATAAGATGTCAAAGTCTGTAATTCTTTACAAGTATAATAACTAATACGGACTAAGGGAACACGGATCTGGGTCCAAATCCCACAATTCTGTAACTACAATATATCCCCAGTCTGTTTCCTTATCTCTAAAGAGATTCAAACATATAAACATTTCCAGAATTACCGAGGATTAGAGAACATGTATCTATACGTCATTATCTAGCACAGCAGCACTTAGTAATTTAGAATTTTAACAATAAATTGCCTGTCTTATAAGATGAAACAGATGATCTACAGATCTCCATCAGGCTCTGCAAGTGTACTAGTGTGTTATATTTCCTCAGCAAAGGAAGTGCGGACTCTATGCAAATGGCCATCTCTTAATAACAGGGTCCAAATGAAGCTTTACCAGAATAACAATTTCATTTATTTCTTTGTTTTCTTACACTTTAAGTTATTTTTTTAATTCTGTATATTTTAATCAGCTGTACTTCCAGTTCCTTTCTTCCCTCACCAGAAAGAAGGGAGACTGTGATCTTAAAACAAAACACAATGAGGAGACTGAACAAATAATGCAATCCTGACTTAAGTGTTGGCGGTTAGGGTTTGGGGGGCTTTAGACCTGAAGAGCAGAGAGAGGGGATTGGCCAGATGAGTTAGCAGAGCCCCAGTCTCAAATGTGCAGAGTTGTTCAGTATGGATCTGTTTAAGGAGAAATAATTTTTTAGGCCCCAGTCGGGTAGCTCAGTTGAGCTAGAGCTCGGTCGGGTTCGAGCATTCTCCTAATATGCCAAGGTTGCAGGTTTGATCCCCAGTCAGGGTACGTACAAGAAATATACACAAAACATACACAAAATATACACAAATAAAGTAGAACGACAAATCAATGTTTTTTTCTCTCTCTCCTTCCCTTCCTCTCTCTCTCTAAAGTCAATCAATAAAAAATTTTTAAAAAGAATTTTTAGTATACTATCTTATGTAAAAATACCCCCCAATTTATAATAATTGAATCTCATTCAAAAAAGTTGAGTCACCTGTCATGTTTATGAAACAATCTAGGCAGACTAGAAAAATAACGTCACAACATCTGTTTTTGGATAAAGGCACTTTCACAATTAACAAAAATGCCAACACTAAACAAGAGACCACATTAAGAAATCCAGGAACTTATATTGCATGTAATGCTCTTACAAGTCTAGACACTTTCAAGAATGAAAGCAATTCTTTATGCATGACTGTAAATTTTTTAATATATTTTATTGATTATGCTATTACAGTTGTCCCATTTCCCACCCTTCATTCCCCTCTACCCTGTACACCCCCTCCCACCCACATTCTCCCCTTTAATTCATGTCCATGTGTCATAAGTTCTTTAGCTTCTACTTTTCCCACACTATTCCTGCCCTCCCCCTGTCTATTTTCTACCAACCATCTATGTTACTTATTCTCTGTACCTTTTCACCCTCTCTCCTCCTCCCACTCCCCTATTGCTGACCCTCCATGTGATCTCCATTTCTGTGTTTCTGTTCCTGTTCTAGCTGTTTGCTTTAGTTTGCTTTTGTTTTAGGTGTGGTTGTTAATATCTGTGAGTTTGCTGTCTTTTTACTGGACCTATTTTTTATCTTCTTTTTCTAAGTCCCTTTAACATTTCATATAATAAGGGCATGATGATGATGAAGTCCTTGAACTTGACCTTATCTGAGAAGCACTTTATCTTCCCTCCCATTCTAAATGACAGCTTTGCTGGATAGAACAATCTTGGATGTAGGTCCTTGACTTTCATGACTTGGAACACTTCTTTCCAGCCCCTTCTTGCCTGGAAGGTCTCTTTTGAGAAATCCGCTGACAGTCTGATGGGAACTCCTTTGTAGTTGACTGTGCCCTTATCCCTTGCTGCTTCTAGAATTCGCTCCTTCATTTTAATCTTGGCTAATGTAATTATGAGGTACCTTGGTATGTTCCTCCTTGGGTCCATCTTCTTTGGGACTCTCTGAGCTTCCTGGACTTCCTGGTAATCTATTTCCTTTGCCAGATTGGGGAAGTTCTCCTTTATTATTTGTTCAAATAAGTTTTCCACTTGTTGCTCTTCCTCTGCCACTTCTGGTAACCCTATAATTTGGATGTTGGGATGTTTAAAGATGTCCTGGAGGTTCCTAAGCCTCTCCTCATTTTTTTGAATTCTGTTTCTTCATTCTTTTCTGTTTGGTTGTTTCTTTCTCCTTTCTGGTCCACTCCATTGATTTGAGTCCCAGTTTTCCTCCCATCACTATTGGTTCCCTGTGTGTTTTCCTTCATTTCACTTAGTGTAGCCTTCATTTGTTCATCTAATTTGCAACCAAAATCAACCAGTTCTGTGACATCCTCATCACCAGTGCTTTGAACTGTGCTTCTGATAGGTTGGTTATTTCTTGGTCACTTAGATGAACTGGCTCTGGGGCTTTGATGTGTTCTCCCGTTTGAGCCATTTTTGGTTTTGTTTTGTGTTTTTGTTTTGGTCTGGTCGCGCCTGTTAACATAGTGAGGGGCAGAGCCTTAGGTGTTCCCTGGGGTGAGGAGCAGCCCAGATGCTGGGTTGTGATGCTGTATGTGGGGGCGGGGTCCGAGAGGGAACAATGGCACTTGCTCTGCTCTCTCGTATTTCAGTCCCTTCTGCTGCTTCCCACAAGCAAATTGGGCCACTTCTGGTGCTAGTTCCTGTGTGGGTGGGCTTGTGTACATTCTAGGACCGTGTGGGTCTCTCCAATGAACTCTCTTGTGAGGCTGGGAGTCTCTTCTGGTCTCTTCTGGCACCTCAACCCCCACAAGTGTTTTCAATCAGTGTTTTTAGGTTTTATTTCCTGGCACTGGAGCCCTGGGTTAGGAGGTCTGTCTCGCTCCATTTTTGCCTGGATTATCTGCGGGCGAATGTGGGACCACCTGGTCAGCCAGCTGCCTTGTACGGCCTCACTGGGTCTGCCCGTTGCCACCCTGCGCCTGGGGTCTGTTAGCCACTGCCTGCACACCTGGGTCCGCCAACCTGCACTTTTTCCTGCCATGACTCCACCCCTCTTACCGGTCTGGAGGGATGGTTTTCGGACTTCCGTACAGTTAAATTTTCTATCTGTTCTGGTAGTTTCTTTGTTTCTAAATCTTTGTTGTCCTTAATTTTGGTTGTGCAAGGAGGCACAGTGTGTCCACCTATGCCTCCATCTTGGTTGGAAGTCGCATTACTATAAATTTTGATCTGCTGTACCAAATATAAACATTTTTTGCACATTTTTATGTCCACTGAATATAGTGGTGGATATAATCTACCACTAAGTGTGGGATATAATCAAATACAACTTCATTTTTTGTCTCAGTTATCCTCTTAAAATTTACACAGGGGATAATACTCCTCTGCCGCTGGAGGACCACTTCAACATGCCCACACGATTCTTCCAGACAATATTAAATAACAGAAAGGCCTAGGGTCACTTTAGTTAACAAACCAATCTTCACTTGGTAATCAAATCTTTTTTCCCCAACCCCTTCTGGGAAGAGAGTAAGATCAGCTTGGCCTCTTTCCTATGCCTTCTTCTCCCCTCCCCAGCTGTAATTCTCCAAAGGGGGCATTAGGAGAGAGGCACACTGGAAGAAGGAAGGCAAGGAGATTTCAACTTAAATGGTCCTGCCAAAAGGCCTGTCTGATCATGTTTAAAGCTGGCTTTTTTCTCAGATGCACTTTTGTGGGTTCTTCGGTCTCACCTCAGAGTTCCTTCTAGCTCTAGTTCCAAGACTCTCTGTTGGAGCCTTACTGCCCCTTCTAGGCAGTTTATTTGGGAAAGAATCCAGCAGTTCCCACCTGCCCTTCTCCTCACTGGTCCTGCCTCTGATCTGTCTGAAACACTCACGTGTCCTTTACCCTGACAAATGCTGGAGTGTAGGCATATGCCAACACTCCACCTCTTGGATAGCTCTTTAGAGCAGGGAGCCAGGTAGTTCTCTCCTTGTTGCATTTTTCTGGGATTAAGGCCCTCATCCTCTGTGACCTCTAAATGAGGAGAATTCTGTAAATCTCTAAGTGATCCCTTTAAAGCTCCTCTCACTAGATAGCAAGTAAAAGAGCATGCACCCCCCACGTACCCATGGGGTGGGAGGAACCTGCAGCACAACTTTCTGAAGGAAACCATACAAAATGTTCTTCCTTAACCCATAAAAATCCTTCTTGTGGGTTTTAGAGCTTCCACCTGGGTCCTGAACAAGAAATATCTTATTTTTGAATTTTACACTATTGTACTTTAGTGCCTTAACTAAATCCAAGTAGTGTATTCTGTTACAATAATTAGCAATATATGAAGTTAGGTCTATCTTCTGATCAAATTCAAGAAGAAATTATTTCTTGAATGAATAATTACTTGCTGCTATAAACTCATTAAAATTTCTAGTCTTTATAAAATTTTAATCTGGCATCCCAAAGAATTCAAGATCTTATGGATTATTATATACACCATAAAAATATCATAAACTGTTATTCTCTTTCACCTCTTCCAAGTTTGACTGTGATTATTATTAATAAAAACTCAATAGCATTAGCTGTTGAAATAATATATTTGTGTATGCTGATGAAGGAAGTACTTTTATTAAGTTCACATAATAATTGAGAAACTCAAGTACATAGTTACTATATCCAGCATGGTAAAATTTTTATTTGAAAAAATATAAACCAGACCTAAACCCTTTACATAATTCAACAAACACCCACACAGGGTTTCCTAAAATTGTCGAAAAAATAAACATTTTTTCATGGAATACGTGCTACTTAAATTATGAAATAACATTCCTTTTATATTAAAAGTGCCAATTGTGTTTAAGCACTATCCTAGGCTGTTGAGATTTCTTGACCTTCAAATAACTTTTGGTCTAGTAGTATATATGCAAATAGAGCTACAATCGGAACACCACAGAGAATGTGCTTAATGTCTCAGGAGATATAGATATCAAAAAATGTATAATAGCCATATACCTGAAACTAATACACAATAATATCGAATATAAACTGTAATTTTAGAAGTGTATACTGAAGGCTTCAGCATGTGCTTGTATACCCTATGTGGATATGTGTGCATTTGATATTATAGAGAGAGACATCCAATAAAGCTAGGACAGGATATCTTGTTTCAAAAAATACGATGAAACTTTCTCGTCTCCCCACCCAGATCTTCTTTGTCTCCTGCTCCACACTAATAATAAATCCCCACTCTCAGTGTATGGCCAAAGGAGAATGCAAATCAGTCAAAGGAAGTGGTTAGGCTTAATATTTAAGAATATTTTTTCTAGATTAAGTAAAATAACTGAAAAATATATTCAGTAGGTTCACTAGCAGAATGAGGATAAATGATAAGAAAAATATCTGGGAATTTGAAAACAGAAATTACCCAATCCAAAGAACAAAGAGAAACATAATGGTAAATAAAAATGAACAATTTTAGAGATCTATGGGACAAAAATCAAAGAGCCCAACATAAGTATAGCTGAAGTCATAGAAGAAGGGAGAAAGAAAAAGGAACAGAAAAAGACATATGGAGAAAAAAATCTTTCCCCCCAAATCACAAGTTCTAGGAAAAATACTAACTTACAGATCTAGAAAGCTTAAAGAACCTCAAGCAGTATAGAACACTAAACAAACTAGTCTTAACCACATCATAAACTTCTGAATGCCAAAGATAAAGAGAAAATTTTGAAAGCCATCCAGAGAAAAATAACATTATATCCAGGGAGAACAACGATGCCATTATTGGTTGGCCTCTCATAAGAAATAATGGAGGATACTGGAACTGTCATATTCAAAGTGCTGAAAGATTTTTTTAAAACTATCCATCATGATTTCTATATCCAGCTAGACTAGACTTCAAAAAAAAAAGAAGGCAGAATGAAGATATTTTCAGATAATAAAAACAGAATTTGTCCCTAGTAGTTTTCCACTACAAGGAATATTAAATGGAGTCCTTCAGATAGACAGGAAGTGATTCCAAAGGAAGGACTGAAATACACACACCCACTTTTTCCTCATAATTTCTTTATAAGATTGTTTGGTCCCCAGTTGGGACACATGCGAAAGGCAATTGATCAATGGCTCTCTCATACAAATTTTTTATCTCCCTCACTTTCTCCCTCCCTTCCCCTCTCTCTAAAAATAAATAAATAAAATCTTTTTTTAAAAAAAGGCAGATGAGACAAATAGAAAACAAATAGCAAAATGTCAGACCTAAATATGACTACTGTATATCAGTAATTACATTTAAAAACAGACTAATGACTCTAATCAAATAGCAGATTGACTGGATAAAAACTCAAGAATCAATTATATTCTGTTTAAAGAGAGGCAACTTAAATAAAAACACAAATAAGTTGAAAATAAAAAATGAAAAAAGATTTGCCATGTAAATAATAACCATAAGAAGGGTATGCTAACATTAAACAAAATAGACTTCAAGACAAAAAGTATTGGAAAAACAGCCCTGGCTTGCGTGGCTCAGTGGATTGTGCCAGCCTGCAAACCAAAGAGTCACTGATTCAATTCCCAGTCAGGGCATATGCCTGGGTTGCGGACCAGATCCCCAATAGGGTACTTGGAAAGGCAATAGGTCAATATTTCTTCTACCTCTCTTTCTCCCTCCCTTCCCCTCTCTATAAAAATAAATAAATGAAATCTTAAAAACAAAACAAAAAAACATCCTGGAAAGAATCCAAATGTCCAGAAATAAGTGACTGAATAAACAAATTATGCTGTATTCTTATGATAGAATACTACTCAGCAATAAATAGGAGTGAACTATTGATAAATACAACAACATGAAAACCAAATCAATCATGCTCAGTGAAGGAAGTCAGACCATAAAGGAGTATATAAAGTATGATTGCATTTATACAAAATTGTCAAAAAACAAAATGATTTAGTGACAGAAAGCATATAGGAGGTTAGCTGTTTGGGAGGTGGCAGGGTAGGGGGAGGAGCTGCAGGAAGGGATTACCAAGGGGCACAAAGAAACTTTTGAGGGCAATGGTATGTTCATTATCACGACTGTAGTAGTGGTTTCACTGGTTTATATATGTATGACAAAAGTCATCAAATTAAATAACTTTAAATATGCAGTTTATTACATGTTAATTATACCTCAATAATGTTGAACCTATATGGAAGATTTCAACAGCAACAAAAAATAATGCCATAAAAAACAAACACACAAAAAAAACCTCAGAAGACTAAAGAACTAGACAAATTCACAATCGCAGTTGTATATTTTAGGACATCTCTTCCAGTAATTAATAGAACCTGTAGACCAAAAAAAAAAAAAAATCAACAAAATATCCAAGTCTGAATGACACTGTCAACCATCTTAACCTACTTGACATACATAGAACACTGTATCTAACAACTGCAGAAAACCACCCACTCTGCCAGGGAAATTGTTAATCACTGATGAGGGTGGGGTGGGACCAGATGTGCAGGAGAAAACTAAGCTTTCTGGAATGCTTCCTAATCCATGGGAAGGACCTGTACAGAATTGTCTTAGATCTTTAGGCAACTTTCTGAGGTATATTATCTTCATCTTAAATATGGGGAAAAAGATTAGAGATGTTAAACAAATTGCTGAGGTTATGCAACTTCAGTGGGATTCAAACAGCGTTCCAGACATGCCTGAGAGTCCTTCATTAAAAAATATCAGGAGTGAGCACCCACAGCCAGGGCACAATGCTTTATGTCCATAAAAAGCCATCCCTCCCTGGAGAAGCTCACAATTGAGCTACGTTAAGACAAAATCCAGACCTTAAGATGACACAGTGAATTCACACTTCAATGAATCATCTGCTATTCTAAACACAAAGTAGTAATACAGTTAAGAGTATTTTTAAAAAATACAATAATGCCCTGGCTGGTGTGGCTCAGTGAGGGCTCATGCCTGGGTTGCAGGCCAGGTCTCCAGTAGGGGGCATGAAAGAGGCAACCACACATTGATGTTTCTCTCCCTCTCTTTCTCCTTCCCTTCTCTCTAAAAAGTAAATTTAAAAAATCATTTAAAAAATACAGTAAAGACCTGGTTATGAGCTACAGACTAGCTGTGAAAAGGAATGGGCCAGGTTGGGCCTGCCTCCTGGGGTCAAGGTGTGGAAGCAGGCAGTGGCCATTGAAAGAGAACTAAAAGTGCTCCCTGTGAACCAGAAAAGGAGAGCTGGGCAGGTTAGCTGAGGCCAGAGCTGGACCTCCCCAACACCTAGTGAGAGGAGGCTGGAATTGAGAGGGAGCTGCATGGGAATTCAACCATTTTTAAAAAAATTTTTTTTAAATTCATTTTTAGTCAGATGGGAGAGGAGGGAGAAAGAGAGGGAGAGAAACATCAATGTGTGGTTGCCACTCACATGCCCCCTACTGGGAACCTGGCCCGCAACCCAGGCATGTGCCCAGACTGGCAATCGAACCTGTGACCCTTTGGTTCGCAGGCCAGCACTCAATCTGTTGAAGCACACCAACCAGGGCTCAATGATTTAACAGCTTCAATATTTAGAAATTTTCAATCTTCTAGAGGAAAGAGGAGGATACAGACTCAGCCTCATGACCTGGCCCTGAAACAAAGTCCCTCTAGTTCAATGGCTGGGTCTGAGATTTTCGGTGTTAATATGGAGCATGAAACTCAAAAGGCCTGGTTATGTACAAAATGGGAATTCAAGGAGTCAGATGGAAGAAAAGCACAAACCATTAGGTAGGGAGGGTAAAGAAGGAGAGAATCAAACTAAAAAATATACCTCCCACTCAGAATGATCCTATAAACTCAAATTCCAAAAAACTGAAGCCAATCCAAATCTGAGAAAGAGAACCAAAAATATCACCAATTAGTGAAGACAGCCACTCCACATGAAATTAATTCTATAGACCAGCCTACCACTCCAAAAAGAGTACATTTAGAACTTTCAAAAAATAAATGAAAGAATTTTCATTTAAAAAAACAAGAAATTATTGCCCTGACCAGTGTGGCTCAGTTGGTTGGACATAGTCCTGCAAAGCAGAAGCTTGCCAGTTCAATTCCCAGTCAGGGCACATGCCTAGGTTGTGGGTTCAGTCCCAGGTATGGGAGCATATGAGAGGCAACTGATGGATGTTTCTCTCTCATACTGATGTTTCTCTCCCTCTCACCCTCCATTCTCCTCTCTCTAACATTAAATAAAATCTTTTGAACGATAAACAAGAAATTATGAAACACATAAGAAAAAAATCAAAGACAAGTACATAAAACAGAGTATTCATTAGAAATCCTGGGATATGAAAAAAATAGTCACTGAAATAAAAAATTCAATAGAAGAAAACTTTTTATTCCAGATTACAAAGCTAAATATGAAAACAAAAAGGGATCTTAAAATAAAGAGTATCTTGACCTCATGAGAGAAAAGTTTTTCAAGACATAAGTACAAACCATGAAGGAAAATATGGATGAGATCTGACCTAATTATAACTTACAGCTTCTATCTGGCTGGTGTGTCTCAGAGGATTGAGTGCCAGCCTGCAAACCAAAGGGTCACTGGTTTGATTCCCAGTCAGGGCACATGCCTGGGTTGCCAGTCAGGTCCCCAGTAAGGGGCGCTCGAGAGGCAACCACACACTGACATTTCTCTCCCTCTCTTTCTCCCTCCCTTCCTCTCTCTAAAAATAAATAAATAAAATCTTTTAAAAAAATAAAATAAAATAAAATTTACAACTCTAGGCCTCAGAAGACCCTAGAACCAAAGCAAGAAGAGATGATCTACAGAATAGGAGATCAGTACAGTATACATAAATAATAAATTATTACCATCTTGCATTTATAAAGATAGCTACATAAATCAATAAGGATAAGACAACCCGACAGAAACAAGGGCAAAGAGTTGGGAAGAAACAAGAGAAAACCCTCTGGCCAATTGACATTGACAAAAATGGCCATTAGTAATCAGAAAAGTGAAAATTAAAAGAATAATAAATCACCATAATTGGGCAAAAATTAAGAAGTCTGACCATAACAAATTTTAATGAGGCTATAGAGAAATAGCAACTCTTATGCATAACACATAAATTGAAATAAATGTGAACAGCAATTTGGTAACACACAGGAAAGCTAAAGATGTGCAAATCCCACATTCCAGCACTTCCACTTCCAGGTATGTACTCCAGAGAAATGTCACACATGAGCACAAGGAGATATGAATAAGAATGTTCACCGAAGCACTGTTTGTAACAGTAAAAAACTGGAAACAACCCAAATGATCTAGAACAAATAAAGAAATGTTGGTATTGCATGCAATGGAATACAAATTCAACATATGTAGTAACATAAAACCTAACGGGAATAATAAAAGTGAATTCAGGACAGTGATAACCTCTGGAAAGGCATGGATGAGGGGATCAGGAATGGAGAAGGGTATACAGGGACCACAGTTGAGCTTGTGATGTTTTACATCTTTTTAAAAGGAGAGAAAATCAGAATCTGAGTAGTGGGCATACAGAATATGCATTTGCTATTCACTATACTTTTCTGTTTGTTTGAAATATTGAATATAAAAAAGATACATGAAGTTAGCGTTCAGATTCTCAAAAGGTTATTCTAGAGAAGGTAGAATAGCTTTACAAAAAAGGGCTAAAAATTGGAAAGACAATTTTAAACTCCTTCCATTATAAAGCTCACTTTGAAAATAAGAGGTTATTTGGCAAAATTGAAATATTCAAATTCCATATTCCACTGCTCCGGAATTAAAGCTTTTCTTCACTTTATATTTATAATAGTTCTTTTTAAACATCAAATAAGAATATAAGGGAAGAACCATGTATCATCCCCCCTCACCCATCACTTCCATATACTAACAGCATTTCATGAGGCTTACAGATGAGAAAGGCAGCTTTTCTGGTGCAGGCAGTTAGGATCACAGTTCTGACACTGGCCATGCCAGAGACCTGCCTTAAAACTACAGGTAGTTCAAGGTTCTAGTCTATGGTTTCATGAATACTGGACTGCCTGGCTAACTTGTACCTACAATTCGCAGAAACCTCATTCTTAGATAAAAATGTCCAAGTCTTATCTCAACAGTAAGATCAACACTTAAGATTTCTCTGCTTTATTTTAGAATAGTGTAAGATTTATAGAAAAATTGTGAAGACAATATAGAGAGTACCTACATACTAGCTCCAGCTTCCCTCTTTCTAGCATCTTATATTAGTATGGTACATTTGTCCAATTAATGAACCAATATTGACACATTATTCAATCTATACTAATGTCCATACTTAAATATTTTCTATATGTAATCATCCATATCTATATTACACTAAACATGATTTCACACTGATGTCTTCAATTCTAATCTTTTACCACACAAGTCATTCTAACCTTCTCCCTTGTCTGTAACCTTCCATTCCTACAGTGAAAAATCCGACAATCTCCTAATTTTCACCTCAGAAAGTTACACAAGTAAAAGGAGAAGTGAACTTACACTTAGAGAGGAAATGTCTTCTCTAAATAGCCATATTTTTTGTTTGTTCAAAATATCAAGACTCTATAAAGAATGTTTTTTAATAAGTTGTTTCTTTTTTCTTTCTTTTTTAAATCATCACCCAAATATATGTTTATTAATTTCAGAGAGAAAGAGACGAGAGAGAGACAGAGAGAGAAGAAACATCGATCAATTGCCTTCTATACACTCCCCAACTGGGGATGGAACCTGCAACCTAGGTATGTGCCCTGACCAGGGATCAAACTCGCAATCTTTTGGTGTCCATATCAACACTACAACCAACTGAGGTACCCGGCCAGAGCCAATAAAGAATGTTAAAGCAATGCTAAGATTACCTAGACATAAAGTGAACTACAGCTTCACTTCCCTGTGTTTTCCAGGTCATGACATATATAGAAAATAGTAACACTTGAAGAGCCCACTAAAGTACAATGGACAAGTTTGCGCATAGCTGGAGGCAACAGCGCAGGGACTTGGGATTCAGGAGTGCTGAGGGGATCAACATTAATGCTCACCTGTAACTACTCACCTCACTGGGGAAGCACTGAGCTGAAGTAACATGACTCTGACAACTACAGAGACTTCTGGAATTGTGTATCATATATTACTCCTAAAGATGAAAAGTAACACCAAGTCTGAGGTTAAAAAAAAATCACAATATGTCATACCCATAACTGCTGGGTGTCCAGGGTTCACCTTTAATTTACAGCTTTCAGAAATTCAAAGTAAGTCCAGGTAGCTCGGTTCGTTACAGCAGCATCGCTACACACCAAGGCTGTGGGTTTTATCCCATATCAGGACACAAACAAGAATCAACCAATGAATGCATAAATAAGTAGAACAACAAATCAATGTTTCTGTCTCTCCCCCTTCCTCTCTCTCTCTCTCTCTCTCTCTCTCTCTCTCTCTCTAAAAGAGAGATAAATAAAAAAATTTTAAGAGCTCTTTTTGAAAAAAGGAGACATTCAAAATAATATACATGTGGTCTTGAGTTTGGGCAGTGTTTTTTAACTGCCCACTTAGATTCATAGTTCTAGCCTCTAATGCAGAGATTCCACATGCCTCACTTATTTTTTAAATTATATTTTATTGATTATGCTATTAGTTGTCCCATTTCTCCCCCATCATTCCCCTCCACCCTGCACACCCCCTCCCACCCACATTCCCCCCTTTAGTTCATGTCCATGTGTCTTAAGTTCTTTAGCTTCTACACTTCCCACACTATTCCTGCCCTCCCCCTGTCTATTTTCTACCCACTGTCTATGCTACTTATTCTCTGTACCTTTTCCCCCTCTCTCCTCCTCCCTCTCCCCTGTTGCAAACCCTCCATGTGATATCCATTTCTGTTTCTGTTCCTGTTCTACCTGTTTGCTTAGTTTGCTTTTGTTTTAGGTGTGGCTGTTAATATCTGTGAGTTTGCTGTCTTTTTACTGTCATATTTTTCATCTTCTTTTTCTTAGATAAGTCCCTTTAACATTTCATATAATAAGGGCTTGGTGATGATGAACACCTTTAACTTGACCTTATCTGAGAAGCACTTTATCTTCCCTTCCATTCTAAATGACAGCTTTGCTGGATAGAGCAATCTTGGATATAGATCCTTGACTTTCATGACTTGGAATACTTCTTTCCAGCCCCTTCTTGCCTGGAAGGTCTCTTTTGAGAAATCAGCTGACAGTCTGATGGGAAATGTGAGTGTCCTCTTATCCCTTGCTGCTTCTAGAATTCTCTCCTTCATTTTAATCTTGGCTAACGTAATTATGATGTGCCTTGGTGTGTTCCTCCTTGGGTCCATCTTCTTTGGGACTCTCTGAGCTTCCTGGACTTCCTGGAAGTCTATTTCCTTTGCCAGATTGGGTAAGTTCTCCTTTATTATTTGTTCAAGTAAGTTTTCCACTTGTTGCTCTTCCTCTCCCACTTCTGGTGTCCCTATAATTTGGATGTTGGGATGTTTAAAGATATCTTGGAGGTTCCTAAGCGTCTCTTCATTTTTTCAAATTCTTGTTTCTTCATTCTTTTCTGATTGGATGTTTCTTTCTTCCTTCTGGTCCACTCCATTGATTTGAGTCCCAGTTTCCCTCACATCACTGTTGCTTCCCTGTGCATTTTTCTTCATTTCATTTAGTGTAGCCTTCATTTGTTCATCTAATTTGTGAGCAAAATCAACCAATTCTGTGAGCATCCTGATCACCAGTGCTTTGAACTGTGCATCTGATAGGTTGGCTATCTCTTGGTCACTTAGATGAATTAGCTCTGGGGCTTTGATCTGTTCTCCCATTTGAGCCATTTTGTTTTGTTTTTTTTGTTTTCTTATTTTTGGTCTGGTTGTGGCTGTTAGGTAGTGAGAGGCAGAGCTTTAGGTGTTCACCAGAGTGGGCAACCCAGTCGCTGGGTTGTGATGCTGGATGTGGGGGCAGGGTCCAAGAGGGAACAATGGTGCTTGCACTGCTCTCTCTCGGATTCCAGTCTCTTCCACCACTTTCCCCAAGCATATTGGGCCCTTCTGGTGCTGATTTCCATGTGGGTGGGCTTGTGTACATTCTAGGACCCTGTGGGTCTCTCTCACAAACTCTCCTGTGAGGCTGGGATTCTCTCTGGGCACCTCAACCCCCACAAGTGTTTTCAGTCAGTGCTTCTAGGCTTTATTTCCTAGCGCTGGGGCCCTGCGTTGTGCAGTCTGTCTTGCTCCCCATTTTCACCTGGTTTATTTGTGTGCGAATGTGTGACCGCGGTCAGCCACCTTGTGCGCCTCACTTGGTCTGCTCGCTGCCTCCCCACGCTCTGTAACTGCCGCCTGCGTACCCGGGACTACCAGCCAACGCTTCTTCCTGCTGCGTCCCTTCTCTCCTGGCTGCCAACTCTTCCCCTCTTACAGGTCTGGGTGTATCATTGTCAGACTTCCGTACAATTCAATTTTCTATCTGTTCTGGTTGGGGGTTTTTTTTGGTTCTATATTTTTGTTGCCCTTAATCTTGATTGTGAGAGGAGGCACAGTGTGTCCACCTACACCTCCATCTTGGCTAAAGTCCCTTCACACTTCATTTATTAAAACTCATACTAAAAGTAACGGAGTCCTGGCTGGTGTGGCTCAGTGGATTGAGCACCAGTGTGCAAACCAAAGGCTCGCCAGTTTGATTCTCAATCAGGGCACATGCCTGGGTTGCAGGCCTGGTCCCCAGTGGGGTCACGTGAGAGGCAACCACACACTGATGTTTCTCTGCCTCTCTTTCTCCCTCCTCTCCCCTTTTATTTATTAAAAATAAATAAAAATGTTTTTAAAAATTTATAAAAATAAAAATAATGAACATTTTCTAACCTTACTATTGTTCAAAGCAGCAGATAAAATCCCCCAGCTCATGACCATAAGCCACTGTGCCAGTCATATGGATAAATGTGTCTTAGTTAGGCTTCTGAGTTTCCACACAAGGATGACAACCTGAAAGTCTGCCAGTTTGAGCTCTAAAGGAGATAAATGCATTGTAATTGAACAGTTCTTACAGAAAGCCCTGCTGAAAGCAATGATATTTAAAGAAGATGGGAAAATTATGCAGTGCACTCTCCACGTTACCCTTAGATTTAGGCCAGGCATGGAACCTCAGGTCAGATCTACTGGTCCCCAGTAGAACTGCTTTTAGAGTTGCCTCCTGATGTCACAGCCTCAACTTTCATCAAGGTATACTTAGAGAAGCTGCCTGACGAAAGCCATTATTGCATCTACCATAAAGGTAATGCCAACATTAATTCATTATTCAGTGCTTTCTACAAGAAACGAAGGGTTAGGAATGCTGCTTCCTTGAGTAATAGGTAAATTTTCTCCTCTTTCTCCACCATGCTTCCTTTTTCCTTTTTTTTTAATTTTTAAAAGATTTTATTTATTTATTTTTAGAGAGAGGGGGAGGGAGGGAGAAAGAGAGGGACAGAAATGCCACTGTGTGGTTGCCTCTCACATGCTCCCTACTAGGGACCTGGCCCACAACCCAGGCATGTGCCCTGACTGGGAATCAAATCGGTGACCCTTTTTCTCACAGGCTGGCGCTCAATCCACTAAGCCATACCAGCCTGGGCTCATCATTAGATTTTAACCTAGGAATTACATCAACCATTCACAGAGTGGACTATTCATGAGAAGATTGAGAGGGAGACACTTGGAAGGCTCTACAACTGACAAATGACAATGGTCTGAACTCAGAAATGGTGGGGTATTCAGAGAAAAACCACATGAGATGTGGGTGATGGAATCAACGGAACTGATGATTCTTTAGATGTGAAAAGATAAAGGGGGTTAACAATAAGGTTGACTCTTAAGAGATCCGGCTAGGTGACAAAGTCAGGGAAGGGCAGAGGCAGATTCTAAGAATAAAGGAAAAGAATGAGTTTGGGGAGTGGGGAAAAGGGAGGACAAGTTTGTTTGAAAATACCAGTAATTTACTCAATATGCCTGAATGTAAGGCAAGTTTCTTTTTCCAAAATTATACTTCAGGGAAGAAGTAGTTGCTTTATATTAAACAATCTTTCAAAAGTTTCTGTATCATGGGGCACTTTCTCAATTACTATATTTTAAAATAATTATTTGAGGGGAAGACAAGCCAGAAACTACCTTGACTATTACTGATGTTGGATGCTAGTAGAGGACCTAATGGACAAAACAGGTTAAAAAAGAGCAAATTTAACATAGATTGACAATATTCCTGGGGCATGCCTCACACTTGCATGTTTAGATGTTATAAATTTCAAAAAGCAACACAGTGAGTAAGCAGTTAAGTCATGGAGATCACAAATATGTACCCACAGGACAAAAACATCTGTCCTAATACTGTGCAAGTAGAGACTTGTCACAGGGAACCTTCCTCATTCTCTGGCTTCTCATTTCCCATTCAGGGACTTCTCAGTGGAATCAACTCAAGGCCTTTCTCCACTCCCTCAATGGCTTGGGGAAGATGATTATCTGCTTGGTGACTTTGGCAGAAGAAACTGAGCATGCTCAGTCAGCCCCTTTGGGCTTCTCTGCTCCTTAGTAGTGGCCTGTCCTCACGAGGTCAAATGCTATGATAATCCATGACATAAGCTTATAGAGCAAAGCCTGCAGGAGAGATGGAAGCTGACCAGCTCACCTATGACTGCTACGGCAGCTCCATCCTTTCAATGCAGAGAAAGGTATTAGGTGGCCATGGATCTTAATGATATTGATGATGATGATCACTGGGATTTATTTAAAACTCACTATGTGCCAGAAACTCTAGATGCTTCATATATATTATGTAATTTAGTATCCACAGCAATCCTAAAGGTAGATTATTCTTAAGGAAACTGAGGCAACATTAAAAAAAAATGCTCAAAATCATACAAATCTAATGGGTGGTGAGGCTGGAATTCAAGCCCAGAGCCCTTACTCTTAGCCGATATGCTATACTGCCTTTGAAGGGATTGAAACAAAAGTTGTAATATAGCCCATGTTAAGAAGAGAGAAAAGGGGTAGTATAAATGATCTAAATCTTCACCTTCCTTTGAAGGAAGTCTGTAGATAAGTTTGAAAATTCAAAATACAGCCACATAAGTTTAGAATATGAAGATAACCAGAAGAGACAGCTAAAAGAGTTGAAAGCAGTTGCCTTTGGAGCTGGGTGTCCAGGGTAAGGGAGGGATGGGATAGGAAAATGCTCCTTTTGGTTACAAGCCTTAAAGAAATCTGAACTTTTATACTACATACATACATAACTTGGATAATCATAAAAACTAATTTTAGAAAGAAAAGTGATATCAACTTTGTTAGAATTAATCAGGGCATATCCCAGGTCCTGTTTTTAAAAATCACATGACGCTGATGCCCTGGCTAGGTGGCTCAGTTGGTTGGTGCATCATCCTCTACACCAAAAGGTTGCAGGTTTGGTCAGGGCATATCACCTAGGTTGTAAGTTTGATCCCTGGTCAGGACACATATGGGAACCAACGGACTGATGATTCATATTTTCTCTCTTTCTCTCCCCCTCCCCCATCAACATATCCTCAGGTAAGGAACTTTTTAAAAAATATTTTTTTATTTATTTTTAGAGAGAGGAGAAGGGAGGAGAAAGAGAGAGAGAAAAACCACAGTGTGTGGTTACCTCTCGTGACCCCCTATTGGGGACCTGGCCCACAAGCCAGGCATACACCCTGACTGGGAATCAAACTGGGGACTCTTTGGTTCACACACTGGAGCTCAATCCACTGAGCCACACCAGCCAGGGCAGGATTTTTTTTTTTAATCTTAAAAGTCATATGACACCAATATGATAAAATAACAATAAAACTACCCAGCATGTAGCCTAAGCGGAGAATAAGACCACGGGGAATGGGAGGAGTTGTGACTGTGGTGTGGCCTGGCCCACGACTTGAGAAGCCTGATCCAAAGTCCTAGGGATAGATTCCATCTGTGGGTCGGAGATCAACGAAGGACATGGGTTACCTAAGTCCAGTCAGAACACAGCCTCTCCTGATTTGGGAAGGGGGGTAATGAAAAGACAGTCTTACACTTGTAGCTAGTATTGTCTGAGCTGGAAACCTAATTCAATGACTAACTTGCCAGAGCATCCAATCCTTGAAAACATAAAGACAACTATCCTCCCTTTAACAATGAGATTATCTGCAATGTGAAGGGGAAGTGGAGGGTTAAAGTAATTGCTACAAAGCAAACTAGAGAGGAAGGGTCCAGTCTATGAGTAGGCGGCTCCCCCACGAAGTATCAGTTCTGCCACGGAAGGTAAGTTATCAGGCCAGCGTGAGTGGAAAAAGACAAGTATTTCAAAAAAGTCCTTTGTGAGATTTTGGAGAATTTAAAAACGGTTTACATCATAAAGCTTTATAGCAACATGTCTTGTTTTTAAAGGTAAAAAGGAATATTCCACTTCACAGAGCTCAGAATGCTAAAGGGCATTCCAGACAGCTTACAATATCCCCATTCCCTCCAAGAGCGAAGAGAAAATTGCCTAACTCCATTCAAAGGGGCTTACTGAGAACAAGCCATTTAGACAGTTCTAGGAAAAGGGCGAGGTACAATTTCCAGTTAATCACAAACCGTCACTCCTTCTGCAGCCCAGCACAAAACTTTGTATACATTTCCTATAGAGTTTTGTGCTAACAATTATTAAGTGCTTACCACGTGCCAGGCACTGTTGTAGTGCTTTATATTCATTACTAGTCTAATCTTTAAACAACCCTCACTGAAGTACCTTATTATCCTTGTATAGAGAAGGAAACTGAGGCAAAGAACTTTAAAGTTAACTAATTTTTTAAAGTTAAACAACTTTACCAAGGCCACGAGGATACCATGTGGAGGAAGGAGACCCAGGCAGTCTGGGGGCCATGTTTTAACCACTGCACACTATCCACCAGGAGCAGCCAACGTCTAACCATTACAGCAAACCTCTGGAGACACACTGGCACTCCTCCTCCTAACACTGCTCTGTACAAACAAGTCCTGAGATTCTAAGAAAGCATCAATCCACACAGATAAGTTTCAATCTAACAGGTAGATTTCTAACTCCATGAATCGAATGCCTCCTTGCCCTGTCCTAAGTACCAACTAAACAAAGATGCTCTCAAACCACATTCCTAGTCGCCAAGTAATTCTGCCAGGGAGTTACATACTACTGAATAGCAGAATATTAAGAGATAACTTTTTTATACAGCCAAGATAAGCCATCAACTGCATAATTAGGCAGGGTGGCAAGCCACACCTCTCACATTCCTCCCCAAAAGAGAATATTGGACCTAGATCAGATTTTACACAAAAGAATTTATTTACTAAGACAAGCTGAGCTGATGAGTGACAGAGAAAAAAATAGCTTAAAAGAAAAAAAGGATACCCAAGCCAGTTCATCTTTTACTCAGTTCTTCTATGTTCTAGAAATCCTGATCTTCTTGCTACAGTATGAAAGGAAAAAGATTTGTCTTAGTCAAATCAAAATTATCCCTGCCACTCTATTTAATCTCAAAATCAAATTCAAATAACAGGAATCTACTGAAAGTGTAACAGTGAAAAGGTAGACAGATGATCAACTACAGCCTAAAGACTGGTGTGACGTGATCAGCCGCACTCCCCGAGCGCCCCACAGAGGGACTCCTGCAGACCACAGATGCGCGCTCCCATAACAAATTTCATCAGAGAGTGCGTGGCGGCTCAGTGCTGAACATAGTGAGACTCTCACACCTACTCTGGTTTCGGGCTTGAAGAAGCCCATTTCCACATCTGCCGTCCTATGTCCCAAAAATAAAAGGGAGTCTCATCTAAAGGCCATGAAGTTGTGGCTGTGCCACTGCCAAATGCAGAGACTGGCACCACAGAGGACTCACGTGAGCACAGAGGACTTGAGCAGAAGCGCTCAGGTGAAAGAAAATGAACTAACAGAGCATGACTGCAGTGGGCTGTTGCATAATGAAGTTTCACTTCTAAGTAGGGCTGAGTATTCATTTTCTTGCTTTTCTTCCTGTTCCAATTCATGGTTCTGGTGGTACTTGCCAATTAGCACGATATTCACAGCCACTGCACATGAAGAGAAACAGTTGGCAATATTAAACAATTCGCATTACTCTTAAATAAGCACACATATGTTGGTGGATCTAACACAAGTGAAACATGACACTAAAGGTTTACATGGGGAATTAATAGACATTGAATGCTAGAATGGTTTTGATTTTATACAACTAATAAGACTTTATTAAATTCAAAAATAAATCAAGTTCAGCTACAAATACTTTGTATTTAAAAAAATTAAAATTCTTGCCCTGGCTAGTGTGGCTCAGTGGATTGGCCAGACTGTGAACCAAAGGGTCCGTGGTTCGATTCCCAGTGAGGGCACATGCCTGGGTTGCAGGCCAGGTCCCCATTGGGGGCTACACAAGAGGCAACCACACACTGATATTTCTTTCCCCTTCTTCCTCCCTTCCTCCCCATCTCTAAAAATAAATAAATAAAATCTTTTAAAAAATTACAATTCTTGATTCATATTCTGTATTTTGCCTTCTGATTTTTCTCACATAATTAATTTAATGATATAATCAACATACTATAAAATTTGACCTTTCAAAATACACAAGGCAGTAGTTTTTAATATATACACAAAGTTGTACAACCATCACCATTATCTAATTACAGAATATTTTATTCACCCCCCAAAAGGAATGCTGTACTCATAGGCAATCACTCTATTCCTTCCTCCTCTGGGCCTCTGGCAATCACTAATCTACTTTCTGTCTTTAGACATTTTATATAAGTGGAAGTATATAATATACTTTCTTTTTTAAAAATTATATTTTATTGATTATGCTATTACAGTTGTCTCATTTCTCCCCCATCATTCCCCTCCACCCTGCACACCCCCTCCCACCCACATTCCCCCCTTTAGTTCATGTCCATGTGTCATAAGTTCTTTAGCTTCTACTTTTCCCACACTATTCTTGCCCTTTCCCTGTCTATTTTCTACCCACCATCTATGCTACTTATTCTCTGTACCTTTTCTCTCTCTCTCCTCCTCCCACTCCCCTGTTGCTAACCCTCCATGTGATATCCATTTCTGTGTTCCTACTCCTGTTCTAGCTGTTTGCTTAGTTTTCTTTTGTTTTAGGTGTGGTTGTTAGTATCTGTGAGTTTGCTGTCTTTTTACTGTCATATTTTTCATCTTCTTTTTCTTAGATAAGTCCCTTTAACAATTCATATAATAAAGGCTTGGTGATGATGAACTCCTTTAACTTGACCTTATCTGAGAAGCGCTTTATCTTCCCTTCCATTCCAAACGAAAGCTTCACTGGATAGAGCAATCTTGGATGTAGGTCCTTGACTTTCATGACTTGGAATACTTCTTTCCAGCCCCTTCTTGCCTGGAAGGTCTCTTTTGAGAAATCAGCTGATAGTCTGATGGGAAATCCTTTGTAGGTGACTCTGCCTTTATCCCTTGCTGCTTCTAGAATTCTCTCCTTCATTTTAATCTTGGCTAATGTAATTACGATGTGCCTTGGTGTGTTCCTCCTTGGGTCCACCTTCTTTGGGACTCTCTGAGCTTCTTGGACTTCCTGGAAGTCTATTTCCTTTGCCAGATTGGGGAAGTTCTCCTTTATTATTTGTTCAAATAAGTTTTCCACTTGTTGCTCTTCCTCTTCCCCTTCTGGTACCTCTATAATTCAGATGCTGGGACGTTTAAAGATGTCTTGGAGGTTTCTAAGGCTCTCCTCATTTTTTTGAATTCTCGTTTCTTCATTCTTTTCTGTTTGGTTGTTTCTTTCTCCCTTCTGGTCCATTCCATTGATTTGAGTCCCAGATTTCCTCCCATCACTATTGGTTCCCTGTGCATTTTTTTCATTTCACTTATTGTATCCTTCATTTGTTCATCTAATTTGCAACCAGAATCAACCAATTCTGTGAACTTCCGAATCACCAATTCTTTGAACTGTGCTTCTGATACATTGGCCACCAGTGCTTTGAGCTCGGCATCTGATAGGTTGACCTCCTCCTGGTCGCTCAGATGAATTAGCTCCAGGGCCCCGGTCTAGTCTCCCTTTTGAGCCATCCTTGGTTTTGTTTTTTTTTTGTTTTTGTTTTTTGTTTTTGTCTGGTTGCAGCTGTTACAAAGTGAGGCGTGGAGCCTTAGGCATTCACCAGGGCAGGGCAGCCCAGTCACTGGGTTGTGATGCTGGATGTGGGGGCAGGGTCCAAGAGGGAACACTGGCACTTGCTCCGCACTCTCTCTCAGATTCCAGTCCCTTCAGCCACTTTCCCCTAGCAAATTGGGCCCTTCTGGTGCTGATTTCCATGTGGGTGGGCCTGCGCATGTTCCAGGAACCCCTGGATCTCCCCAGCGAACTCTCCTGTGAGGCTGGGACTCCCTCCGAGCACCTCAGCCCCTACAAGTATTTTCAATGGGTGCTTTTAGGCTTCACTTCCCAGTGCTGGGGCCCTGCGTTGCCCAGTCTGTCTTGCTGCCCATTTTTGCCTGGTTTATCTGCGCGCGAATGTGTGTCTGTGGTCCGCCACCTTGTGTGCCCCGCTTGGCCTCCTCGCATTCAGCAACCGGCAACCGCCATCTGTGCGCCTGGGGTGACTGCATGCCTGGGACCACCAGCCACCATCTTATCCCGCCACGACCCTACTCTGCCGGCCGTGGACTCTGCCCCTCTTACCAGTCTGGGTCAATCGTTGTCGGACTCCCATACAATTCAATTTTCTCTCTGTCCTGGTTGGTTTTTTTCTTTTGGTTCTATATTTTTGTTGTCCTTAATCTTGGTTGTGAGAGGAGGCACAGCATGTCCACCTATGCCTCCATCTTGGCCAGAAGTCCATAATATACTTTCATTTTGTGTCCAGGGAATAATGTTTTCAAAATTTATCCAAGTTGTAGCTTGGATGTATGAGAACTATTCCTTTTTGTGGCTGAGTAATAGTCCACTTATCAGTATACCACCTTTTGTTTATCCATTAATTCGCTGATGGACATTTGGGTTGTTTTTACTTTTCAGTTATTATGAGTAATACTACTATAAATGTTTGTATACAAGGTTCCGCATGCAAGTATCTTTTCAATTCTCTTGGGTAGACTTACTGTCATATGGTAATTTTTTGAGGAACTGCCAGATAGTTTTCCTAAGTGGCTGTATCATTTTAAATTTCTACCAGTAATGTATGAAGGTTCCAATTTTTCCACTTCCTTGCCAACATTTGTTATTGTTCACCCTTTTAGTGGCAGTGAATGATTTCTGTTTGCATGTCCCTAATGACTAATGATAGTTGAACACCTTTTCAGACAATCATTGGTCATCTGTTTATCTTTTTTTGGAGAAATGTCTATTCAAATTCTTTGCCCATTTTCGAATTGTTATTTGCCCTTTTATTGTGGAGTTGTTCTTTATCTATTCTGGATACTAGTCCTTTAAGATATATGATTTGCATAAAATTGCTCTGGCTGGTGTAGCTCAGTGGACTGAGCTCCAGCCTGTGAACCAAAGGGTCCCCAGTTCGATTCCCAGTCAGGACTCACGCCTGGGTTGCAAGCCAGGTCCCCAGTTGGGGGCACATGAGGGGCAACCACACACTGATGCTTCTCTCCCTTTCTCCTTCCCTTCCCCTTTCTCTAAAAAATAAGTAAATAAGGTCTTTTAAAAAATATATATATATGATTTACATAAAATCATTTCCTGTTCTGTAGGTTCTCTTTTCACTTTCTTGATGGTATCCTTCAAAGCACAAGGTTTTAATTTTGATAAAACTCTACTTACTCACCTTTCCTTTGGTTGCTTATGCATTTGATGTGATATCTAAAAAGATACTGCCTGATCCAAGGTCATGAAGATATATGCCTATGTTTTCTTCTGAAAGTTTTACAGTTTTAGCTCTTATAGTTGGGTCTTTGATCCATTTTGAATTAATTTTTGCACTTGGTATGAAATAAGCACGCAACTTAACTCTTCATGTATGAGGCTATCCAGCTGGCCCAACACCATTTGTTAAAAAGACTATTCTTTCTCCCATTGAATTGTCTTGGCTTGCTTTTTTATTTAAATAAGTTTTAGTTTTTAGAAAAAATAACATTTTAAAAACAAATTTCATTTATTTTTTAGTTTTACAGATATAACTGTTAAGCTAAAACTGCACAGAAGCACTGCATGAGCAGATCTGACATGTATATACATTCGGGAAACCACCACCACAATTGAGGTAATGAATGTTTCTATCACTCCCAAATTTGCCTCTTGCCTCATTGTAGCTCCTCCCTCCTGGCTTCCCACACAACTGTCAATTCATTTTCTGTCACTATAGATTGGTTTGCATCTTCTGGACTTTTATATAAGTGGAACCTACAATATGTATTTTATTTTACATCTTTGTTGAAATTATTCAAACATTGTTCAAATACAATGACATTATTTTTTACTGAGTTTTTTAGAGAGAGAGGAAAGTGGGGGAAGAGAGAGAGAGATTGATTGATTGATTTGTTGTTTCACTTATTCATGCATTCATTGGTTGATTCTTGCATGCGCCTTGGGCAGGGATCAAACCTACAACCTTGGTGCATGGGGACAACGCTCTAATTGACTGAGCTGACAGGACAATTACATTATTTTTTAATCTTTAAATCATTACTATGACTAGATCATGTTGCTAGTATACCAAAATATCTGGGTTATAATAATATAGTGATTTTGCTAAAATAAGGTAAATAATTTTACAGAATTACAAAGTAATTTTATAAATGTCTTTATTTTACTTTATTACTCATTCAAACATCATAGCCTATCTTTGATATTTTGCTGATTTTCAGGTTTTTAAACCATAACTTTACCTATTTCCTAATTTTGTTGTTATGACGGTTTATTTGTCAAGACAGAGAGCATATTTTAACATTGGTGAGATGTAAGATATGTAGAACTCCATTGTGCTTTAAAAACAGGCTGGGCTGGCAATGTTCTGTTTCTTCAAAAAGGTGTTCACAATTATCCTTCAAACTGTATAGGCACGCTTTTGTACTCTCTGTACATAGGTTGCATTTCACAGTAAAAGAGGAGGAAAATGAAAAGGAAAAAGCATCTCAGAAGGTCACAATATGTGACCCTGATGGACATTATAACTCTTCTAACTCAACTTGGTATAAAGTGTGGGTGAGAGGGAGTCAGTATGCTCACTTTGTTTATATATGAGTTCAACTCTTGAAGGACCTGAGTCAAGCCATACAACTCTCCAGAACTATCCTTCCCTGAGGCAACCAGAGACCTATCCACACCAACTCCAGCACTGTTAGAAGAGGCAGGAAGGATCCAAGGGGAAAGAACATCCAAACAGCACCCTGGCCACCAGACACAAGGCCAAGGGCTTTCCATATACATATGTCATTTCATCCTTGCAGCAACTCTGCCAGTCAGGGAATACTAAACTCCACTTCAGTAGTAGGAAACCTGAGGTTCACAAAGATAAGTAAATCTCCCCAAGGACACAGAGCAAGTTGGTAGAGTGCTAGCTCAAGGCCAGCTCACTGTATTCCTTCATCAAATATACCAAATTCATTGATTTATCAACAGTAGATGGAAGATGCAGAAACTGGAAAAACAAGTGAACCATCATGATGAGTAAGACAACCTGGCTGGAGGTTCGAAGACCAGACTCTAGTCTCAGCTCCTTGACGTCACACACCTTCCTGACTGAAACAGCACTCTTGCCGTCCTGCCTGCCCCATTTACTTATTCCTTCCACCTCTTACTAAGTAATACAACTTTTCCGGATTCTCTAAGTTTTCTACAATGTTAGTGTATCACTTTTATAATTAGAAAAAAAGTATTTGTTTTACTTTATGCTTATATAATGTTTACCACATGCCATAGTTCTAAGAGTTTTATAAATATGATCTCATTTAATCCTCATAACAGCCCCATGAGGAGAGAATAATTAGTATCCCCTTTTTACCTAAGAAAATAGAGAGATTAAGTAACTTGCTCAAGATTATACAACTAGTAAGTAACCCTGACAGGATTCAAACACAAGCAGTTTAAAGCATGCTCTTACACTGTTGCCTATTAAAAAACAGGTTATCCTCCCTGGTTGGAGTGGCTCAGTGGATTGAGCATTTACCTGCAAACCAAAAGACTGCAGGTTCATTTCCCAGTCAGGGCATGTGCCTGGGTTGCGGCCCAAGTTCCCTAGCTGGGGATGTGTGAGAGGCAACCAATCAATGTATCTCTTGCACGTTGACATTTCTCTCCCTCTATTTTTCCCTCCTTTCCTCTCTCTCTAAAAAGTAAATAAATAAAAATCTTAAAAAACAAAACAGGTTATCCTTGTGGGAAAAAGCTACTCTAGCATCCCAGTGCATTCCATCAGAGCAGAGATGGGCAGGTGGGAGCATGGATATGGCTACACGGAACCCATTCCAAGTCTGGGTTCCAGGAAGGGAAGCAGGAAGGATGCGCATCCTTGGAAACGAGGTCCCTGGCAAACAGCAGCAGCAAACATGAGTGGCCTTTCTGCCTGGCAAGGCTGCAGCCTCCCTGAGGACAGATACAGTGTTTGCCAGGCCACAAGGCAGCTCTACACACACAACAGGATGTCTGGAGCTGAGAGTACCACAGTAGCTACTCAATGGAGCGCACCAAAACAATGGCTAGGGGAAAGATGCTTCTTTCTGGGTACTATTTACATGTAAACACAAAGGAAATGGCCACATGTCAGTGAATGGGTTCACTGAAGACTGTCACACATTAAAAAAAAAAAAAAAAAAAAAAACAAGTTTCTATAGCAAAGGACAAAGCCTTTATGTGAACCCAACAGGAAGGTCTGCTCCCCAGGAAATATCACTGTGCTGTTAGAATGCATTCCCCCTGCCCCTCATCTATATATATCTTCCAGTACCAACATGTGTCTCACATTTTTGTTATGACAAAAGGAAGGGAGAATAGTCTTAGAGCACACACAAAGAAGTATTTTAACAAAAACTACATACTCTGATATAATGACGTGTCTTGTAATTAAATATCCCAGCTCAAACTCCAATGTAGGCATCCTTAATTTAAAGTGTAATGGCCTAAACTTAACATAAAACCTGATTTTGTAACTCTAGTTTGTATAAATTATGTTCCCAGATATTGGCTGTGTAAGATGACCTCAACTAGATCATCTATGTGCAAAAAAAAAAAAAATTAATTTTACTTATTTTATAAGGTAGAAAAGAGGAAACACGTGTCTCCATCAATTGTCTCAGGCCATCTCTGAACTGGTTTAACAGGATGTCCACTTTGTGCCTTTGCCTTTCATTCAAATTTCCTCTTGTCACATCCAGATGCACAAGAGAAAAGGGCAATTGGATGGGGAAGTGATCAGTAAAGAGCCTGAATATGCTATTCCATCCTTAGTGTGTTTGGAGTTAGATTATGGAGGACTTTTAATGCCACATGGCTAGTCTGTAGTTAGGCAAACTTGAAATTTAAAAATCACTTTGAATTAAACTTAAATACAGAATAACATCTTTATCACAAATAGTATTTGTCAAGTACTTTGTTTTCAGTCTGACAAACCTGCTTTTATAACCAGTAAGTAACTATTACAGCCACTGAAAAGAGCAAACTATTGATAATTCTGACAAACAATTATGCACTACCTACTCACGAAAGCTTTCCCTCAAAGTGCCATATCAGGTAGGGATTGTTTTCCCTCTTTTGCAACACTGAACTCAAGCAGCTTGTTAGTTTCACATCAGTTGCAAATCACTGTATTTTTCCACTTCCCCTGACTTCCTTGGGAGTCTGACAGGCTGCATGGAAAGGTGAAGACTTTCCAGGGTCCAAAAACACAGCTGCTCCTTCCAAGGCCAGCTCCAAAACAGACATGGCTGCCTCAGAGACATCAAGCCAATCAATTATGAATGCCCTGTAGCCTTTTCATATTCCAGTCTTTTCCTTTTCACTGGATAGACTTACTGCGTAACTTTAAAGCCTGTTATCACTTAATGTTAAATGAAAAATTAACAGACACTCTATAAGCATGTACAAATTATACACAAACAAACACAACAATTGGAAATGAATGTGAAAAAATAAAAACAGTTAATTTGGGGGAAAAGTCTTTCTTGACATAAATTTTTTGTTATTATTAATAATATTATATTGTTTTACAACAGAAAACCACCAAAGAGGTAATAATCACAATGTCACTGGTAAGCCCCTTTCTATCAGGGACAACACATCTTGTTCTCTCCTCAATAAATGTCCTCCCCTACTGCATTTCACTTAATGGTATATAGGTGGAACTCTTCAGAACAGAGTGCCCAGGACATCCAACCTTTTGGCGTCTCTGGGCCACACTGGAAGAAGTGTTGCCTTGGGCTACACGTTAAATACACAAACACTAATGAAAACCAATGAGCAAAAAAAAAGGTTTTGAGTAAATCTATGATTTTGTGTTGGGCCGCATTCACAGCCATCCTGGGCCACATGCGGCCCATGGGCTGGACAACCCCCTCTGCTATGGAATTGTATATTTCTTCTTAAAACTAACTGGTATTATCTTGATTAGCTAGTCTACTTTCCCCAACAGAAGAACACCACCAGCCCCCTTTTTATCAGCCCATAAATAACCAATAAGTACCGGACATTAAGAGTGTGAAGATGAGATTAAGAACACAGTCTTCAGTTCAGAGTTAAGCATGGGTTTGAGCCCTGGCTTCACTGACCTACTCTGGGACAACAAACAGATCAACTAACCTCTCTGTGCCTCATTTTCCCCATCAGTAAAAATGGGAAGGATAGTAGTATTGTACCTACTGCAGAGGGTTTAAGGACTGGTAGACTAATGTAGGTAAAAGAGCTTGTAACTAGCTCTCAGTAAGCATTCAATAAATGTTAGCTACTATAATAATAATTATATATAACCATTATAATGTTAATTGATTAACATTAAACTGACAGGATGATTCAAAGAAACAGACATACAAAGGACTGGAAGTCTGTTTGGAGAATAAAACAGAAGGGTATCACCGCCCCTTTTGCCCTCAGTTGAAATGAGAAAAGCTGCCAATAAACAGTCTCAGGCTACAAAGCCAAGGTGGCAGCATCTAGGCTTGCACAGCTCGGGCTCACCAACCTGGGAGAGTCGTGACCTAGCCTGCGTGGGCCCACCTATGCCACCTTTAAGAGTCACAGTTTAGACACCTCTGTGCACAACAGGACTTTGAATTTTCCCTCCACTCCTCTGCTTCGTAATCTCTGTTTGTATCCAGTGTTCAGAAACAGCCTCTTTATCCTTTCCCTCACGCTGCCTCCACCCTCCACGCCCTTTAGACTGTTAGAAAAACAGATCTGTCAATAGATAACGTCAGAGATAACTTCAGGGAGAACATGACGAAGAGCATCGTTATCACATTAAGGGCAGCCAGCAGGAGCACTGCAAGGCTCTAACTGTTCCTGTGCCAGGCATTAGTTTTGCGATACCAAAGACTGCAAACTACAGGGAGAAAGAAATGTTTCCCCTATACTTTTGTCTACAGGAAGAAATGTTTTGCCCATATTTTTGTTTCCTTCATAGCACCTGGCCTAGTGTTTGCCCAAAGTTGGACATATCCCTCACCTGCCCCAAACCCCACACTTGGAGGAAACCCTAACTCTTTACCCAGGCCTACAAACCCCATGCAATCCGGCCCCACCACCTCTCCACACAAGACAACATCTTCCGGTTCTGTGCCAGCCACCCTTGCCTCGCCTCTCGGCCTCTGCACTGTGCTTTCCTCCTCCTGGAAGGTTGTTCTGCCAGACCTGCTTGCGGTGATGGCCACTTGGGTCTGAGATCAAACGCCACTGTCTCCAACAGGACTGCCCATGATAAGAAGGCCTTTTTCCAACACCGTCCCCTTTCCTTTTACTTTCCTCAAAGAATTTCCATGAAATTCTTACTGACTCATTTACCCTTTCTACCACTAAAATGTAAATTCTATCAGAGTAAGGACCCTATCTGTCTAGTTCACCATCATGTCTCAGGGATTAGCACACAGAAGGGGATCTGAATTTTTGTTGAGTTAAAATAAATGAGTAATAACCTCTGGAGATGATAATGCTACCCAGTATTTACTGATTGCCTACTAGGTGGATTGTCCACTCTTCCACAGACTTTTTACTCATTACCTCATTTAAACTCTCCAACAACCTCACAAGGTTCCCACCTTTTACAGATTAGGGTACTGAGGCTTAGAGATGAATTTGCTGAAAGGTCTCGCAGGATTCTGGTCTCATGCATAAAAGAATATATAAGAACATAAAAACTCATACTCTTAACCATGGTGCTACGCTACCTCGAGGTCAGGTTTCTTCATTTGCAATATGATAATAATCATCTCATTTCACTAGTCTTAACAGGTTTATTGTGAGGAGTAAATATATAAAAACACCAAAAAGTATCAAGTGTTATATAGATGTATTATAATATCCTAAATAGTCACTAACTACTTAACATGAACCCAACTAAGTCAAAAAGAAATGTACTAAGCAAAGTTCTTTAATCTCATACTTCATAAGTGGCACAGCTGGCAGTATTAGCATGAATTGATGCTCCATGTGAGTATATTTCAACATAATTCAATGCATGTTTTACCCACCTATCCTTCAGCAGCAACTGCCTAAGTATGAATGAAGTATAGGAACAAGCTAACAAAAGGTTGAAAAGAGGACCTATAAATGCCAAGAAAATACTCCTGGTGAAGTCAGCATCACCATTATAGCTGAACACCAGTACATTGGATCTTCATTTGTCACATGGGAAGAAAAAGAGAGAGATAATAGCCAGTCTGTACCACTGTTTTGAATAGTCTTCAAAATCTGATTCTAGGGGTTTAAGATAATTCCCACTAAAATAAGCAGAAGTCCTCAACTCTAAAAGTAAGGCACTACTGATTATAATTCTGACACTTATGACAAATATTACATACATTTAAATACATATGATAAAATACCCATGTGTCTGTGTCTGAATAAAGCCACTACTGATTCAAGTTACTAATTGCCATGCCTGTCTTCACAAAGAATTTATAATGTAAATATTCAGTACAGAGCAGTAGAAGGAACATGGAGCTTGAAGTCCAAAGACATAGGCTTGCATCCTAGGTTCTCCAGGTAGCTCCTGTTGTATACCTAGTCAATCTGAGCCTCAGTATCCTCATCTCTACAGAAAGGAAGATAATAATAGTATCACTCTACATGTTGGTCAAGTTAGGATTAAAGGTGTTATTTATGTATAAATACACCAGAAATTATAAAGCAGTAAACAGACTTTACATTTTTTATACAGCAATTCAGAGCAATTCTAAAAGCAAATATATAGTATGAATACAAACTTTTCATGCTATCTGGAATGAAGAGAGTTGTAAAAAATTACTTAACTATAGAACAATCCCAAAAATTGTACTCCCTTCTTCAGACCATCTAGAAAAACATGGCAGAAGCAAAGGGGTTTTAAGGGCAGTTGGATGAGACCTGGAGAGAGTAGTTTTTTGATGAACTCATCAAGTCACACAGTTTTTTAATGAGTCTAATGTTAACGTCTTGCTGTAAATGTGTCCTGGTTTTTGAAAAACATGACTTTCCAGAAATTTCATGGGAAGTAAGTGATAACCACTCCATAACCACACACATCATATAACAAAACATACTACCATTTCTGCAATGGCTGACCCCAAACTACTCCCATTAGCCCTGTAGATGAACTGTTTAATTCTCTGTAATTTAATAACACTACTTTTAAAGTGTTATTAATAATGTGAGCTTTAGTGTAGTTAGTTATAGAAGCAGGAACATCTTTGAATTATAATAAGTCTCTACATATTTCACGATCTATTTAGATCAGGTTCAGGAATTTAGAAACAAAAATAAATATTAATTCAAGATTAAAATTAATTTTATATTAAAATTGAAGATATTTTAATAAAATGTTTTTCTAATTTTATTTCATTCTCCCAATATAGCAGTACGAAGGTTAAAGTATGACTATCTTTAATGGACTCTGCCACTTAGGAGAACTCTGCCGTCAGCACTTATGATTCAAAGTCTTACTAATTAACAGTGAGGAAAATTTCAAGATACTGTGCAAATAACTGAACTTGAACTCTAACAGTTATTAACAAGTGAAATAGTAGAGGTAGGAAAACAAACAGTTGATAAACAGTTTATAAACATTTGTTTTTCCTAAGAAAGTCTATAAAGAATATTTTCTTCTCTTAAGTATATTGTATTGATTATGCTATTACAGTTGTCCCATTTTTTTTCTCCCCTACATCCCCCTCAGCCCTGCACCACCCCTCCCACCAGCATTCCCTTCGTTAGTTCATATCCATGGGTCGTACATATAAATTCTTTGGCTTCTCCATTTCCCATATTATTCTTAGCCTTCCCCTATTTTGTACCTACCATTTATGATTATTTCCTGTTCTCCTCTCTCCCCCTCCCCACAGATAACCTTCCATGTGATCTCCATTTCTGCAATCCTGTTCTACTTGTTTGCTTAAGTTTGTTTTTGATTTTGTTTTTTTAGGTTCGGTTGTTGATAGTTGTGAGTTTGTTGTCATTTTATTGTTCATAGTTTTGATCTTCTTTTTCTTAGATAAGTCCTATTAACACTGCATATAATAAGGGCTTGGTGAGTTAACTTTACCTTTTCTGGGAAGCACTTTATCTACCCTTCCATTCTAAATGATAGCTTTGCTGGATAGAGTCATCTTGGATACAGGTCCTTGCCTTTCATGACTTTGAATACTTCTTTCCAGCCCCTTCTTGCCTGCAAGGTTTCTTTTGAAATATTAACTGATAGTCTTTTCGGAACTCCTTTGTAGGTAACTGTCTCCTTCTCTCTTGCTGCTTTTAATATTCTCTCCTTATCTTTAACCTGGATTTTTTTTTAGCATTTTATTTATTTATCTTTAGAGGGGAAGGGAAGGAGAGAGGGAGAGAGGAGAGAAATATCAATGTATGGTTGCCTCTCATGTGTCCCTTTGTGGGAACTGGCCTGCAACCCAGGCATATGCCCTGACTGGGACTTGAACTGCAATCTTTTGGTTCACAGGCCTGCGCTCAATCCACTGAGCTACACCAGCCAGGGCTAACCTTGGATAATTTAATTACGATGTGCCTTGGTGTGTTCCTCTTTGGGTTCATTTTTCTTTGGGACTCTGAGCTTCCTGGACTTCCTGGAAGTCTATTTCCTATGCCAGATTGGAGAAGTTCTCCTTCATTCTTTTTTTTTTCAAATAAGTTTTCCATTTCTTGCTCTTCCTCTTCTCCTTCTGGCACCCCTATGATTCGGATGCTGGAATGTTTAAAGTTGTCTTGGAGGTCCCTAAGCCTCCCCTCATTTTTTTGAATTCTTGTTTCTTCATTCCAATCCAGATGGATGTTTAATTCTTCCTTCTGTTCCAAACTGTTTATTTGAATCCCGGTATCCTTCCCTTCACTCTTGGTTCCCTGTATATTTTCCTTTATTTCACTTTGCATAGCCTTCACTTCTTCCTCTATTTTACATCTACACTCAATCATTTCTGTGAGCATCCTGATTACCAGTGTTTTGAACTCTGCATCTGATAGGTTGGCTATCTCCTCATTGCTTAGTTCTTTTTGTGGAGTTTTGATCTGTCCTTCCATTTGGGCCATATTTCTTCTTGGTGCACCTGTTACGTTGTAAGGGGCAGAACCTTAGGTATTTGCCAGAGTGGGGCAACCCACTTCATTGCATGTGGGGAAGGAATCCGAAAGAGAACAATGCCATTTGGCTCTCATTCCCCTTTCAGTCACTTACCCCATCACCCACAAATGAACTGGACCCTTCTGGTGCTGATTCCGGGGTGGGTGGGCTGTGTACATTGTAGGACTCCAAGGGTCTCTCCAATGAACTCTCCTGTGAGACTAGGACTTTCTCCCGCTGCCACAACCCTCATAGGTCTTTACAGCCAGAGCCTTGGAGGCTTTAGTTTCCCACACTGAAACTCTGGGTTGTGTGGTTTGTCTTGCTCCCCAGTTGTTCCTCCTGGCTTATCTGCACATGGATGTGGGACCACCCAGTCCTCCAGAGGCTGCCTCACATGCCCAGTCCATTGCCTTGCCACACATCATCTCCACTCCAGCTGTCCACCTCCACCCCTCCTACCTATCTGGATGAATGTTTTCTCTTTAACTCCCTAGTTGTCAAATTTCCCCACAGTTTAACTTTCTGGTGGTTCTGGTTGGTTTCTGTTTTTAAATTTGTTCTTGTCCTACTTTTGGTTGTGTGAGGAAGCAAAGCGTAACTACCTATGCCTCCATCTTGGCCAGAAGTCTATAAAGAACATTTTTTACTTCATGTTTTCAGAGATTTATTTTTATATCATACTAAAGATCACACTAAAAATTATTACTACTCAAAAACCTAAGCTGAAATAAAGTTTCAGGAATTCAATGAAGGAAAAGCACTCTACTGGGGAGAATAAAAAAATATGTTTTTTTTCAAATTTTAAGTACAAAAGTCCATTTCTCAGCCATCAACCAACCCCAAATAATTAGGCTCATAATAAGCAGATAAAAGGCCCTAATTTAAGAACAGCTGACCACATAAGATACTTTGTATTACTGTGGCCAATTCTGCCACCCAAAGTTTCCTTACTTCATTGCATCTAAAAAGCCAGCCCTCAGCTAACCAAGAATCACTCCATCTTATATCATACGATAAAATCATCCTGGATTTAGAGCAATTTTCTTTGGGACCTCAGAAGGAGCTTGTTTGGCTCCTTCTTTTAATGAAAGGCCACATTAACTGTGGCCTTTCAATCTTTCCCACCTCTGACTGGTGAACTTTCCTGCTGCTTCTGATCCAGTACTGACCCCCAACTATGGGACTTTCTGGAGATTTTAAAAGGAAAAAAGGGGGAGAGGTATGTGACTGAAGCCAGTGTCTTCCTGACAGTAACAAAATTGTAAAGTCTAGTTTGCACTGGTGCCTCCTTCAGGAGGGAATTTAGGAGTGAAAGGACCCCTTGAGCTGAGTGTCACAGAGTTGGTATGAAGGAGCAGAGACTCCAATCCAGCACCTCAGGGAAACCATCTTTGACAAGGGGCTCCAACTCAGACTCCTATTTGCCCCTTAACCTATATCAGAATATTTGGGAACTTTTACTGTAATTAGTCTATCAGAAAACAACAGAATCAAAGTCACTGTCACCCCCTGGCTCTGGGCTCAGACACTGAACCAAATAACTGAAGAAGCAGCAGCAGGTCCCCAGTCAGTAGGTTTCCCCGGACTCCCACCACTCAGTTTAGTCCTCACTGAATTAAACACCAAGGAAGAAGGCTAGTATCAGACACAGATCCTTCTCCAAAGGCAGCCACAGTCTCAAAGCTCCACTAACACATACCTGAGCAGGGACATGAATTACACAAGTAAATAAATAATTGATGCAGTAAGCAACAAGAGGTTGAAAGGGAAAGGATTGTTTTACACTGTTATAATCTGAAGAGACTTCCTGAAAGCATTAAAACATCCTGGTCTTGGGGTTATCAGTTGCTCATGAGAGAATTATATTTGATAGGGAAAGCAAGCATAGGTAAAGAGAAGAAATAAAAATACAAAAGCAAAGTTACTGTGGAACCAGGCAGAAATTAGCCTCATAGGATGATGACAGGTGGGAGAAATGGTCTAGAGCCTGAAGGAATCACCTGATGATAAAAACATATGTGGAAAGTAATAAGATGCAGACCATACTAGGCTTCCAAAGCACACTGATCTTCTCAAAAGGAAAGTTAATATGCAACATGTGAGTGAAAGCCAAGTGTAAAACTATTATGCCATGAACTGCTGAGGCAATGTTTATTTTCCCGACAGGATGATTCTCAGTAACGAAGAACTTGGCAGTAAACACCAAAAGCAGTACCTAGCAATTACGCCCAGTACTCCTCCCAGGACACGGGTGACAACACCTGAGGGTGAATTCCAATCATGCAAAATTGCCTAAAACAGAACCCACTAGTTCTCTTTGGGGAAGCAGGAAGCAGGCGCTGTGCTGTGTGAGGACTTGATCAGAACCAGGTAACAACAGCCCTTACCTAAGCCAAGTGCTAAGTCTGCATGGAAGAGCTGCAGCTGAAGGATGTCAGTTGTGCCCTGGAAACTTTAAAGAGCACAGTGAGATAAAAGGCCAGGGTGCCTTCTCAGCCAGCCTACTGTGGAGAAAGGAGTTCTACTAGTGGGCAGTCCAAGAGGCATCAAAGTTGCACTTCATGGAGAAGGTGCTGTGACTGATCGAATGTGTGTCAAATGTGGTTTGTGAAGTTCTGTGCTGGAGATTTCTCGCTGGACGATGCTTCATGGTCAGGTAGACCAGCTGAAGTTGATAGAGACAAATCAAGACATTACCTGAGAATAGTCCACATTATATCACATGAGAGATAGCTGACATACTCAAAATATTCAAATCAATAAAGTTATTGATAAAAATGAAAAATGTGTCTTTTATTTTATGGAAAAAAGCCATGCAGACTTTTTGGCCAGCCCAATATAATACAAATCCAAAATCATTGGGTCTGAGTCCTTTTTTTTCTTTTTCAGTCATTCTGGACTGGAGATATGCACATAATAACAAATTCCAATTGGCATTTACTTTGCTTCAATTTAAGGTATAAAAAATATATTCAACAATTTATTAATTTTAACTATTCAGAAAATCAGAAAATTTCTTCTCAAAAATAAGTGTGTATATGTATACATACAAACACCCACGAGAGAGCAAGCAGAAAAGATAAAACAAATGGAGTACAATGTTAACAAGAGGAAATAAAGAATTTACAGGTTTCTTTATACTATTCTTACTCTTGCAACTTTATTCCTAAATAAAAAGGTTCTAAAACTTTGAAAAAAACACATATCCTTTGATTCATAATTTTCACTTTTAAGTAATATATCTACAAATTTACCAACATGTTAATAATTCATATACAATTATATGAATAATTTGTGTAATATTCATATAAAAATTCATTGTAACATCATTTATAAAAGCAAAAGATGTCTGTTGAGGACAGACTACCCACTCGGTCCCCTTAACCTTGGCTTTACTGAACCACATTTGGCATCAGAGTCACAGCAAAGTGACTGTCTTTTCCAGTAACTGTTTGCTTGCTCTCATTCCTGTTCAGATTATTCTTATTTTTTGCTTTGACTTCCCAGGGCCTTGATTCCTTAGTCAAATCTAATCCAGTTTCTCTGGTTTGTGGGTGAGGAAAGTAAATTAAATTACGTGCTGATAACTATTCTCAATTGCTTTGTGCCCTTCACAACTTCCTTCTTAGTGATTCACTGTCAGCAAATACCACCTGAGATCTTTCATGGATGGGTGCCATCGATGGGACTGAGAGAGAGAATGAATAAAAAGAGGTTTAAAGCTCCAACAACGGAACTTCCGGCCAAGATGGAGGCATAGGCAGACACACTGTGTCTCCTCACACAACCAAAATTAAGGACAACAAAGATTTAGAAACAAGAAAACAACCAGAACTCAGAAAATCAAACTGTTTGGAAGTCCAACAACGATTCATCCAGACCGGTAAGAGGGGCGGAGTCGTGGCAGGAAAAAGCAGAGGTGCGGACGGGGCATGCAGGCAGCAGCGGCTGGCAACCCCCAGGTGCACAGGTGGTGGCTAGCAGACCTCGGGCACGGGGTGGCAACTGTGCAGAACCAGTAAGGCTGCACAAGGCAGCTGGCTGACCACGTGGTCCCACATTCACGCGCAGATAATCCAGGCAAAGGGGAAGCGGTGGAACTGGAATCCGAGAGAGAGCAAGCGCCACTGCCTCCTCTCAGACACCACCCCCACATACAGCGTCACTACCCAGCTACTGGGCTGTCCCACTCTGGGGAACACCTAAGGCTCCACCCTTCACTACCGAAGAGCCGCGACTAGACAAAAAAAAACCAAAAAAAAACAAAAACAAACAAACAAAAAAACCCAGAAATGAAAATGGCTCAAACTGGAGAGCAAATCAAAGCCCCAGAGCCAATTTAGCTAAGCGACGAAGAGATTGCCAACCTATCAGATGCACAATTCAAAACCCTGGTGATCAGGATGCTCACAGAATTGGTTGATTTTGCTCACAAATTAGATGAAAAAGTGAAGGCTACAATAAGTGAAATGAAGAAAAATGCATGGGGAACTAACAGAGATGGGAGGAAAACTGGGACTCAAATCAATAGAGTGGACCAGAAGGAAGAAAGAAACAACCAAACAAAAAACAAGGAAGAAACAAGAATTCAAAAAAATGAGGAGAGGCTTAGGAACCTCCAGGACAACTTTAAACGTCCCAACACCTGAATTATAGGGGTACCAGAAGGGGAAGAGGAAGAGCAACCAGTGGAAAACTTATTTGAACACATAATAAAGGAGAACTTCCCCAATCTGGCAAAGGAAATAGACTTCCAGGAAGTCCAGGAAGCTCAGAGAGTCCCAAAGAAGATGGACCCGAGGAGGAACACACCAAGGCACATTATAATTACATTACCCAAGATTAAAATGAAGGAGAGAATTCTAGAAGCAGCAAGGGATAAGGGGACAGTCACCTACAAAGGAGTTCCCATCAGACTGTCAGCGGATTTCTCAAAAGAGACCTTCCAGGCAAGAAGGGGCTGGAAAGAGGTATTCCAAGTCATGAAAATCAAAGACC